>FN649729.1:2859857-2887085 GCA_000310025.1 Ectocarpus siliculosus | reverse complement strand
CATTAAGTTGTTTTTTTTTTTTTTAAATTTTTCAATTTCCCGTGTTGGATTTCACTCCTGGGGGTAACCGTGCCGCCCCCCCCCCCCCCCCGCTGTTGCTGAAACTCTAGCCCCGCCACCGCGTGGCGGCCACAAGACTCAAAGCACGAACAAAAGGAAGAGGGGGTTCATCTCGATGAAATGAAGCCATCTACCGTAGAAGCAAAAGGACCAGAGGAGAGGCTCAGCGACCATCCCATGGTGCGGACACCCGTCAAAATCCTCTCCAGAAATCGCTCTCTCTCGTCGTTTACTTCCGGCCACCTGCCGCCACGATCTTTCCGCGGCGTCCGGTGGTCTTGGTGTGCTGGCCACGCACGCGCACGCCCCAGTAGTGGCGGATACCACGGTGGGAGCTGTGGGAAGACCGCAACAGCAACGGCGAGAGGCGGCAAGCGGGTAAAGCGCCACGTGTTGAGAAAATCTGACAATGCTCGAACACAGCAGCTAACTGCAAAAAACTACTTCAAATTAACGCTACGGCGACACGCAAATCAATCATCCGAAAAAAAATGGCGAAATAGGATGTAGGACCTAGAGCAGACGCCCAGGCAGTGCACGCACACGGTATACGTTATCCGGAGGTATGGCGACTCGCGTGAGGATACAAGAGAGAGCGCGGCCGCGGCCGCGAGGATGTCGGTGACGCAATGGAACAACTTAAAGTCGGGCGAGGAAACCAATCACAGGGTAGGAACAACAAAACCCTTTAAAGACGGAATTCGTCACGATGAAAATCCGACAACGACCACGGCCTCCCCACCATCAACCCTAAGGCCACCTTCACTGACAACAAAACAAAGCGAGTAACCCTAGGGGATCGATCCAGCAACGACGCATTAGCGTGGGCGCTCGTTTCGTCCGCCCTTCTCTCTCACTCACCGGATCTTCTTCAGCCGCTCAAGGTCATCTCGGAGCTTCTGGTCGATGGTCTGGGACGAGATCTGGGTGGTCTTGCCAGTCTTCCAGTCCTTTTGCCTGTTGAGGAACCAGTCGGGGATCTTGAACTGGCGAGGGTTCTGGATGATCGCCACGAGCTTCTCGATCTCGTCAGCGGTCATCTCTCCGGCCCTGCGCGCGGAGGCGGAAAATCATCCAAGAAAAAAAAACAGACGCGGGGAGAAGAACGAAATCGTCAACATGAATCGGTCGATAGATACCAGCGTTGGTACACGTGGGAGTGTCGGTACTTTCTTATGCAAGGAGTATTCATGCGCGAGAAACCACGAAAAAACACAACATCTCTTCATCCGATTGCCGGCGTTTCAGCCCTCGGTGTGCTAATTCGACACCGAAGCCACGGACAGGTGCCTTCAAGCTCCCTGCTTTTAAGTCTTGCTTAAACGAGCACCGCCGAAAACACTTCCGCCTTCCAACGATCCTTTCCTACGTACGATTGGACGCGCAGGGGGATTTCGTCGATCTCCTTGGGCCCATGTGAAAGAGAGCTAGCGAAGGAGGAAGGGCACCAATCAGAGTGCATCAATAGGTGCCCCGAAAGACCCGCCGAACAAAAATATTCTCAGACAAGGAAGGCAAGCTACACTCTTTTCGCATTAAACATCAAGACAGAGTACCGCAGGAGGGGTGGGTAGGGAGGCTCAGGGATAGGAACCCTTCTTTGTGACCACGGGTTGGAGTAAACGGCGAAAGTGTTGTGAGCGCAAATTTGAAAAGAAGGCAAAACCAGAACAAAAAGGGGCAGCTCAGCATTTTACATGAGCTGCTCGGCCAGCTCGACACAACGCGTCCGTCACCCACCTCTTGTTAGGGTCAACCTCAGCCTTCTTGCAGATAAGGTTGGCAAACCGGCGACCCACTCCCCTGATGGAGGTCAGCGAGTACTGCACCTGGCATCCACGGACGGTGTGTGACAAAGAGAAACAGATGATGGCGTACACACAGGCGAGAGGCACGGGGGGGGGGAGGCGGGAGCACGAATGAACTTGCGCGGCGCCGCCACAGTCTTCCATGCGACTCAACTGAACACTCACGTGGGAAGGGACAACAGGTTGGCTCCTACTTGTTAATAGCGGTACAATCTTTGCTTGGAAGCGGTCTCACTCCACTGCGATGTCGTGTGGGGAACTGCGGTGTACACACCACAACGCGGTCCATGGTGGAACTTATCAGAGCAGCAGCGGCAGTTGAGGATTCTAGTGTGCATTATTGGACCGGATACGCGCGTACAACGCTGCCCTACGAAAAAACACCGGACAACAGGCCAAACCACATGCTATTCAAGTGCGCGGTGAGGACTTTTTCATGTCTTGGCACAGCAGCATCACATCGACACACCCCTTTGGCGGATTTCCACCCACTGCTGTTTCAAGCTTTGTGTGTTGTCTCTGCTGTTTCCCTACCCCTTGATTCACTCGAACAACCACGAGTCGTGAATGAGGGGGCGCACGGCGACAAACTGTTTTGCAGCTGGTGTGCTGCTGCTGCTGCTGCTCTCACCACCGCCTCGCGGCACTGGGAGAATGACTGCTGCTGTGGTGTTTGAGTCCACACTTCCCACCAACTACTAAATGTGCGCACAGCAGTGACAGCTTCTTTTTCATCGACAAGCTACTTCGCTGGAGAGCCGCGACAACGGCCAGGAACTACGAATCACCCACATATTTTTCGTTCGGGCCGGAGGAACCAGCTAGCTACAGCACACCCAACCCAGCAGGAGGGAGGCGATCGTCGTCACAGCAGTACTTCGTACTATAATGAGAGCGACTCAAATCATTAGTGTTGGGAATGGAGGTACACACCAAATGAAAAAAAGTGTCGTGTGCACCCTCAGGGCGTGTCTTTTTGTTCCCTCTCCTTCTCCCTCTGTTTCTCTTACCTTGCGGCGGCCATCGATGTTGGTGTTGAGGATACGAAGGATGTGCTGGAACTCGGGCGAGATAACGAGAGACTGGTCCATCCACACACCGACAGCAGCAGCGGCGGCAGGCAGTCGCAACCAGAGGGCCAAACCGCGTTGTGGCACAGACAAGGGAGGGCAGCAACTCATCAGATTTGAGACGATGGAACCAAACGCCACGACATCGAGCTCGGGCAACCCAACGGTGTGTGTTGTTTGTGGGTATCGGTGCTTGTCAGATTGCCTCTACAGCAACGGGGCGGCAAGCATCTACTCAGACCAGAGGTCCTCACTATAGGACAGGGTGGTCTCGTGGCGAGATTCTGTCTATAGCAAGACGAACTCCGGAATGCACAACCACAGCACTTGCAGACGGCTACAACAGACGAACAGCAGTCCCTCCTACAGCGGGCATGGCTTCGAGCCTCCAAGCCTTACACGCAGCCCCGCTTTTATTGCTGGGCAACGGCTTGCGCGCTCTATCGATGGCCATGAGACACCCACAAAACAAGGGAACCACGGCGTGTTTTCCATCATCCCTCCAATCTCCGTACGCCAAAGTCCACTTGCTGGTTCCACTCAAGCCATGCGTACACAATAATTCTGCCTGTGTACCTCACGGTCCACTCACCATGGCTCTGACCCTCCGCAACAGCACGCTCCCAGAGCGACAGGAGATTGTGAGCACACACCAGCTTGTGAGAAGCCCTCGTGCCCACCCCTATTTTTTCCAGTATTTTTTCCCCCCCCGACCCCCCCCAAATTCCTAGCCAGAGACCCCCTGGCTCTAACTTGTTGTAACTTGCATCTACCGCGCTAGGTGCTTCACACGCCACACCTCGCAGAAAAGCTTTGCTTGCGTCGAAGCCATCGCGCCTTGAAGGGACGTCTGCAGCTCTTTCCACGACCCCGCTTCGCTGCTACTATGTCTCAGGGAACTGTCAAGGCATGCCTGTCGGGAGACACGGTTCTCCTCATCGGTGAGCATCTCATCTCGCCCGCCGCTTGGATTGTAGAACACACACCCAGTACCTTTGCTTACCAAACAGCCAAACAGCATTGAATGAACAACACACCCAAGCACGGCCCGTGAGATGAGGCAGTGGCGGGGCGCTCTTCTTGCACATCGAGAGCATGCATCCACAATGAGCAGAAAAAAAGGGGGGTTGTGCGTTCGGCAGTTCATGCCCGCGTGCCCTGTAGCTCTCCGATGCCCGTGACCGCTCTTCTCGCGATATCTCTCTCATGATGTCTTATTTTTGTTCCTGCTTCTCCCTCTCGCTCTCCTCTCCCTCTCTCTCCGCCCCAACCCCACGTTGGCAGGTCGAGCCGGCACCCATGGACCTCCCCCCGAGATGCAGCTCTCGCTGGCCTCCCTCTCGGCCCCGAAGCTAGGCCGCGCCCCAGGCATCGCCGATGAACAGTTCGCCTGGGACAGCCGCGAGTTCTTGCGCAAGAAATGCATCGGCAAGCAGGTGTGTGTTTTCCCGGCCGCGCCGCTGGTGTGGATGTATGCACCTGCGGTGTAAGGCCTCTGTATCCTGCAGGCTGCTGCTAAGGCTGAGGCTGGCCCGTAGCGAAAGGAGAGGCTTATCCATTCTCGTCGTTAGGGCTGGGTAGTACGGCCGTTCCGTGTGCCACGCCAGGAACAAAAAAACTCAAATTGCAGCACGAGCGGAGTCAGCAGTACCTGGAGAGGATTTGGCTACATGTAATTGTATTACATATACATACACCAGACGGCGCTGTTTCATTGGTCCGTTTGTCTTCGGAGTGACAAGGGAGAAAGCAAAAGGGGGTAATGCTGATACGCGGATGATTTGTTAGCGCGCTGTTGTTATCGTTGTTGTTCAGCGCTTTGCTGCAAGACGAACATGCTTGGTTCACGTGCTGAGCGTACCCGTGTGCTGTAGTCTATCCGGAGATACGAGACCTTAAGATACTGCTTTGTAGTGAACACCTTGGAAATAGCGTGAACGATTCGCCGACATGCACCCCCGCGGGCGAGGACCAAAAGAATACCATCCGCGGCGCTAGTGATGTGCTAAATACAAGCAGTGGCATCCGTTGTTTTCGTCTACTTTAGACCTCTGTCTTTGTGACCGTATGCGGCATTTTATCCGCCGGACTTTTGTTGTAGGCCGCTTCTTCGTGCGGCCAATTTTCACCTCAACGCTGCAAAAGATGGCGTCGTTGTTGGACAAGCAAATGGATCCATAGTTGAGAGACAAGGACAGAGCATAAGATCACACAGCGGTGTCTCGGTACGCCACCGAAAGCCTGGTCGAACCTTTCGGGTTGGTTAGATACGGAAACAGGGATTTCCATGCTGGCGTGCATGCGTCTACGGCCACTGCTGTTGGTCTGCTGCCTACTACTGCTGTCACTGAGGGCCGTCTAATTCACGAGAAATTTATGAGGAAATTGAACAGGGAGGGGATATGCAGACCCTAACCCAGAGTCAACTTCCCCAATGGCAGGCTTTATCCAACGTGTTTGCTGCAACGAAAAAAAACTGCTGAGGGTAGATAACCACTGATCCTCAACTACCTCTTGGGGGCCACAGGTGACCTTCAAGGTCGAGTTCCAGGCGGGAGCCAGCGGGCGCAGCTTCGGCTGGGTTAAGCTCGACGGCGAGAGCCTGGCCGTGGCCGTGGCGGCGGCGGGGTGGGCCAGGGTTAAGGACCAGGGCACTTCCAGCAAGAGCTCCGAGCTCGAAGAGCTGGTGAGCCACGCAAGGGGCGAGGGGGGTCAGCACCTGCTTCGCTTGTCGGTTATCGCCGATTACACTATAGCTTGCAGCTATACTACAAAAACAAAAGTCACGTAGGAGCTGAGGTCCACGTTTACGTACACGGGAGTGTTGACAGCGAGGAGACATGGGACAGGAGGAATCGCGTTGACCCGGTGTATTGAGCGTGGGCGGCGAACGATGCTCAGCGTTCCTTCCCTTACGCCAGCGATTCCCGTCTCCTTATACTAGGGGTGGGTAGTAGACGTGGGCGTGCGTGCGGGAGAAAAGTGTGTGTGTGTTTTTATGTCGCCGAAAGCTCTTATCCGTCTGGCCAATGAAAATACGCCAGTCTCGATGCGGGAAAAAGAAAGGTGTGTGTGTATTTTGGTGTGAGGAGGCCGTATGGCACGTGTAGCGAGAGTCGCAGAAATCAATCAGCTCGCAAGAACCGGTTGTTTTTTCTCTTTCAAATTCACTTTTTTTTGCTGATCGTCGTCCCCCCCGTCCCTCCCCTCGTCGCCCCCCCCCCCGAACTACTTCGTCACGAAATGCGTCTTTTCGGGTATACGACGTGCCGCCACCTTTTGTCACAGGTGGAGTTAGGAAAAACTGCCGAAGCGAACAAGCTGGGCATCTTCACTGACGACAGTGCCAAGCAGGAGGCGGGGGTAAGAGCGTGGGAGTGTTTTGCGTGCTGTTGAAGGAGAGAGATGGGCGTTTGACATCGGCGAAGGCCGAGAGTAGGAAGAAGTATAGACACCCCTACCCCCAAGCTGTGGGCGTTTTGTGTTGGTGTTCCGTGAGGAAGAGGTGCATGGCAGGGAGGAGGAGGTTGCAGGCGCCGGAACAGAAGAGAGGCAGTGACGGATGATGCAGACTGAGAACCGAGACACAAGAGATGTCGACGTCGTCTGTGCTACACGTACATCGGGAACTGCGGTGTTTTCAAGAGTCCCCCCGTCTGACAGGACACGCGAGGGGCTAGAATAACGGTGGTGGTAGAGTAAGAAGTCGACGGGGTGCTGCGCTGGTTCCGTTCCGCAGAACAGGCTGTACAAGCGTCTGTAGAAGATCAGAGGCAGCAGAGAGCCGCGAGAAGGGAATGATGTGGGAAGAATCACCACACAGCTCAAGTGAGCGAGCGAGCGGTAACTCAGCGAAATTCTCCACCCTGTTTTTGCCCCCCCCCTCCCGCTTCGGAACATGACACACGCCTCCCGAAAATATGGTTTTGAAAAAAAAACTCGAAAAAAAGAGCCGCGAGGTGAAGTGGACCGACGTGGACGGGGTGGCGATCCTGGCGGCGCACAAGGGGGTGCCCGTGAAGGCGACCATCGAGCACCTCAGGGATGGCTCCAGCTACAGGTGCGGTTTGCATTTGCTCGGTCCGGTTGGTGGGGTAGAGTGCGTGTGGGGTCTCGAGAGCAACGTCTGCTGCTTCGTCAAGCTTGAGGTCGATGACTGTTCGTAAATGCTGTGTTTTTCTGTGAACCTTGAGTGCTGGAGGTAAACCCCCCCTCCGCCATCCCTTTTCTTTGTCACCCCCGCTGATGATGGTTCATCTACACCATTGTATCCCCTTGTCCCCGGCGTGCTGCGCTATTTCGACTTGTTGCGGGAAAAAAAAAAAAAGAGCGCTGCTTCACGACTCGTGGACCATGATCTCCTTCAGCCTCGCCGGCGTCGCGTGTCCGAGGATGAACGCGCCGGCGCGCCGCCCCCCGCCCGCGGCTAACGCGGCCGCCGCCGCCGCCTCCGCCGCTGCCGGTAAGACAGCAGGCATGTCGGCCGCTTCGATCGTCGCCGGCGGCGGCGGCGGGGGAGTGGGGGCGTCGAATGGGCACGCCGCCGCCGCGAACGGAAGCAACGGGGCGGCGACCCCGCCGCCCCCGCCGCCTCAGCCGGAGCCGCACGCCGCGGAGGCGAAGTTTTTCTCGGAGGTGAGTCGATGAAGGAAGCGGGCCACTGTAGTTAGTGGTGGTTGCTGCGGGCGGTGAGGAGAGGGAAGAATGTATTTATTATAGCTTGACGAGGCCCTCGTGGGCACAGCAATCGGCAAACTGGCGAACGTCTCTCGGGAGCTCGTGGAACCCCCCTGCGTGCTGATTGAACTTGGTACGCCGCACTTGTAGCTTGTCCCCAGGTCAAGACCCGTGCAGGGAGCTTTTGGCGCCGCTGCCAGGAACGGCAAGAGTTTATGGACGGCTTTTTTATGTCGGCGGCATCTGCGTGCCCCCTGCTGCGTTCTACCCCCCCCCCTACTGCTTTCTACCTCCCATTCCCGACACTCCCGTTTGTCACGGCGCGTCACCCGTCAACACTGGAACAAAAAAGAATCGAGAAAAACATGCGTATACAAACAATCAATACTAAGCGATTCTCCCACATACACCCCAACTTACACACGCAGGTGCGACTGCTGCACCGCGAGGTGAACCTCCTTCTGCAAGGGGTGGACAAGCAGGGCAGCCTGTACGGCGCCGTGCTCCACCCCAAGGGGGACGTGCGCCACGAGCTGCTCAAGCAGGGGCTCGCGCGGATGGTGGACTGGAGCCTCGTGTACGTGTCCCGCTCGGACGCCCTCGCCATGCGGCAGGCCGAGAATGAGGGCAAGCGAGCGCGGCTGCGGCTATGGCGGGAGTGGGCCCCGCCCCAGATCGACGGCGACGCGGACTACGCCGGCGTCGTGGTGGAGGCGAGTTGGTGTTTGTGTTTGTGTTTGTTTTTGTGGAAGCAGATTTTTTTAACCGCAGCAGCAGCGGCAGAGACATGGGTAGTGGTGGTGGTGGTGGTAGCGGCGGCGGTAGTATTTTGCAGCGGCAGCAGTGGGAATGGGAGTTTGGTTGTGTCGACCGTAGGGAGTCGATGAAGCACAGGTCACTCAAGCCTAGAGGCTGCGACGAATTGTGCGCGGGGGGGGCGCTTGACGTATGATTTCCCCTTGATACTACAACTTGCCGGCTGCAGCAACGCCCCTGTACTGTCTTGGTCGTATCTTGTGGCGTAGACTGTTGTCACCGCTCGAGCTGTCGTCTCCCCTTCCCTTGGCCGTTTCATCTTTCTCTCCGCAGCACATGGCGATGGATATTGCATACCTTGTTTTACTACCAGTACAGTATTGTCTCTCCGCTTCTGGCGCGAAATATATATTATGTTGTCGTTTTCTGTTCCGTTTTTTTTTGTTTTTTTGTTTTTATCTCCTCAGGTGCACAGCGGCGACCAGATGAGCGTGACTGTGCCCGGGGGCCCCGTGGGTCAGGAGAGGCGGCTGGCCCTGAGCTCGATCCGCGCCCCGCGGATGGGGAACCCCAGGCGCGGGGTCGAGGACGAGCCGTGGGCCGTCGAGTCTAAGGAGGCCCTGCGGAAGCTCGCCATCGGGAAGCAGGTCAAGGTGGTGGTGGACTACCAGAGGGACATCCCGCAGACCACGAGCGGGGAGGCACCCGTGAAGCGCGCGTTCGCGACGGTGAGCGTCGGGAGCAACGCCAAGTCGCTGCAGGAGGTGATGGTGGAGACGGGCATGGCCGGCGTCGCGCGGCTGCGGCAGGACGACCCGAGGACGGAGCACTACGACGCCATCGTGGCGGCGGAGGCGAACGCCAAGGCCGGCAAGAAGGGGATGCACTCCGGAGGTGAGCAACCCCCCCCCCCCGAGCTCCCGGGGCGACGTTTGGGTACGGAAGTCTTTTGTCAAGCAGAACAAGTTGTGCTGTTGTTGTCGGATAACATTTTTGTGCATCTTGCCAATCGTATCTCTCTCTTTGCTCTTCTCCCCACTATCAGATGAATGCCTTCATGCCTATCGACTTACTGTCATGTCATCGTACCACACCTCGCACTGCTGCTGCTGCTGCTGCTGCTGCTGCTGCTGTACTTACCATTTTTCGTTCTCCCTGACTCTTTTACTCTCTCTGTGCCCGTCCGCCGCTGTCGCTCGCGCACACAACCTACGTGCGCGTGTGTGTCGCAACGAACACAAACATTTGCAGCCGCCCCGCGAGCTCACCGCCTGACCGACCTGTGCGGGGACTCCAAGAAGGCAAAGACCTACGTCAACTTCCTCGTGCGTCAGGGCAACGTCAAGGCCATCGTGGAGCACGTGTTTGGGGGCAGCCGTTTCAAGGTGTGTGTTGACGAGAGGATGCGACAGAGGACATGGATTTGATTGGTCGTTTTTTTTTGTGTGTTTTGAATTTCGACGCGCCCTGACAACTGGGATTCTCGAGCCCGTTTTGTCAACACAAGCATCAGCACAAGTGTTTGGGTGCGACTGACTGAACGCTCCCATGTTTGCGAACATTATGACCTTGGACGGGCGACAGGTGTTCGTGCCGAAGGAGAACTGCGCCTTCATGTTCGCCATGACGGAAGTGCGGTGCCCGCAGCCGCCGAGAGCCGGTGAGAGACAGACACACACACAGACACAGACAGACAGACAGACAGACAGAAAGAGAGGGAGAGAGAGACAGAGAGAGGGAGAGATTTGAGATGATGCACCGTGTTGAAGAGAGGAAAGGGATCGAGCCTACTCTGGCAGCTATTGTGAGAGCTGGTGGGAAGGGAACGTGAGAGACAGACAGAGACTTTTGAGGGAAACTAGTGTAAAATGAGAGGGATCGAGCCTCATCTGAAGGCTATTGTGCGTTTGAGAGGGAGAGATTTGATTAAAAAAAGTGTGTGTAAGACAGGAGAGGGATCGAACCTCGTGGTGCTGAAGGGTATTTTTTGCTCGTTGGTCCTGTCAACAAAGATCGGTAATTGAAAGCCATGTCGGAAACCGGTTCCGCATCCGAGGTGCCGCCCCATGTTCTTCTTCTTGCTGCTATTGCGCCGCATGGGGTTGCTCTGGAGCACGCGGCTTTGTGCTGCTGTACTTGGGTGTGTTGGTCGTCTACTTGTGGACGGTAGTGAGGCAAAAACAAGTCGCACAGGCCACGCGGTGCAGACCACAAACTGGGCGGGATGACACTCATGCCAACCTGTGTTTTTGACACTGCTGCTGCTGCTGCTGCTGCTTCGTTCGCGCCTCGTACTGTTGGGCGGGTGGGTTCCCAGGCGACAACAGGGGAGGCGGACGCCCCGGAGACCCGTTCGGGCGCGAGGCGCTGGCCTTCAGCCGCGAGAAGCTCATGCAGAGGAACGTCGAGCTCCGCGTGACGGACATGGACAAGAACGGGGTCGCCCTCGGTTTCCTGTTCTGCGGGACGGGGTCGCAGCGGCGGAACTTCGCCGCCGACATCCTCGAGGTGAGGCCGTGTCTTGCGTCTTGTCGTGTGCTTAGGAGGGGTGTTCTGTCCCGGTCTCTGGCCTGGTTACGACGTTCGCTATTGGTCAACGAGAGGGGTGGCAGAGAGGGATTGCTACATGCCAACTGCCCGCCCCAAAATTGGCGACAACGTGTTGACTGCTGAATAGGCAGCAACCCCGTGGTGCGTGGGGGGCTCGCGGATGGAGTGATATAGTATTGCGGGTGATGTTTTACGGCGGTCCTGCACCCGTTGTATGTGGTGCTACATATGTATGCACATGGCTTGTTGTGGGGTTTTGTTCTGGCCAGGCCTGGCCTGGCCTGGCCCGCGTGGTGACGCCATGTGTAGGGGGCTTGTGTAAGAGTGACAGCGCTCGGTCTTTGTTGCCTCTCGCTCGTTCCAAACGATGGAAAGGGTTGTGTTTTGCGCTACATGGTGTATCTCGGACGGATAGCCTTCTCCCGCGTACTGCACAGCACACGCCCTCCAAGAGCTCGCTACCGCCGTAGCAACCTTGCACCGTTTTTTTTTTTTTTTTCTTGTTCTCTGTTCAGGCGGGGCTCGGCAAACTGGATGCGCACGCCCTGGAGAGGACCGGCGGCGGCGCTCAGTCGCTGCTGAACGCCCAGGCGGCCGGGAAGGCCGCAAAGGCCGGGGTGTGGTCGATCGAGCCCACCGAGGCGGAGATGAAGGTGACTAATGTAGTAGCTCCGGTCGGTCGTTCGGTCGTTTGTGTGCCTCGGTTATAATGTCCCTATGTGGCCCGCCGTCGTCGTCTTGGTCGCTTCTTGTTTTTTTTTTTCGTGTCTTGAATTTCTTTTTTGTTGTTACTTGCGTTTTTTGATAAGCTGTGAATTGGGACACCTCCCCCACTGTCGTTTTGGTTCCCGTATCGAGCGTTTCTGCCTGTGCTGTCTTGGACAACGGTGCGTCGAGTTTGGTTTTGAGTGTCGCGTCTTGGAGCAACCAGACGGACGTCTTTCAGGCCGATACACCCAAGGTCGCTGTGTTTGGTCCATCAATGAATCCTGGCCTAGGCCGAGCGGGCCGTTGCCCCGTGGGCAAGACCTATTATAGTTGTTGTTGATGGTGTTTGCCGTCGAGAATGGATGGGTGCCTCGCGTGCATGGTGGCAAGCAGGCTCTCTTCGCCAATTACAACCAGGACTACGGCTACCAGTCGCTCTCTCTCTCTCTCTCTCTCTCTGTTTTTGTCAACCCGAGAGAAACGGCATTGTTTCAGTTGTGCGACTTTAGTCCCTTTGTTCCCTCAAACGCGAGACGGAATTTGTCCACCGCTCCTTGGTCGCAAGTCTGGAGGACTGATCGCCCGTCAACGTTGCAATCAATAATTGGCGTCGTGGGTGACAGTGCCCTGCAGTGTGTCTGTGTGTATGCATAGCTTGTTCGGTTGTTTGAGCATCACAACAACGACCGTCCCTTTTTTCGTACCCTTTTTTTTTTTTTTCCATCATCTGTTGTTGTGTTTCGTGCACAGGACAAAGAGTTCGTGGTGTCTGAGGAACTGAACAAGTACCGTCTTTGCGAGATCGCGGACGGGGGCCACTTCTTCGTGCACGACGCCGAGGGCGGAGACCTCGCCCTCATCGAGGCCAAGCTCAAGGAGCTCAAGGACAAGGTGTGTGCATGTGCACTGCTGCTGTCGTTGTCGTTGCCACTGCTGTTGCTGTTATTGGTGTTGTCGTTGTTGCCGTTGCTGTTGTTCAGACCGCTGCTGTCGTTGCTGATGCTGCTGTTGTCGGTGTCGGTGTCGTTGCGGCGACGCTGTTAGTGCTGTCGTTGCCATCATCGCGACTGCTGTTGTTGTTATTGTTGTCGTTGTCGTTGTTGTGATCGTTGTGGTTTTTGTTGTCGTTGTGACCGTTGCGAATGTTGTTGTTGTTGTCGTTGTCATCGTCGCAACTGCTGTGGTTGCTGCTATTGCTGTTGTGACTGTCGGTTTTATTGTTGCCGTTGTCGTTGTTGCGGCGGCGACTGCTGTGCTGCTGTCGGCTGGACGCTGCCGCTGTCGTTCTTGCACGTTGATATACCCAACCAATCGATTCTCTCTCTGGCGCTGTACGGAAGCCTGCGTATGAGATCCAGTCAGGTACGCTCCGTTTTTCGCCCCGTCCTCGAAGAGCATATTGACAAACAACAAGTGGGGGCACGCCGGGGCGCGACCCTGAAAACAGCAGAGTTTGGATTCAAGCCTTGTTAAATGCCCCTTGCATGCAAGCTGTTGGTTTTGACCGCAATCTGCACTTTTCCACAACCCCGAACCACAACGAGCAGGTCGGTACTTCGGGCGCGACCATGGAGCCCCGGCGGGGCACCCTGTGCGCTGCTCTCTTCGACGACGGCAACGGTCCGGCCTGGTACCGCGCCAAGGTGCTCGGCTCCACCCCCGTGGGCATGAGGGTGTTGTACGTGGACCACGGCAACACGGCCACCGTCAAGTCCTCCAGCCTCCGGCCGCTCGACTCGTCCTACTTCGCCTTCCGGCCCCAGGCCAGGTGGGTGGGTGGGTGGGTGGGTGGTGGGTCCCCCCGACATGGTACTCTGTGGCGCCCCCGCCTCCGCCCCCCACCCTCCTCCCGTTTTTTTTTTGCTTCTGCCCTAACCTTTGTGTTGCTCGTGTCATGGTATTGTTTTTCGTGGGCGTCTGCCCGTGAAACACAGAGAGCGAGTTTCGGCCCCGTTTATGCGCGTGTGGATTCCTTCTTCAATAGAAAGATATTGGACACGCGGGTGAAAGCAACTCCGACTGAAAGGAGGTGGTCATGGCCGTTTTTCGGCTTTGGTACTTGTTCGTTCCGTGGACCGATTCGATCGCGCTTCTTGTCGGCGCGACGCAACTTTTTTTGTGCCTGGAAAGCCGATGGGTTGGTTGGATGGATGTATATGGCCCCTTCGCCCGGAAACCGTATGTCCCTCCCTTCCTGCTGACTGCCAGAGAGTGCGTGATGGCGTTCATGCGTGTGCCCTCCCTGGAGGAAGAGTTCGGGCGCGACGCTGCCATGGGCCTCAACGCTCTCGGATGGGGCAAGGAACTCCTTGGCCGCGCCCTGGGGAGGGATGCGGATGGCCGGCTGGTGCGTGCGGCGTCGAGTACGATCACACGGACGTTTTTTTTTTTTAGTTTAGACAGGAGTGCCTGCGTGACAACGACGCGCCGTGGTGTTTGCCGTGGCCCGAGGAGTCGTCATCTGGCGTCTGATCGCTACATGAGACTAACTCGAGACTGATGGCCACTGCCGTTACTGTTGATGCCGTTGGGCGGGCGCTGTAGAGGGGTGGTGGCGGCGGCGGGGGTGGTGGTCCAAGCGTGCGCAAGAGAATTTCAGAGAGAACCGCCCAATAAGCACCGGTTGGTTCTCTCTGACTGAAAGTGTTTCCGCAAAGATTTTTGCTTGCGTTTGTTGTTTACGGGCGGCACGCCCGGAGTTGTACATTTGGGAGATTTTCGAGCCCGCATGTCCCCCCGAAAATGCCAGTCACGTGCTGGCCAGGCGTGATCGGTCTCCTCCTCAGGATGAACGACCGGATTGGTTGGGATGAAGCCGGTCATTTTTTGACTTGAACGGTTCCTGCTTGTCGATGTTTCTCTGTGTGACGATGATCGTTGTCCTTGCTGTGTGATCGTGATGAACCGACCCGCCCGTATAGATGATGGCGCTGTACGAGTCGGAGGACTCTGAAAGCTTGAACGAGACGCTTGTGGCCCAGGGAGTGGCCCGCATCGCCAGCAACGCGGACAAGCTTGCCACGTCACAGGTGTGTATGTGTGTGTGTTCGGGTGTGTACCATCTGTTAGTCGCGCAAACCAGCTGACCGATTAAACGCCAGTAGTTTTAGCGGGATACTGTTACGTAAGTACTAATTGCGTGTGTCTTCTGTGTCTCGAGTTTACATCGGCCGCGCCTAGTGGACGATCGAATGATGCACGCCAGCATTACGGCGGCGGACTCCCCTTGCGCGTGCGGGCCAAAATGTTTTGTAGAGCCCCCGGGCTCAGTTTTTCTTTCTCTGTCGATTTTTTTTGGCCGCGCGAGTGTGTGCGTTGTGTGTTTGAGTTGGTGCAGCAAACCTTTACTGCATCCACGCACGACGCCCAGCCCGTCACGTTCACTTCCTTTCCGCAGCCGCATCCATGGCATCCGTAGAGCATCTCACGTCGCTCCCACGGATGCTGCCCGCCGTGTTTGTCCCCCACTCTCCCTCTCTACGCCCTTTAGCCTACAATATCTCTCCCTATTGGTCTCTGCAATGGTTGCGCATGCATGAATCATATGTAGCTTCGTCCCAGCTGTCTGTTGGGGCTGCTACTCGCCGCTGCCGCTAATTTTACTGCAACCAGAGTATCCGCCACCCCACTACCGTACCGTATTCGTGCAACCTCCATGAGGGCGTTGTGTCATTCTTCGCACCGTTGCCAGCGCCCGACCTCCCCGGTTTCGTCTTTCGATGTCCTGCCTTCTCGTTTGTAGTTGGTTATTGCTGCGCCGCTACAGTAAACCCCCCGCATCCAAGATTCGAGCGTGCTCGGTAGCTGCTCTGCTCTGCCTCTTGGATTTGATTATCAAAAATCTACCGTATATTTTTTGTACATTCCTATCGTCGCACTCACCCGAGGGCCCGTTTTTTGTGCTCTCACCCATCAACCCACTCACCAAGCCACACAATCTCTCCCCACCCCCGCCCCCGCGCCCCCGCCGAAATGAAGCTTGCCAAGGAGATGATCGCCCGGCTGAGGGAGTCGCAGGAGCTGGCGCACAAGAGCAGGGCCAACATGTGGCGCTACGGAGACTGCCAGTCCGACGACGAGGACGACTTCTAGATTCGTGTGGAGTACAATATTCATGGAAGGCGTGGGCGTTTCATGAATGAATGTGTTTTTTTGTTCAATGCTTCCGGTAACATCAGCAGCAAAATGGCAATATATGACGTGAAATTGGTTTAGAGACTACCCGCCGCTGGGCCATATGTTCTGCGGCGGGAGTGTCATGCCATGGGCGGCAGGATCAGCGAACGGCACGTTGGTTGTAGATGCGCTGTGCCAAAAGGGGTCGGGAATAATCTCACCAAATGTGATTTGTTTGTTTCTTGTTGGTTCTCTTCGAGCTTTTGTGGGGTTGAGGCAGTAGTAGGGCGCTTGGCAATGGCAAGTCGTATGATGCCACGCGCGGTGGGGTTAAGTGGGTGGGTGTGTGTGGCGAGAGGGGTGATGCGCCGAGCCAATGCATCTCTCGTCGTCTCTTTGCTCGGGCGCTTCGAATCGGGGTCCAGTGGGCGATGTGTGTTCTCCCTCTACGCACGTGTGCGCCCACGAACGATTGCTGCACCGTTTTTCCTTCTTTATCTTTTATGCTAACAACGTGACCCCATATAAGGAGTCACGCACTGATAAAGCAGACAATGATAGAGAGGGGGGTCGTCGCCGTTGCCAAGGCTAGATAGGTAGGTAGATTTGTCGCAGTCAGTGCGCCGGTGACGGCGGGGATACAGATGGAAGAGTTGCATCGCTAGAATACATAGACTACGTAGCTTTTTTCCATCGCAAATATGTGCGGCAAAGCTGTCGCCGCATGTCGGGTCATGAGACGACCATGAGGAGGAGGGGGATTTTGGGTGCCCAGACTGTCGTTGGCTGGCACATGGCGCACATCATTTTTCATGCCGTTATTCGGTGTTTGCTACTGCGAACACCCTGCAGGCCGGTGTGTGCGGTGAGAGGCCGAGTGCTGGCTTCTTAAATCTTTCGGCGGTATCTACATAGGACAGTGCCGTTCGTTCGGTCATGGAGCAAGGGGATTGTTGTCTGGATCGACAACAAAATACTGAAGTCTGTCTGTTTGCCAGTGAGAATCGGGTGGAGATGGCCGGCGGACCACACGGGACGTCTGCTATTTAAGTACGCAGATTTGGTGTTTTTTTGAGTGAGTTGAGCCGCTTGTTGTCTCTTCTGTTTAGCCGCGCGCGGCATGCGCGTTAGGCAGAACACGTTTGCTCTCGTTTCGTGCAGAGACAGGTGTCTTCATGATGGAGCGAGCACAGGATTCCGTGTTTGTAGCGCCGGCGACAGATTTTGCTTGCGCCATGTTTCATGTCAAGTCTGAGAGTCCGCCGGGGTTTCTTGTGCGATGATTGTGTTTCTCGCATGGGTATGAATGGGCCGGTACGCTGGAGGGAAGATCCCTCTCTTTTGTCTTCCGGAGTTTGAGCATTTTGCAGACTTGAGTGAACGGCGTTGTTTGCCATTAGGTGGTGGGGTAGGTTCGGGTTGCTGCGACTCCTTTTTTCGATTCATGCCCTTAGACCCGTTCCCCAAGTTTTGAGTATGTATGGAATCTTCATTTTTGTATGCGAATGTATGATCTTCAGGGTGGTTTGAGAGCTGTGCAATGCTGTGAGCTTTTTTCGGGCGTGCCTTAACGAGAGAAGGGTGTGGAATGGCGGGGAGATCAGGAATAACAACAAGGAACAGCATGCCTGCCTGAGATGCGAAGCTCCAAGCCGCGCAGCCCCGCGGCTCAATCGAATAGGATAGCGTCCGATCTCGTCCGGTTTTTATTCAAACGATCGTGGATGGAGAGCCTGTAAGCGACCCGCATCATATCTACAGGGACAGAGTACATCTCTATAGAAACACGGCTTATTTTTGTTCTCGATACATACATGCGCCTACGGTGGCAAAAAAATAAAAAAGATGACAAAAACTCGAGATGAGAGAGGTGGCCGTCAGCCTGAAAATAAATGTGATTGCACGTGGTGATGACCCCTCAAAACCAAAACAAATCACATTTTGACATCGCCGATGCGTGCCGTGCTCCGGCAATTATCGCCATGCCCGTAGCACCACTGCTGTGGTCTGTGTATGTTGTAAGATTATGACGGATTGTAGCGTGTGATTTCGTGAAGTGGATCTACTTCGATCGAACAACAAAAATAAGGGCGGCGTCTGACCGAGCAAATATAAAAATACATCGATCGAGCGACGCGAACAAACTGAAGAGAAGGGTCTCGCTGGCGAAACTATGCGTACGCACGGGCATACCGATGAGGAGGTGGCCTAAACTGTGAGCAAATATTCGCTGTGTATACTGCTGTATGAGCAAGACGCCAATCATTCTTGCAAATATTGGCGCGAAAAAGGGGGCATTTTTGCTAATTTTGAAATTTGAAATTTCTGGATATAGCCCCCCGCTATGCTTTGGTTCTCCGTTCAAGTAATACACTTCTTTTGAATCGCAACTGCGTACCCCCTTTTGAGGCAACAACTTCTCTCGCTATCTGTTGTGCGCGAGCGCCGCCGTTGCAGCGTTAAGCACGGGCGTTTGGATTGAGGAACAGGACGAGCGCAGAGGAAGGCGAGGCGCAACGACTACTGTGCGTATAGAGAGAGCGGGAGGGAAAACAACGCGTTGCTCAGGCAGGGGGCCTGGGCGCCGTCAAGGTATGCAGTGGTTCCCTGAAATACGGAACACAAATTATGAATGAACCTGTTGCCTGTGTACACTAGACAGCTGCGGAGGTGTGCGGAGCAGAAGCCGAGCAGTGTACAGACGCAATTATGATGGTGAAAAGCGTGGCCCGCCGCCAGCTCGTGGGCCGAGAAATTAGGCTCGAGTTTTATTTTGGGAAAGAGCATGACGTGGAAGAGCACACATGTTGTTTGTGTCGCCATCTCCAGAGGAGGCAGCAGGGTGGTCTTGCTCCAACCCGGGTTCGCAAGGAAGTTACGTAGTTGGTGGAGATGGAAGGAACCAGCAAGAGATGGCTATGTATCATAAATGGTGCCGGCTCTTGCTGCTGTTGCTGCGTACCTCGCATGCGTGACATGATCTTTTGCGTATCTATCTCCCGTCCAGCCGGAGATACAAGAGACAACAGAGAAGATGCCCCCTCGACTGCTGTTCTGCTGTGGCATGAGAACACTAGTGCTGTGGCAAGATGGCACTCTCTCGCCCCCCGAAGTGATGTCACTCCACAGTAAAGATTGGAGATTGCTCCCGTCTCCCGTCGCATCTAGACAACACTTGTAGATGAACCTTAAAAGTCCACGAGTTCGCGGAGAGTATATTGTAATCACTGAAGGAATCAACTACGAACAGCACACAGCGGTGCTCAAGTACTGAGTCTATTGTGGTGATGCCCCCCGCTGCGCTCCGCCCGCTGCTCCCTCACCTCCCTCGGCCGTTTCCGTCCCTTCTTCAACACCACACCGTCATCTCCTCCACAGCAACGGGAACCGAGAAGAGCCGCAGCGGTAGCCCCCAGGGCCGCCCCCCCCCAACCGACGCACAAGGCGAGAAGAGCGTGCTCTGCGACACGCGCACGACAGCAATCTCGTTCCTTGTTAATTAACGAAAGCAGCGGTGGAGAGAGGCAGGCACGCCACCGACCGAAACGTGCGTGTGAGAAATCTATCAGCGGGAGAATCATGGCGTCGCCGTCGTCTTATCCTTTTCCGTCCGTCAGCAACAACAACGACTACAACGCCGACGACGACGACGATGTCGATGTCGACATTTCTCCGCCGGACGAGAACACCCTCGCCGGCCCGCCACCAATCCCCCGAGGCCTTGTAGCGGAGGTCGGCACTCCACCCCGCCGGCCTAGCCCCCCCGCTCTTTTTTCCCAACCGGAAGAATTCCCGCCGCGTGCAGCAGCAGTAACACGCGAAACCGCGGCGGCGGCGGCAGCCACCACCTCCGTCAACTTGAGCAACAGCAGTTACGTGAGGGACCTCAACAAAATGTCACCGTCGGTGAGCCAAGTAAGCCCGCTGTCACCCAGTAACACGAACAGCAACAGCAGCAGCTGCAACGGCGACCGCATGATGGCGGGGGCGCGGGGTGGGTGGGCGGGAGCAGGAGGGCGGCTGCTCCGCGGGGGCGGCGACCCTTGCCCGGCGGCGTCGGCGGCGGTGGCGGCGGCGGCAGCGGCGATGGCCAGCTCCCGGACGCCAAGCATGAGCAACAGCACCAGCAACAGCACCAGCAACAGCAGCGGCGCCGCCGCCGCCGCTATCGAAGGGGTGGTGGCCTCGCCTTCGAGGGCGGCGATCTCGCGGCCGTCCTCCCCGCTCAGCCCGTTCCACATCTTCGCCGGCACGCAGCTCTCGCCGATCGCCGGCGGCTGCAAGAACAACAGCCTAAGTCGCGGAAGCCGCAGCGACGGCGGCAGGATCGTTGGTGGCGACGGCGACGACGGCGGCAGCGGTAGCTGTGGTGGCCGCGGCTGCGGCGAAGGCGAGAAGACCTTGCCGTTGCCGTGCGATATCGAGGGTGTAGACGAAGACGGCGGCGGTGGTAGCGGAGGCGTCGTCGTTGCCCGCTTTTCTGGGGATGCCGACGGGAGCACTGATGGTGGCCGTGGGGAGCGGGGGCGAGGAGCGGCGCGTGAACCCGAACCTATTGGAACAGACGGGAGAGGAGGGGGGACCGGAGACGTCAACGCTAGTCCCGGGCAGGGTTGGTGGGACGGATATCAGGGATCGGAGTCGCAGAGGTACGTACGTCGCGAGGAGACGCGGCGACAAGAATGTTTTTGATTGCAACAACGGTGATCTTGGGTCCGTTGTTCACGTTTGCACCAAGCGGGGATGATTTCGGACTTTCTTTCCCCGTAAACCTTGACACTTCGGGTGCTGCCGCCGCACCAATCATTATTTACCAGAAATCATGAGGTGACGAGGTTGCAAGAACGGGCTGATACCAGTATCTGGTATCGCTATACCGTATACTACGGAACAGAAGTTACCGACGAAACAGGAGACTCTCAGGAAACTTCTCGACCACGCCTCCTTTTCCCCTGCTGCCCATGTCCTGCCGGATGCCGCCGCTCCCAAACGAAAAACGCCGACAGGCTCGATGATGATGACTCCCTAGACCCGGCGTGGTCGTTGGGTCCCTCCATCCTGCCCGTGCCCATGCCCATGCCGATGATGTTGCCGAAAGGGGGAAGCGCCGGAGGCATGCATGGCAAGGGGGCCGGCGGGGTAGCTCATGGGCAGCGGCAGCCGCAGCTCGTGTCGATGCACAGCATCAACCCTGCCGCAACGGCGGCGGCGGTGGCGGCGACAGCGGCGGCGGCGGCAGGCGATGGGGGTGGGGGGGTTGGCGGCCAGACCCTGAAGAAGAAGAAGAAGAAGAAGGCCAAGCCGAAGAAGAACGTGGCCAAGAAAAACGTGGTGTGCGCGACGGACAAAAGCAAGAGGAAGGTCGCGCCGCCGGGCATGAACGATGGCGGGAACAATGACGGCGGCAACCAGCACCATGAAGACCCTGCATCGCTGCCGTCGTCCTCTCTGGCTACCGCCACCGCTACGTCTCCCGCGGAAGCTAAGCTCGCTGTTCTCGGAGACCCAAGCGTTGCCTGTGCTGCTATGGTTGTACCTGCAGTCACACGGGTATCGTGCGACCGGGAGACGGATGCCGCGCCCGCCGCCGCCGGTCATGGTGGAGGTGGCTTCAGTAGCACGGCGATGACCGACGTCGTGGGACGCAGCAGCGCCAAGAGGACCGCTTTAGGCGGTTCGCCGGACGGCGGCGGCGGCGGCGGCACAACGACCAGTCCCGCGCAGCAAAGGGGCGTCAGTGGGAATGGTCCCGTAGTCGGTCACCCCGAAGCAGCAGCAGCAGCAGCAGCAGCAGCAGCAGCAGCAGGAGAAGGAGGAGGGGGAGGATATGCGTCGTCTCCGGCCGCGGTGGCGGCGGCGATGTCCAATGCGGCCTTTCGGAACGGAGCAAACGCCGGTAGCGGGGGTCCCATCTCAATCCCGGTCGCCGCCGCCGCCTTCGCCGCCGTTGCCGCCGCTAGAGACGCCGTCCTCGCCGTCGGTACGCCGCCGCCTGCCTCCTCCTCCTCGCCGCAGCTTCGTGGAGGCGGCGGCGACAGCGGCAGTGCCGCTGCTGCTGCTGCCACTACCGCCGCCGCCGCAACCGGAGCAGCAGCGGCGCGTGGTATCGGAGCCGCTGTCGGCACCTCTATCCCGGCCGCCGCCTCGCAAATGGCCGCCACCGCCTCCCCGACACCGACCCCGGCGGCGGCCAAGCAGAGGAAGAAGGAGCGACGAGCGGCGCCGCTGTCGCTGATGCTGTCGTCGTTCTCCCTGTCGCCGAAGCCGCGGTCGACCCGGCGTACTCTGGAGGTCTGCGGCGGGGCCGGGCCCGGCGATGTCGGGGGCGGGGCCGAGGACGGGGCTTGCTCGGCTGTAGGACGGCCGACGCCGTTCACTCGCGCGGCGCCCCCGCGAGCATCGAACCCTACCCCCGCTGCCGACGGTAACGCTGCTGCTGCTGCTGCTGCTGCTGCTGCTGACCCCGCCGCCGCGATGACTACGCCCGCTGACAGCGGCCGCCAACAGCAGCAGGCGGCCGCGGCTGCCGTCATGCGCCACAACCCCCGGCCGATGAGAGGCCGCCGCAAGAGGACCGCCGACGACGATTTCGACTACTCCTACTCCAACGACGACGACGACGACGACGAAATGGACGGCTTTAGCATCGGCGGCAACAACAATCTCGGAGCAGGACCGACTCCGAAGGAGGAGACAGCGGCGGCGACGGCGGCGGTGGTGGTCGGCGCGCCCGCGAGAAAGAGGAGGCGGGACGGCAGCGGTAGCGGTGGCGGCCGTTCGGTGTCTTCAACCCCGGATGATGTCGACGACTACGACGACGGTGAATCGAGAAAGGGGCCGGCGCGACGAGGAGGGGGGAGGAGCCGGAGGCGGCCGAGGCCCGACGGGAAAGCTCTCGCCGGGGAGATGATGGTCGGGAGCCCCGTCGCCGGGAGCGGTGGTGATGGCGGAGAGACGGTTGGCGGCGGCGGCGGTGGCGGTGGCGGCGATGGCGGGTGAGGCCGGTCGGGGATGCGGTGCGCCCGCCGCCTGTCCTCCGTTGGCTTTCCGTCTTATTGAACGTCTGTAGTGTTGAAGGGAAGCGGCGTGTGGCTCACTTGTCGTGCTCTTGTGGACTCTAACCCTAACCCTAAACCTAACCCAAAAAAAAAAAAAAATGTTAAGTGGCGTGTGACTCACTTGCCGTGCTCTTGTGGACTCTGAAGTTCCTTTCCAACCCCTTCTTGGTTGCCTTGGCTTGTTGCCTTTCCGTACGTGCATTGCGATGATGCTCTACTCTCCCCCTCCCTCCCGCTGCCTCGTGGGTGGTGTAGAAGCGGAGCTGCGGCGACGGTGACGAGATGCCTGGCGGAAAAGCGCCAGAGGCAGGCGGCGGGAAAGCGGCTGAAGAAGGCGGCGGCGGGAGTCAAGGTTGACGACACTCGCTCTCCCCCCCCAAGCGCGGCAGCCGCAGCGGAGCAGCACAACCCGTGCACCTGCAAGAAGTGTCGGTGAGAAAAGAACGAACCGCTGTCGTGTTTTTGGTGGCGCGCTTTTGATTCTCGGCTCCCTCTCCCTCTCTCTCCTTGTTTGTCGTTATCGTTCCCCTCACCCTCGTTGCTGTTTGTGTGCCGTTCGACGTACGTGTTTTACGTGTGGCATAGATGGACCGCTGCTAGTGCGCACCCAGCGAGAATTACACCTCGGTTTGATGCGGTTACCGGAGAGATTTGTGTGTTGTCTCCCAAGAAAATTTAACGATTGTTCCAAGTTCTTTTCCGGCCTGCATCTTAAGATTTTTTTGGGGGGGCGGGGTTATTTGCTTAGCTTGATTTTTCTATTTGAGCCCACAAACAAAGGGCAATGATGTTTCTGCATTAAGCTTGTAATTTTTTTAAGGTTCACTGTTGCGAACGGTGTAGAGACGCGAACTGGCAGAACACGCCTTCTTTTCTCGGAGAGCTTCGTTGCATTCGTGCTGACGAAGAAGGGGCCTCCGATTAGGTCGGTGTGGTCTCACGTTCTTCCTCAACTGGCCGTCGTCGAACAATGCCGTCGTACCGTCCGTCCCTGTCCCGCATTGCAATCCAACGCTCGCGTACCCTGCTGCTGCGGAACCCTTGCCCCCCAGATCACCTTCGAAACGGATCCAGGGTCCCTGATGCCATATCTTGGATCGCAATCTAAACCATATGCCCGTCTATCGCACTCTACTCGCAATGCTCGCTTCGAACCATGCCTCCTTTTCCGATACCTCCCCCGGCTGCTGACACAACAAGGTGCCTGAAGCTGTACTGCGACTGCTTCGCCCAAAGCCGGTTCTGCGGGTCCGCGTGCCTGTGCAAGCAGTGCTGCAACCGTCTTGGCGCAGTTGTCGTGCAGGCGGCCCGCCGGTGAGACGCACAAACATGCCTTCCCAGCTTCATGTGGAAAACATTTTTCCGCGTAATATCAGTTTGTTGTTTAAAAAACCTTCCCTGCGTAGCAGTTTCGTGTGTGAGACCTCTTGTGTATCAGCTTCATGTGTGAACTCGGTCCCATATTCGAGTTTCCATGTGTGTTGAGACCTTTCTGTGTCAGCTTCACGTGTGAAAATCAGTCCCATATTAGTTCCATGGTGAGACTTGTCTGTATCAGCTTTGTGTGTGAAAGTCTGTCCCATATTAGTTCCATGTCCGAGACCATGCGCCCTCGTTTTCTGGTTTGAAACCCGTCCCTACCGGCTTTATTGTTCACGCAAGCCCCGGCAGCAGTAAGTTGGCCACATGCATGCGCAGGCGGCGCGTGCGTGTGTGCATGCGCGCCTCCCGTGTTTGTGTGTTTGTGTGTGTGTGTGTGTGTGTGTGTGTGTGTTGTTGTTGTTTAGCACCTCCAATGAACAGACGTCAGTCTCAGTGCGGTTGAAAACACAAAAAATGCATCTAAATAATTTATAGGCCACAATCTGGGGACCCCGGGACCGAGAGCGTGATGGGGGAGTCTGTGTGCGTTTGTGTGTTTATTCTCATTTGGCGTCGACCGCGCTAACCGGCTGGCCAATGAAAAAACGCCCTTCTCCGTTCGACTATTTTCGGGACACGCTCCTTCTGTGTACATATGTACGCGAACATGGCCTCTCACACGCCGTGACAATGTGTGTGTTTGTGCGTGCGTGTGTGTGTGTGTTGGTGGTGCCACCTTCCCCGTTCGTGCGTGTCGCGTGACTTGTTGTGCCGCCCCCCTCTTGTCTCGACGTGTTCACGCGCGCCGCTCGCGCCCCCCGATATGGATGCCCCGGTGTTGGCGTTGTTGCTTGTGACAAAACGACTGACTGACCACGACGCCAGGGCTGTCCTGGAGCGCAACCCGGATGCTTTCCACCGTGCTCACAGCCTGGAGACGCGCCCGGGGTCAGTCACGAGCGGCGCCGGCTGCGGCTGCACCAGGTCGCACTGCCTCAAGAAGTGAGCTCCTCTACGGTAGTCATAGTCGTAGTTTGTGTCTACGGTTGAGCTTTTGATGGCCTGCTTTTCAGTTGCTGCAGGCAGCAGGGTGCTGCTGGACGGTGGTGTAGGTTGGGGTTTTTTCGATGGCTTTGCTTTCGTTGCGGCAGGCAGCACGCTGCAGGTACCGGTGCTATCTTGTGTTTTTGATACGGCGTCCGGCCCGGCAGCCACGTTCAGCCAGAAGTTGACTGGCCTGCTTGCTGCTGTTTTGTCTTCACGATGTCGTCTTTGTGATGGCGCCTTTCGTGCCGACGTTCAAGCCCAAGGTTTGTTCCAGTGTTGGACTAGTCGAGGGGAGGGTATTGTGTCACAGTCGCGCATAGTTTCTCTCGTCGCTTGCCTCGCACGGATCGTTTGGGCGTGTTAGGCCTCAACCGTGCCAGGCGTTTTGTATCCCTAGATTTTTTTTTCTTTTTCATGGACACCCCCGTTCAACCTTTCAACGCTTTTTAGCCGCACGAGGTCTCTCTCTTCCACCTCTTGACTGCCTTGATTCCTTTCGATTTTTTTTGCGCCCGCAACCCAGGTACTGCGTCTGCTTCCAGAAGTCGTTGCTCTGTGGGGCAGGGTGCAAGTGCGAGGGCTGTCTGAACACCGTCGAGAATCGTGGAGGGTAAGCATGTCGGTGTGTGTGTGTGTGTGAAAGAGAGAGAGAGAGGGAGAGGAGAGGGGGGGGGTGTACTCAAAGCCGTGCATGCCGTAGCCGTTAGACCATTGGCCTCGCATCCCTCCAAAGCCGGGATGTACATATAATAGCACGCCGGGTTCTCACCGGACCAGGCTCGAGCCCGAAAGGCCGTAAGGTATTCGGCGAGTCGCTTGGAGGATGCGCTGCATCGTGCTAAGGGTGTTCGGCACCTTGTGCTTACTTCCTTGCACACTGAAGACAGCAGCGAATGAGTTTATTATTTTCTGGTGCTTTCACTTCCAGAGACAGTCTTTCGAAATCGACAAGACTTGTAGCATCACCATCGCACACTCTCCGCCATCCCTAACCCCACCAGGAGGTTCGTCAACCCTAGGCAATTTAGTTCCGATTTTATTGTTTTCTTTCGAATTGCATTTATCAATATTTTTTACCGCCCGAGGGAAGAGAGAGATACCAAACTGGCAGAGAGCACGTTTCCCGCAGACACATTTCTGCGGCCTTTCTATCGTGCCTCTGCCTCTCTCCCAATAAAGACTGTCTCTCTCTTCCCTCCAAACAGCAACTGAGGGTGCTCTCTCCTGCGGTGGAGGGAACCAATCTTACTGCACACAGTAGTCTCAGATGACCAAGTCCCTAAAATGGTACCCTACCATTTTCTTCGCCTCACATACATACAGCTACAAGTTCTACCGGATACTTAATCCGTCCTCTCCTTTCCCCCACCTTCGAAAGAAAAGGGGTGGGTGGGTGGGAAAAGACTCCACTTCCTGTCAGCTCCAGAGGCTGGCACACCACTAGAAGCCTTCTATGTGACCACCTCGCTAGTTGTCTCTGCGATACTCTCTCTCTGTCACGCTAAGACTCTGTGGACACAAGGCTTGAACAGAATGGTAACACATGCGACTCCTCCTCTCGACCGAGGGGGCCCCGCCGTACGCAATACGTTCCGGGTACCCCAATATAAACAGTATGGCAATTCGAGTTGTTTCAATGAACCTCGGTTTGTTTTGTCTACGCCTTTGTCTACGCCTTAAACAAACCTGCCCATCGCCGCGTTTTACTTTTTGTCTGACTCCGTGCCCTGCCCTCTTCACGCACGTTTTTTTTTTTTGTCGCCCCCCACCAGCCTTGCGAACCCCTATGGTGCCGCTGCTGCTGCTAAGGCTTCCACCACCACCACCACCACGCCGCCGCCGCCTCCTCAGCAGCAGCAGCTGATCAAGAAGCTCGGGCCGCTGGCGGACGGCGAAGATAGCACGGTGAGAGCTAAATAGCTAGCTAGCCGCGGAGGGTGCGAAGCAGTCCCCCCCCCTCCACCCCCCCGTTGACCCTCGGCCTGATGCTATCGTGACCCGTTTTTGTTTTTTGGG
>FN649729.1:2829726-2854551 GCA_000310025.1 Ectocarpus siliculosus | reverse complement strand
GGAACCTTGTTTGGGGGAAACCCGGGGGGGTTCCGTCCCGGTTTTTGGGGGGGGGGGGGCCAAGGTTCAAAGGTTTTGGCCATGCCGGGTTAGGTTTTCCCCCCCCCCCCCCCCCCACCTTCCCCCGCAGGCACCATGACAGGGTTTGTTCCCTGCCGTACACACACAGACCTTTCGGCCGTTACAGTAGTCCACATACCACGTCGGTTGGTCAGTGCAGTGGAAATAAGGCCCTTGCAGGTATGCAGCGCCCCCTATTTTTCCCCCCCCCCCCCCGCGCGCCCAGCACTTACAGAGCTTTGACCACGGTGCGCCAGTCCTGCTCCATGATCTTTTTCTGCAGCTTGGAGCACACTACTTCGTGGGGATCGCAGTCGCAACATGCCTTTACCGCCTGCCCAGAACAAAATACGGGTTACGCGCAAGGGGAGGGGGTCGGTAACGTTTATTTGTATATATCCACAAGGGCAGAATGCCACAAGGGCAGTACACGCCAAAGGTGCAGCCAAAGGACGATGGGATAACAACACGCGTGCGAAAAGAGGACCTCGGACCTATGTGCCATGACTACTGCAAACTCCAGAGATGCTTGGGGTGCTCGGCAGGCTACTGCTGTCTGCATGGATGATGATATGGGTATGATGGACATGACGCGCGGGGCCCTTCCTTGCCTCCCTCATGCCTGCCACTCGTTCATCATGCAAGTTCTTGCCGTTTCTCTTTCGGCCTCTGACAAAGCTGCTGCCGCACCCAAACAAGACGGAGAGCGGTGGTGGAGCGAGTGATACCGACACAAACAAAATAAGATTGAGGGCGCGCTTCCTTCATTCTCTGTCTGCTGCTGCTGCTGCTGCTGCTGCGGTTTGCATCTCACCGCGAGTCTGTTCGCCTGGGTCAGCAGGGTCAGCATGCAATCCTCGTCCACGGCGATATTCTCGGGCCTCGTCGCCTGCGCGGAGGAAGCGGGGTTCGGGGGCATACACACACGGGCGTTTTGAGAGGGTGAAGACATGACGAACTGCGGTGCCTCCTTGCTGCCGCCGTGCACAGGGTGGTACACCACAAGTCGGGGTTGAGAGGGCAAGGCATAGACGGAACTCACGGCGCCGCCTTGTAAGGCGAGAGGTTCTACGCCACTTTTGGGCGCGCATGCACAACACATGCACGAAAAATCAGACTTTCCCTCCAGCACACAGGGACACACGGCGTCGTAAAACAGAGACCCTACAAACCAAGCTAATCTACGGCCTAAGAAAATCAAAACAGGCGGCGTGGTGTTTCTCCCGGAGCGATCGTCTGCGATGCGAACCAAAATCTCATATATAAAAAAAAAAACGTGCTCGTTCGTCCGGTCTAACTCAAAATTCTCGTCTTCAGTAGTCGACCCATCGACCTAAGACCGAGAAACACATCGGAAATGATTCTTGACGCCTCTCCTCCAAAACCGAGCGACGCAAGCACCGTGAATCACGAAAAACGCTCCAAGAACCTTTATACCTCCGGCCCGGTGCCCGAAAAAAAAACTTCCAGATAACCACCATACCACGCGGCCGAACGAAGACACTGCCGCACAAGCGAATACCGCATAAAAAAAAACGGCGACACAGGCGGTACGGTACGGAACCAAGCCTACGTTAGGCGTGTACGCTTGCTGCTGCTGCTGCTGCTGCTGCTGCTGTCAACGCCTCACCTTGAGGAGACATCGCTCCAGCTCCGACGAGAAGACGGCCTTCACCTCCCGGCGGACGTGGATGGCCCGCTCCACGCCAACCTCCAGCCTGCCCCAGGCCTCGGCGGCCTTAGACTTGGCCCTCGTGGCTAGCGCCGCCGCCGCCGCCGCCGCGCTACCACTACTGCTGGCTCCTCCGCCTGCACCTGCCGCGGGGCTG
Source organism: Ectocarpus siliculosus (assembly GCA_000310025.1). Classification (NCBI taxonomy): domain Eukaryota; class Phaeophyceae; order Ectocarpales; family Ectocarpaceae; genus Ectocarpus; species Ectocarpus siliculosus. The sequence goes on along the minus strand of FN649729.1, from coordinate 2,852,662 downwards.
TCGACGCCGGCGTCTGCGTCCGTGTCCGGAAGAACACCGGCAGCGGGGCCATCGTTTGGTCGCAAGTCCCGCTGAAGGGTGCTGTTGTTGTTGTTGTTGTTGTTGTTGTTGTTGTTGTCGTCGTCGTCGTCCTCGTCGCTATTGTTGCCGCCGCCTCCTCCTCCACCGTCGCTGTTGTTGCCGCCGCTGGTGGCGGCGGCGGCGCGCGCGGCGGCCGCGGCTTCTTGGGAATCTCCTCCTTCTCCTCCTTCTCCTTCTTGAGAAATGCCTCCTCCTTCTCCTCTCGCCGTTACTTTTTCCGGCGGCGGCGCCGCCGGGGTTTCGTCGTCGTCGTCGGCGGCGGCGTCGTCCTCCTCCGGGGATGTCGGGATCAGGTCCCCGGCAGTAGCCGTGGCCGCGGCCAGCGAGATTCTTTCGCGAGAGAGTGCAGAAGCCGCGCTAGACACGTGTGGCGCCTGGTCGCGCGAACAACCACCGGTGGTGGTGGTGGTGGTGGTGCCAGTTCGGCCTGCCGGGTGTAACAACGACGCCAAACAACGCCAAACAACGCCAAACGTCTTTCTCCAATAAAAACAGTTGCGGCTATGTAGAACTTTCACTGCGTTACTTCCGTCGGTATCAAGATTTTCGGCTATTCTGTTGCGGCATGCGTGTGGTACCGGAGATGTACGTGTTTGATCGCTCGCCGCAAGTTTCATGCGGGGGTGACGCTCTCGTTTCGTACTGCCTGTACTGCTGCACCGCTCCTGGTGCTGCTCCTGCTGCTGTTGCTTCCTCGCGCGACCTCGCGTGCAAGTACGTGCAACGAACGATCCTTGAAAACGGCGAAAAAGGAGACCAAGAGGTAGCTTGGTCGAAAGCAAGTATTAATAGTCAATCATCAAAACGACGTGGGTGCTTCCCACGAGTCCATCGTGATAAAAAAACTTGGACCAAACCATGGTCGTCGCCGATGGTCCATGCAACGACCATTCTTGTACCATTTATTCTTGCACCATTTTTTGTTCCTAAAATTGTACTTCGAAGCAAGAAACTACAGCAGTAGTGTGACCCGGCTCAACACTGAACTTCAATTTTACAATTTTACCGCTGGTCGGCAATGCATTACTGTGAAAGTTCAAATTGTGGATACAAAATTACCTAGCAGTCTCTTCCGTGGATTTACAACTAATTGTCCAAAAATCGTATCCACAATAGCAACTAAATAGCTTAATCACCGGCAAGTTGTCAAAAGACACTGCGCCGTGTTCCCTGTGAAGGTTACATCGAAGGGCTTGTCTCCGATGTTTTTGTCGTCGGACCAGTAGATAAACTACAGGGGATGCATATAAAATGTAGGTTACCTTTACAGATGTTTTTGTGCTTAGCACCAGCTGGTATCACTGATATAAATCATCAGTGTACAGGCTTAAAACAGACTCGAATTAAGACCAGTAGTGTACCCAGCCCGTTTTTCCTCCTCCACTCACCGAAAAGGTTCCAACACATCCCGTTCGACTGTGGGTATATCCAACTTGCTATATCTCGAACGGGTAGAGTCTTTCTGTGCTTGTATTTAATCTAATCACCCCGGGCTGGTCGTTAGTCTTTGAGGGCCCCCAGAACAGGGGTTTTGACGCTAGCTCTTTTCTCATACTTTAATCCAGCATAAGAAAGAAAACAACCTTCCCGCAGGAGGTACCTGGTAATTAATACTGTTATCAAGAGAGGACACCATGAAGAGGCGTCGTGCGTGCTGGCACGTTCAGGTTTGCTACTGGAGCTGAAATATCGAAGGTCGCAGCAACTTCTGAAAACAGTCCGAAATCTGCGCCGGAACCAAACGGCATCCAACATTTGTCACAGCCGTGCACACCGCCACGGACCGTAAACCCCTGAACCACGGATCGTCAGCAGTAGCTAGTGGCATCAGCTACTGCTGTAAACGCAGAGTTCAGGAGATTGGGGTCCGTGGCGGTGAGCACGGCTGTGACAAATGTTGGATGCCGCCTGGTTCCGGCGCAGATTTCGGACTGTTTTCAGAGACTGCTGCAACCTTCGATATTTCAGCTCCAGTAGCAAACCTGAACGTGCCAGCAGGCACGAAGCCTCTTCATGGTGTCCTCTACTGATAACAGTACTAATTACCAGGTACATGTCAACACAGACCTTATTTGAACGCCTGCCGTTTTGGCGAATTTTTATCTTGATTTCAAACGGGGCGTGCGGAGGTAGACGCGTGAAATGTATGTTTTTTGCAGCCTCTACTGTCGCCCTGTGCGGGATTCAACGATTTCTGTTTTTTGCGATGCCTTCCGACTGGTCTTGTGTGCCTGTTGTACAGTTTCTGGTGCTCTTGCGTATGGTTTCAAAATTAGTCAACATCGAACTTGCTGTTCTGGGGGCGCCCTTAAAGTCCGTTGGTTCAAGAGTGCGAAACAAACACGTACACATGCTACCGACTGCTGTACATAACCGTTCGACTGTGGGTATATCTCGAATGGGTAGTCTCTCTGTGCGTGTATTCATTGGTAGAAAGTAAACATAACCTCACAGAAAGACTACCCGTTCGAGATATAGCCTCAGCCGAAAGGGATGTGCTGAAAGTCTCTTCCTTAATAATTGGGGAGGTGGTGTATGTAGTAGTGGAAAAGGGCAAAACACAATACAGTACAAGGGAACGGCCAATAGAATGACAAACGGAGATATCCACCTCTATCGCATTCAGTCCACAGCAGAACATGTATGCGTATCTCTCTCCTGCTCTCCTTGGTTGCCGTTTGTGTCAAGTCCCCTGTGAGCCTGTGAGCCCCTGAAAAATTAAGGAATAATAAAAACACACACAGAAAGACTACCCATTCGAGATATACCCACAGTAGTCGAACGGGATGTGGTGGAGCTTTTCAGTGAGTGCAGGGAAACCGACTGGGTAGGGGACTATGTACCAGGTACCAGCCCTTACTTTACAGTCAACAAATAGTTCCCCCTTTCCCGCCGCGTATTGTAGTCTCGGGGTCAAAAGAAACAAAATGAAGACAACTACCAAACTGTCTTGTTGAGCCTGTTACCCGCAGGGGAGATGTCCCTATATGGTGTCTGGGAAATCGTAGACATACAGGTACTTTCTGACGCTATGAATCCATTGCTAATCTGTCTCAGACTCTTTTCTATGATGGAGATGGTTTCGTGGTGTCATATTAAGAAAAATAAGAAAAAAGGAAATCGTTGGGAGTTGAACACTTGTTTTTCCTCCCGTAGGGGTACGAAACACTCGCACACGGCAGTAGGGGCCACAACAGCTGTGGATTAAAGCTGCTGTGCTCCCATAATATCAACACTCGGCGCAGGCTGTGGGTCTATGTATACATGTGGCTGTTGGAAAGGTGGTGACGTGACGAGGTGACTTGAGAGAGAGAGCCAGTCTCTCGACTACAAAATTTTAACGTCCACCTGTTGGCGTCGACTTGACAGATCGAAACAAAGCGCCAGACAAGTTTTTCACACCGGCACACATCTAGGCATGAACATTGCCTGCTGGTAGGAGCGCACTCCCCCCTGCTGCCTGCCTACTGCAGGTATGGTGGGAAGAGATGTGCATGCATATTGTACATCACACGACCTCGGGTCTCTATTTTACCGGGAATCAATATTCGCACCTTTGAATAGAGCGTTCGTAGCTGCGTCGGATCTGGTGCGACAGAAAGCTAGCCCGCACAACACGAGCAGGATCAGACGCAATGTCGGCAACTTGCTTGTTCTCCCCATTGTAACCTCAGCCCCCTCCTCCGTGTGGTGTATGATGATCGACAGGTATGTTGGCTCTTGTTGGCTCTCTCACCGTGTGTGGGTGCAACCGAAAAAGCCCCACGGAACCCCCCTCACCCCCCTCCCCAATTCCCTGTCAATGTATGTACCATCTGACGGGCCCCTTTCTGTACCTGTCACCAGCACACCCACCGCCGTCGATTCTCTTCGACCCTCTCGCACTCTCTCGCTGCTGAGGCTCGACGGAGAGCTTCGACCACCAGGAACGTGGCTTCTATTTCTCTAGGTCGTGCTGATTTTGCACCGGTCGGGTTGGGCACAGCTGGCGAGGACAAGCTCTCATTCTTGGGAGACGTTGCCTTTTGCGCTGCGCACTCGTATCAGCAGGGGGCGGGCTTCATAAGAGAAGGGGTCAATGGCCGCGCCATGGTCGCCACAGCCAGAGGTAAGCTCATCCTTGCAGCCCGAGATTGTTTTTTGTTCGCCTGAGGGCTGGTGCTGCCAGTGGCGTTGGAGCAGAGCAGCGTTCCTTATGAGTACGCTGCCGTTGTGAGCCAGAGCCAAGCAGTGCGAGCACAATGCAGTACCGGGTTCTGTCTGCAGCTCGGGACAGCCGCTGCTGTGTAGACGTCGACCAGTATTGATTCGCGGGGCGTGTGTTTCCTTGTGGAGACATTTCGTTGACCAGAAGATGGCCCACGGTGTGCCAAAAACCCTACCAATAAACTTCTGCTGCTGTTGTTCACGTCCTTGGGTCCGACCGATACACGCCACGCTCTGGAATCTGGTCGTGCTGATTGATCGTCAAAGTCAAAGCGATGCCTTGCATTGCAACGTGTCGCCACACGTTTTGTCAATGGAATTTCTGTGCCAAAAATAAGAATACTGGCAGAAACCGGTCTCGACAGACGACACTGCACTACTTGGCTGCGTTCTGGCAGGTAGCACTATTACTTTTACATACATGCGTGTCTTTAGATTGCAGCACTATGCCTCGTAACGAATTGGATGCCTGCGATGAAGACGCAGACTGAGAGAAATGAGGGGAAAAAGCACAACAGAGAATGCACTTGTCGGGAGGCGCGCGACGCATACCTGAACACCCGACCACGCCGAACAATATATTATTACGGTCTTGTTCAATGCATTGTATATTTAGCGTCGAACACGCAGATGCAACTTACTTTTGAGACAAGCGTTCTTGTGGTCAGAACCAGGACCCACCCCGCCTGCTTTAAGCTCCCTCGAGCTGGGGGGGGGTAACGCTCGTCGCGCCTATTTTCATATCTGGTGTTGGAGAAGCAAGCGAGAGAGGGAAGAGAGATCTTGCGCGTTGTTGGCGAGTGCTGCACACCCCTGACGGTCTACCCTCCGTTCCCTCGGCGTGTAGCTAATAGAATGAGGGAGACACTGGTTTTGCATGCATGTTGTAAGTGGTAAATGGTAATTTGTTCTCAGTGGCACCCGTATGCCACAGCAGCACCAGCACCAGCAGCGCGAAACACACGCCGCCGGTGCAAATGGCAATACATGCGCAGAGGAGAGGGGCAATTAGGCTTGTTTACGTTAGGCTGCGTTTTATGTTGTGGGAGAGAAACAAGGACGACATGGTGTTGTATGCTACGCCCAACAGCTAGTCTCTCCTGTGTGTATCTTTAGTGTTAGCATCGACCGCGCTAACCGGCTGACCAATGAAAAGACGTCAGTCTCCGTGCGGTTGAAAACACAAAACACTTATAAATGCCATTTAACTGGGACTCCGTGAGGGGGCGGCATGGGGAACGCTAAGCCATTCTCCGGATTAAAGACAGAAACGGTATTAGCAACAAAGGAGAACTGCACGTGTCTACCAAGGCTGCTAACCTGTGTGTGTGTACGTATATGCATGCATGCGAGGGCCTCGTGCGCTTTTATGAGGGGGGGAGGTTCCCATATGATATGCCCCATGATTCCCAGCGCTACCTGCCTCTTGTGCGTGCATTGCTCATTTCTTCTCGTCTGTAGACCACGGGCATGATATGTCCATGTCGCTGGAAGAGAGGGTCTGCAGACCACGTGCGTGTGTATCATACGCACGTACACACGCATGCCCACGCGACACCTCTCAACAGCAGCAGCAAACTCCTCTGTTCATATGTATCGCTATTAGAAAAATAGCAAGGGGTGGGTCTGTTGTTGAGAAAGTCTCGCCAAGTGCCGCCGCCGAAGCTTTCGGTGTCGGCGACCTCGTGTCTCTGAGCTTTGGTTGGCGTCGTGCCTTTGTGCGAGCAGTAGTAGCAGATTCTTAACAAATGGTATCATAGAATATCACGGGAAGGAAGGACGGAAGGACCCATGAAAATTCCGCCGCTGCCGCCGCCGCTGCCGCTGCTGCTTTCCGGGGCGTATGCATTGCTGGCCCTCTGGCTGCAGTTTGGTAAACCGACACCGGACTGCAGAGCAGTTTCGTAGGCTAGCGAAATGACACAAAGCCGATTTTTGTAGGCTGCCGGTCTACCCGGTGGTCTACTGCTGCAGGTTCATGATCTCTCCAAAATTGCGACCTCGTCGCATACGGACGAAGTAGTTGTTGGAGAATCCGAATCCCCTTTTGTACTATTATCTATTTGTACTAAATGCAAATATCATTGATGCGTTTTCCCGCATCTCGTATCGGTCCTTGGTAGTCGGATCGCTTGTTCGGTAGCACCTGCGGAAAGGACCGCTGAATGAACACCTTCAGAGACCACAGGAGAAAGCTACTCCGTTCGGCCTTGGATCGGAGCTTTTCAGTCAGAGAGGCAAAAGCCATTAGGGCAGATAGAAATTTTGCGAACGACGGGAAGTTAGATGGGGGCTCCAAATAGCGGACAAAGAGAAGGAAAGGACATATTTCCACCCGCCGTGCTATTATTGGACGGAGGAGGGGGGGGAGGGGGGAGGCGGAGCACGTATGTCGTGATGCCATCTCTTTCCGTGACCTTGGCTGATACTTGCGATGTGTGTCAGAAATGAACATGCCCGAAGTCATGGAAAAGAAGGACATGCAAATACTTTCCAAGTCTCCTTCCTGCTGCGTGCTGTGTATCCGGGTTTTGCCCTCCGGGTGCGCGTCTTGTATGCAGACAGACATCACACACGCGGGGGGGGACACTACCCCGCTGCGTGAGAAAACGTGGGTCTTTTGCTCCCCCGGCTCCACTCGTCTCTTCCCCTTACCCTTCCGACAAGCGTTGTCGAAGTACACGCTTGCCGTGTCTACGCGCATTTCGTCGATAGATTCACACAAGCCCAGGGCGGTCGTTGTCACCCCGAGCGGTCGTTTTGCCGAATATTGGTCCTGTGCCCACCAACTCGGCCCTGCTGAGTCTTGCAGGACTGACTGACGAGAACAATAAGCAACAACTCGTGATGTACGTACACCAGCAGGGAACGATGTCTGCCGCCGAGAGAATCAGGAAAGGAGCGGGGGTAGTGTTATAGTTGTTGTCGCTGCCGTCACGAGCAAGTGCCGTCGTGTGCTGCCGGCCTATGTAGTGGCCCGAAGGCGTTACTTTCTACGAGACCCGTTGTTACGGCTTGCCCTCTCCCGGCCTGCAACGGCACAGCGTCCCCCTGCTGCCACGACAGAGCGTACAGACTGTTAACGAGAGTGCCCGGGAGCAGCGTACTCTCTCTCTCTCTCTCTCTCTCTCTCTCTCTCTCCCTCCCTCTCTCCTTCTCTCCCTCTCTTGATTTGTTGTTATTGCACCTTCCATCAACTCATGTATGCATCTCTAAATTGATGTCCCTCCCCTGTCCCTTGCGCTTCCATCCTTTTTTCATCCATCCTTCATCTGCGCTTCCTCCTCCTCCCCTCCCCCCCCCTTCCGCCCTATCGTTTCGTTGTCCTTATCCCATCCCATCCTACCCTATCCTATGCTATCTTGTCGTTTCGTATGTTTTCCCGTCACCCCCAAGGCTGTCGACGAGATCGTGCAGCTGCTGAGCGTTCTCAACAACCCGGCGCAGGCGGATCAGCATGCCCAGGCGCAGCAGGTTCGTTGTTGCTCTCTTCTGTTGCTGCTATCGTTGTCGTTGCTGCCGTGGTATTTTCTCGTGCTTGCTGTATGCTCTCAGACGCCGCTGTTTGTGGTGTGATGCTGGTGCTGGTTTTTGCGCCGTACACACGCTTCGTTCCGAACGTTGTTGGAATTTTCCGAGGCCTGTACGCCCGGTGTTGTGTTCCCTGTTTGATGGGTTTACTGATGCCGTGCCGCAGTTTTTATGGCGTTCGCGTTGTTTGTTGGTGTGATTCGTCGTGGAAGACCCCCAACACCGGCCTGTTATCCGATGAGCGTATCGACCGACCGACTGACTTTCCCCGATCGTTCTCCCGTTGTGTGCTCGTCACCAACAAATACGAACGACGGCCGCGATAATGGCGACTGGAATCTCCGCAACTGCAACCGTGCCCTTCCACGAAAACGATGACGATGACGCCAACGACAACAACGACGAACGGTAACAACCAACCAACAGCAACTCGCGACCTTCCAAGCGAACCCGCAGTTCGGCCTGTACCTCTCGCATATGATGGCCTACCCGTCGGCACAGGTGTGGTGCAAGCTACTGCTGTAGTAGTGCAAACGCACGTAGAGGTTGTAGTCTTGGGGGGAATCGCAGTACACATGGCGCGGAAGGCAGAAGGCCCCCAAGTTGGTGTCTTCAGACGCGAAGACACGTGCACGCATCGAGGTACTGCTGCAGCGCAACACAAGCATGTATTCTAACCTCTCAAGTTTTCACGTTAGTTCCGCCTCGAGCACCGCCTAGGACTGTAGCTTACGCGTTGTGGGTGGCTCCCTTCCGTCGGCGCGACCAAACGTGATACAATCGCCTCGTCTTTTTGGGCACGCGAACGGTGTCTTGCCTGCCTGCTTTCGCGGCGGCCGATCGTCCTGCAGGTGGACGAGAGGTTGAGACAGCTCGCGGGGCTGGTGCTCAAGAACCTCGTCAAGACCACGTTTAAGGTGGGCTGGCTGCTGGCTGCTGCTGCCAGCGCTGCGCTGCGAGCGGTGTTGGTAGTTTGTTGGTGCTCGCTCGCTCGCTCCGTCCCTCGCGTAGTCTATTTTGTTGTCGTTGTTTCTGCTGCTGCTGTTGCAACAACGACAGCAACACTACTAGTGTATGTGCTGCTGTAGTGACGAAGCAGTTGAGGCAGCAAGGACATATCCCGAAGAATACCGGGTCGGTCATATTTGATTTTCGAGAGGGCGAGTTTTGATCGACTCCTAGCGCTGTCACTTTGTCGGGTGTGCTCAACACCCTGTTCAGATGCCCCCGTTGTCTTTCTGCCACCGCTACCGCTGGTGCCTTGCTATTTAGTACCACTTTTACACCTGAACCAAATCGCCACACGCACACGCCCACGACTACACGCCTCCCGGTGCCTCCCTCCCATTCACGGAACCCCGCACAACAACAACAACAGCGCTTGGAGCCCCCGGCGCAAGCCATCATCCGCGAGAGGGTGCTGCTGGGCGCTAGGGATCCGTCGCAAGTTCTCAGGCACACGGCCGGGTCTGTGGTGACGACCGTCGTGAGCTCGACGCGGCTGGCGCAGTGGCCGGAGCTGCTCCCGGCGCTGGTGGGCATGCTGGAGAGCGGGGACCCGGGGCTGGGCGACGGCGCGTTAAACACCCTGGTTAAGGTGCGTGCGTTGTACTTACCGCCGTATAGGTGACGTAGGATACCACCCCCCCCCCACCCTCTGGACAAATTTGCCCCAAGGGTCGATTACTCCAGAGCAAGGAGGAGTGTTGGGTGGCGTCGTTGGAACCGGGTCGTCGAGAGGTTTTCGAAAGCTTGTCGTTTGTTTTGGGAGTACGTCGTTTTCGTCGTGGAGTACTCGAGCTTTGAAAATGGGTTAGGGGAGTGTGGTATCTTGCGTCATACCACCTACGGTTGGGTGTGTGTCTTATTGTTAGCATCGACTGCGCTATCAAGGCTGACCAACGAAAAGACGTCTTGTCTCAGTGCGGCTAAACACATAAAGATGCTGCTTTTATTGGCTACCATAATGTGGGGCCCCGTGAGGGGGCATCATGGAGGGGGGGGTGTTGTCTTTTCGGCGTGTGTATGCTCGGCGCGGTTTTAATTCATTATGTTTCGCTTTGATATTCACAGCTCCGTTACTCCACGACGGAGAGGATGTTCAACTCAAATGAGACGGTTCCGACGCCGCTCGCCACCCTTTCTGCTGTGGAGAAATTGAGGTTTGAAAATCATGTCCAGGGGGCGTGGTGTCTTACGTCAGCCACGGTAGAGGAGGAGCACATGACCCGCCTTAGTCCACGCCTCGATTTATGCACTATAATAGTCTTCGCGAAGATGTCAAGCTTGGTTTTAGTACAGGGGTTTCGGGTGAGGGTGTTGGGTAGGTAGGGGTTCCGGGTTACGAAGCCCCTCTCTATTTAATAATCTTTATGGACCGATATTCTCGCGAAGGCGATCCGATTTAAGGCACTATGCCGCTCGTCATTCCGACTATACCAATACACGACGCGACTTCGGCCGCGACAGATCTGCGAGGACTCGGCGAGAGAGCTGGAGTCGGAGGAACTGGGGAGGCCGCTGAACCAGCTGGTGCCGATGCTGCTGGCGCTCTTCTCGCACCCCAAGGACTCCTTCAGAGTGATGGCCCTGACGTGTGTCAACAGCCTCATCTCGCTCTCTCCCCAGGCGCTGCTGCTCAACATGGACGCCTACCTCGAGGTGGGATGGGATGGGATGGGGTGGTATAGGGCGGGATAGGACCGGATGGGACTGGACCGGATGAGATGAGATGGGACGGGATGGGATGGGATTGGATAGTGTACGGTGGGATAGGACGGGATGGGATAGGGTAGGGTATGTAGCGTGGGGTCGGGTGCGGCGGGAAGGGAAGGGAAGGGAATGGAAGGTAGAGTGGAGTGGAGTGGGTGGGTCGTGCAACAGTGTACATTCCAGTCGTTTGTAAACCAATGTAAACGTTTCTTAGAGGTGAGTGGGTGGTGGCGGTGGCGGTGGCGGAGGCAAGTGAGGCTGAGGTGAAGCGGGCATGGAAGGAGGAGGTAATTTTCCCCAGGGGCCGGCTATGGCCGTCGCGGTCTATGCATGACGCCACTCGGCAAGCATGAGATCTCAGCGGCGGCTCGGAAAGGTGGCTCCGCGTGGGGGAGGTGCCCTTGCAGGGGGGGGGGGTCGCGGGTCGGGAGGGGGGGCTCCCGACACACGGATAGTTCTACAGTTGTTGCTTGGCAGACTCGTGATTTCTAACGACACAGCATTATCCTTACCCGTGTTAATTTATTCGTTGCGCCAGACTGACGTTTCCGTTCGTTGTCTTTCTTTTGCTTCCATCTCTCTCTCTCTCTCTCTCTCTCTCTCTCTCTCTCTCTTTCTCCCCCCTTCCGTACATGTGTCTTGGCGTGCATTCAGGGCCTGTCAAAATTAGCTTCGGATCCGTGTGCGTCTGCGAGAAAAGGAGTTTGCGAGGCCATGGTCTTGCTCGTTGAGGTGAGAAGAAAAAGGAGTTGAAAATTAGATGCGGCCGAGAAAAAATGTGAGGAGTGGGGGGGGGGGAGAAGGTCGAGCAGGGAGAGAGAGATCGAAAAGCCAAAAGGCGTTCTATATCTGCGTCAAGAGAGTAACAACCTCGTGTTTACCATGCTTTTTGTCCTTTGCGAAAGGATGCATATAAGTACTAATAGTCTTTCTTGTTCCGCACGTTCGAGCTGTACTGCTACTGCTATTGCTGTGGTAATTTACTCTTAAGACGAACTCACGTTGTTCTGTGCACAATCGCCTTTTCGTGCCCAGTAGCCTTCGCAGGGTTTTCTTCTTCTGTAAACATGCTGGATAAAGCATACAATCGGGGAAGTTGAGTTAAGGGTTAGGGTTGGGGAATACGGTCTGCGTCCCCCCTCCCTGTTCTATTTCCCCATTAACTTATTGATGGCGTGAAGGGGGTCCTTCTTCGCGGCCTCTACTAATGCTTGTCGTACGCTTCAGACGAATTTTGGGCTTAAGTGCAAAAGTCCTTTTCTTCCGGGCCTCTACTAATGCTTGTCGTACTCTTCAAGACGATTTTTAGGCTGATGGGCAAGAGCCCTTTTCTTCGCGGCCTCTACTAGTGCTTGTCGTACTCTTTGAGACGAATTCTTGGGCTGATGTGCGAGAGCCCTTTTCTTCGCGGCCTCTACTGGGACGTGGTATGTCTTAAGACTTCTCCCTCTCGGCAATGTGGCGAAAAACTCATACGCTGCCAGCTGTCTTACCGAACATTTGTTTCGCTGTTTGGTCACACGGACGGCAGGTTAATGTGGAGATTCTCCTGCCCCGCATGCAGGGCATCTGCGAGTTTATGCTAGCGGCACAACAAGATCCGGATCCTGAGGTGTGGGTGAATTGTTTATCTGTGTTTGTATTGGGCTTTTTTTCTTCTTGTTGTTTTCCTGTGCAAAAGCCCTGTCTAAAAACTACAAATTTCAACCAATTTCAATAAATGTGACACACCCCCCATGCAATTTTTGAGTGCACCCCGTGTTTGGTACAGCAGGTTAGCTCCGTTTGCCCGAAGAAGTGCTTCAGTTTCAAAATTGTTGGGGGTAAGCAAGTGATGTGCACGATCTTCGAGAAATAAGCATTTACAAAAACAGAACGACGAATTCCTCCATCCACGGACAAAAAACAGAAAAAAAAGCTCACGATAAAATAAACACATGAGTCCTAAATAGTAATACATAAGTCGTCAGCTTTTACAACTGGTGTCGGTGTGTTTGGACGCCGCAGCCAGCGTCGCACGGGAGAAAGGAAGGCTCGGCAGGATTTTTTTTCTCTTGTTTTTTATTCTTCTCTCCGTCCTCCCTTCTGCGATGGTTGACCTAATCTTAATCCCGAGAAAAGATTCAGTCCTTAGTCCTTAGTCGACGATCGGCAAGTAGAGTTTTGCTAACGAACCGATTGGGCCCGACGACATCACTGGTACAGAATATTACAATTGTAACACTGGAAATGTGCTCGTGCCTCTCCCATGGGTTGTGGCATTGGGGAAAACTAGTTGCGTGCCTTCCAACCGACAGTCGCTGGGGGCTCAGCAGGTTGCGCCTGGTACCCTTAATTTGGACATGTACATCTATTGCATAACACAGCAAACGTAAACCACAGCCAAGTTGACCAACAGAGTTGTGGGCAGTCATACTTCAGATAGCCACCCTTCCCATGGTCTTCACCGAAAGAGTTGGGGGTGTAGCTCAGGGGTAGAGTGTTCGCTTCGCATGCGAAATGTCTAGGGTTCAAATCCCTACTCCTCCACTTTTTTTTCCCGTTTTCCTTTTTTTTCTTCCGCCATTTTTTTTCCTGTTTTGCTGGCGCGCACAGCCCTGTCGTGTCACTCAAGGCATGGCAAGCAGAGCGAGATCGTGCCGCCTATCATCTTATAGAACGTTTTTTTAGAAAATTCTCTTCTCATTCGCTCGAATAATGACATACCACGTGAAGAGCAACAGTGACATCTTCCGCTTTCTGGTTTCTGGTGTGAACGCGTTCGTACCAATGCCGATACATTATTCAAGAAGTTTTTGTTTGTTTGCATCCCTCTGTTCCCACACTAAAACTATATGGTAGTATTGAAGGATAGAATACCACCATAGCGCTCCGCTGCGGATGCATAGATTTCTCAAGTTCAACAGGTTGTACAAAAGAAGAAAAAGAAACTGTGTGAAGGCAGTTGGATCTCAGTGCATATACTGCTGTACTGCTTGTACCGCTGTTTTTTTTTTTTTGCGGTCATCTATAATGTGGACACGTACTGCTGTATGATGTAGGTCTCCACCGAGGCTGGCGAGTTCTGGATGGCGGTTTGCGACAGAGGGGAAGGCTTGGAGGTGCTCATCAATATGCTACCAAGGTGGGTTGCACTAGTCTTGGTGGTTGGGCTTATCGGCTGGTGGATTCGGATCAAGGAGGTTGGATGGGTAGTGATGTGCTGATCAACGTCCTGTGCCGCCCGCGAGCACTGCGGCTTGGTAATATGAATTTGATTCGCGAGCGGAGGCTTGGAAATGCTGGTCGTCATGCTGACGACGTTACCATAGACAGGTTGCATAAGGTACGTACCAGAGCAGACAGGAGGGCGTTTTTTTTACCGACGAAGGTGGCGTTGGAAGCATCTCGTCGAGAGCTACATATGCATTTATTCTCTTCATCGTGGAGGAGTCGAACTTTGAAAATCCGTCTAGGGGAAGCAATACCTTTTGTCGCCTACAGCAGTAGATGCAGCAGTCACATTCTCGGTTTTGAGGATTACTGTAAGGGTTAGGAGAAAGCGGGCGCGGAAGTTCCGACCAACTTGCCGCCTATGAAGGTTGCTCTAAGGCTAGGGGATACGACTCGGGAGGGAAGAGGGTGTCGAGGATTGATGTGCGTCTTTTGGCGGGAGGGTAAAAGAAGGGTTGAAGCACCGCTGAAAGTGCCACCGTTGTGAGGCGGTCGAGTGCGAGCGGCCGCAGGTCGGAGGCAAAGAGGGACGCAGACAACCCACGCGGGTCGTAAATTCCGCACAACGGGTGTTCACGCTCAAGAGAACTCGTCGATCGACCAGTCGTTGTTGTGCTTTGAGCCGGATCACCCGCAGATCAGTAAATTATGAAGCACAAATGTTCTTTTTGTTACATCCGATTTTTTTTTTTGTGTGTCCGACAATGTGGATGGAAATTCCAAAAACAGGTTAATTCCGGTGCTGGTGGCATGCACAGTATACTCGGCGGACCAGATCGCGGAGTTCGAGTCGCTACCTGCGGTGGACGAGCACATCCCGGACGCTCCCGAGGACATTCGGCCGATGTTCCACCGCGCCAAGAGCGGAGGTGAGATGATACCGTTGCCTGATGCTAGATGGCATGGTTGTTATTTTTCTTGTTCTTGTTTCTTGTTTCTTGTTTCTTGTTTCTTGTTTCTTGTTTCTTGTTTCTTGTTTCTTGTTTCTTGTTCTTGTTCTTGTTTCCTGTTCTTGTTCTTGTTCTTGTTTCTTGTTCATGTGTTCTTGTTCTTGTTCTTGTTTCTTGTTCTTGCCTTCACACCAATAACGATTTCGATGTCTCTACCTAGTACCTCTATCATGGTAGATTCGCCCTTTTTTTTGTAGAGGCAGGCGACGAGAGGGATGTCTGTCCACGTGTTCACGGGACGGTAAGCCAGCTCTTGCCTAGCCGAGAACCTCGAGCCCGCGGCGGCGGCGGGGGGGGGAAAGAGCATTCCTCGCTGCTGACTGTACTGGGTAGAGACGCGAAAATCGTTTGAAGACGTGAAGACAACAAATGCGACAAGGGTAGCAGCTGCAGAAGCGGCAGAAGCGGCAGCAGTAATCCCGCCACATATATCCCGTGTTTTGTTAACGTCGACCGCGCAAACCGACTGATCGATGGAGAAACGTCAGTCTCAGCGCGGTTGAGAATAGTAGAGAATGCTTATACAAGTAAAGGCGATGGTTCTTTGAAGCAACACAGACCGTGCTAGCCGGCTGACGATGTATGTATGCGTGTGCGTTTACGTGCTAAA
This sequence comes from Ectocarpus siliculosus, assembly GCA_000310025.1. NCBI lineage: Eukaryota > Phaeophyceae > Ectocarpales > Ectocarpaceae > Ectocarpus > Ectocarpus siliculosus. The sequence goes on along the minus strand of FN649729.1, from coordinate 2,837,359 downwards.
CGTGCTTCGAAAAAAGGTGGTGGAGGTGGCGGCGGACTTGACGAGGACGACGACGATGACGGGAGCGATGCGGACGGGGTGGCGGAATGGCACCTGAGAAAATGCGCCGCCGCCGCCCTGGACAGCCTGTCCACCTCCTTCGGCCCCGACCGCGTACTGCCTGCCCTGCTACCGGCGTTAGAGGTGCGGGCGGTCTTAGTTGTTCATGGTGTTGCTGGTGGTGGATGTATTTGGTGTCGCCGAGCGAGAACCTGTGGTGGATGCCGGCAGGGAGGGAGGGTGATGATAATCGCCGTCTTGATCCTCACCCAACGCTCGTGGGAGTGGTTCATTGCTCTCCACCACGGTATTTCTTCCCGCGGTGCTTGCCTGTAAGTTTTAATCGCGAGCGAAGGGCTCGGCATTCCTTTCGTTCCTTGTTTGTTTGTTTGCTCGAGACTACGTTGTATTGTTGGTGTTTGTGTTATCATATGTGGTTCTTGATGTTGTTGCTGCGGAGAGACCGGTGTCTTTTTGGTGCAGCTACAGACGTGATGTTGTGCGTCGGCCGTATGAGGCTTACGATTGACCACAACCTTATGGTCACCTCATCGTTGGCTGGGCTGAGTCGTCGAGAGTTCACGTTAATCGCGTTCCACATTTTGAATGGAACAGTAAGTTTCGTGGGACGGGCTTCTGCGGCGAAAGATAACGGGTGTGGGCTGATCGAGCAAGGACATGCCGATCATGGCGTCGGTGTGTTGCTTTGGAGTAGCTCGCTTTTTCTTGGTTGACTTTTTTCGATGGTGCAGGTTGAGTCGACGCTTCTGCGGATCAGGCTGCGTCTAACCGGACTCAAGTGTCTCAACTTGTCTCAAGCCTTGCCTTTGTCTAGACTCAAGCCTTACCTGGAACTGGTCTCGAGTCGGTGGTAGGATCGAAACCAACCAGGGTTGGAGTCGCTGCTCCGGATGTGTTAGAACGGCTGGACATATAGCTTGAGTTGGTCGATCAAAGAAAATCCTTCGAAAATACTTCACCCACATGTTTGGTTGGTGTTGAGTCGCTTGCAGTGTCGCTTGTTGTTCACTTTTTTTTTTTTCTTTTTTTTTTTTTGCCGTCTTTGTGATATCGAGTCGAATCCAAAAGCTTGACGATCTGTATGAATGGACACCACGCAGTCACAGAAGTCGACTTCGCTATCGCTGGTTTTTTTTTTGCTTTTTCGTCTAAGTTACATCAAATCTAGCGAGCTTGACGATGTATTGATCACACGAATGATGAACAACACACGCGGAAATGTTAAACAGGAGAGACTCGCGAGTGCGGACGTGTGGCAGCGAGAGAGCGCCATGCTTTCCCTTGGGGCGGCGTCGGAGGGATGCCTGGAGGGGCTGGGCCCGCACCTCCCCGCCCTATTCAGCTTCCTCATCCAGCAGCAGAAGGCGGAGACCCCGCAGCTCAGAAGCATCGCGTGCTGGGTCCTGGGGAGGTTCATGAGGTGTGTTGTTATGAAATGTGTTACGTGGGTGTAGCTCTTTGCTTCCACGTTTGTGTGGCTCATTCGTGTGCGCTGTACTTGGCACCGCTTTATTGCATCAACCGAGCAAAAGAGGCTGACCGATGGAAGAAAGCTTTCGATTTTGCGGGGGCCCCCTCGCCAGCAATGTGTGGATTGCGACTGACCGTTGTGGACCGGAAAATGGGCACAACAGCAGTGCTTTTGTTTATTGTAGGACCGCTGTTGTACCTATCTTTGTGTGTTTTTTTGGTGTGTGTGCTGATTAACGCAGCCTCGAGCAGTCGCCGAAGTGTGAAAATTTGACCCACCTTTGATTTTCGTACAAATATATATATATATTTTTTTAGTTATTGCTAACCCGATCGCGGAACTCTTTGCGTGCTGTATTAATAAAACAAAATCATTAAAAAAAACACAGGTGGATCGTCGGGCAGGAGTCGGAGGAGCACTACCTCGTCCCTGTCCTGAGGGGGCTCATCGAACGGCTGCTCGACAGCAACAAAAAGGTGTGTACATGCCTGATACACGGCAGCACCATACATGCGTATTCTCTCGCGCATCAAGCGTGAGCGAGCGGCCTGTTCTTGTTGTTCCTTTTCGCTCGCACACCTCCACTAAGCCCTCTCGCGGCTGCGAATTGATTGGACGTATTGTACGTACGTACGAGACAGTCGGCACCTGGGTCGGTTCAGCCGCAACTGAGTTTGGGTTTAGGTTGTGACTGCGGGAAGAAAGAAGAACAAGAACAAGAACAAGAAGAAGCCCCTTCTTGTTCTGAGCTGGATTACGGTAGTACGGAGGAAAATATGCTGGAAAAAGGTCGCAAATGTTTTTGTGTGTGATAACTACAACATCAACGGCAATGACGACGGCGACGACGACGACGACACCGCAGGTGCAAGAGGCAGCGTGCTCCGCGTTGTCGGTGATGGAGGAAGAGGTTGGCTACGGCTTGCAGGTCTACCTTGATCCCATCGTCAGGTAGGTGCCGTGACAAAATCCCGCACGCGCGAGTACTGCTGTACATACCCTCGGACGGATGGTGTGATGTTGGCGGTAACCCCTCCACGTCTCCTTTGTCTTGAGCATTTTATTGCCCACCTTATGGATGGATTTTCGACGCGGCCTGTTCGACCACTGTTGTGAACCGTGTGGCATCGCCAAGCGATTAGTTGTGTCGCGTTTTTTTTGTGCGCGTTTTCTTTCTGTCCTTTCTCTTTCCGTCTGTCTCTGTGTCTGTCTGTCTCTCTTTCTCTTTCCGTCTGTCTCTGTGTCTGTCTGTCTCTCTCTCTCTGTGTCCATGTCTCTCTCTCTCCCCATCTCGCTATAACGGTTACGTGACGGTTTAATCCTCAGGTGCTTCGCGGCGGCGTTGGCCAAGTACCAGACTCGAAGCCTGATCGTGCTGTACGACACCATCGGTACCCTAGCCGACAACGCGGGGAACTGCCTCGCGCAGCCGGCCCTAATGACCGTGCTAATGCCTCCCCTCATGCAGAGATGGAATCAGGTATGCATACCGCAGTACAGCACACAAGGAACACGGCTGAGTAGTAGGTAGATGGAGAGAGAGAGTGGGGGGGGGGGAGAGAAAGAGAGAGAGAGAGAGAAAGAGAGAGAGAAAGAGAGAGAGAGAGAGAGAGAGAGAGAGAGAGAGAGAGAGAGAGAGAGAGAGAGAGAGAGAGAGAGAGCTCCTATTTTAGTTATCTGTCGGTGGGTCGTTTTTTTGTGATGCCCACGCTCGTCCTCTATTTTGAAATAAAGACTCACGTTGCTTGGTTATTGGAATTCCTCTGTACGTTCTAGGCTTTCCCCTGGCCTGCTTTGGCCTGCTCCGGTCTTCCCGGTCCTTTCGACGTATGCATAGCAAGTGTTATTCTTGCGTTTTTTTTTCTGCCGACCGTTCCGTGTCAAATGTGTCGCTTTTTTGCCGTTCCTTGTGTCCGCGGGGTCCCGTGTTTTGGTTCTCTCTTGGAACTTTTTTTTTGTTTCATTTGGAGGGTTCCTTGCCCGAAAGCTAGGTTTCCTTTGGTCCTACAAGCCATTGCCTGTTTTACTCACGCTGTCCCTTGTCGTACACCCTATTTCTTCCTCTTCGTGTCTCCTGCAAATGGTCAACTTGCATCATCCCGTAAGGTGGCGGACGACGACCGTACGCTCTTGCCGGCGCTGGAGTGCCTCGCTTCCATCGTTATCGCCGTAGGAGGCGCGTTAGACGTAAGAGAGGGGTAGGGATGATGAAGCGTGGTTTCTTTCTTTATTTCTGTGGGTATTGTTGCGTTTTTTTCTCTTGTGCGCAGTAGGGTTGGAGGCGATGCTAGCATACCACGTTTTGCACATGCAACGAAAACTGCAGCAAGATACGATACGATACGATGGGAGCGACGAGTATCTTGTTTGAATTTATCGTTGGACGGCAGCAAGAAAACCCGGCTCTGGATTCGACTTAGTCCACTTGCTGTCCCGACCGGCCTTGCCCCCCCCTCCCCCCTATTTTTGTTCTTACTCCACTTGCTTAATGGAAAGCTTCCGTGTTTTTTTGCTCGCTCCGCTTTGCTTTTGATGAATAAAACTTGCGTGTGCAGACGTACATCCAGCCCATCTTTTCGCGATGCCTCAAGCTGACGGAGAGTACGCTCTTGGGACACGCTGCGGCGGACCAACCGGGGTACCAGGTACAGCAGTACCGCAAGGGAGGCGTTTCGTTGTTGTTGGGTCATGTAATCAGGGTGCGTTTTCTCGTCATTGCACCGTAGGTTTCATTGCACCTTAGGTTGTGTAAGATAACACACCCCCTGGACGGATTTTCAAAGCTCGATTGCTCCACGACGAAGAGGATGCCGAAATTGAAGTGCATGTTTTAGGAAAGCTCTCGACCAGACGGTTCCAACGCCGTCTCTTTTCGATACAGCTGTCACTGCTTTTCCTGCCGAGATATCAAGCTCCGAAAATTGGTCCAGGGTGTGTGATATCTTGTGCAGCCTACGGTAGTCTTGATGCTCCTGCTGCCGTGTCGGGGTACACATGAGAGAGTGCTGCACTGCTGTGTTCTTGCACTTTTTTTTTTTTTTGCTCGACCGCTATTATTTTTGTTGGGTTTTGTTGGTGTTGCTGGGTCTTCCGGCTGCCTGGCGTACCCGCTTGGTGCTTGCTGTTGGTTCGGTACCGCTTGCCTGGCCGACGGCTAGGAAATATTGTACAAATCCTTTGTGTCACGTATACGTATACGAAGTGAAGTACGTTTGTTTCGTTGCGGACGTGTTTGAGTTTTCGGTTATGTTTCGTTGAAGTTTACGTGTTTTTTTGCTAGTGTGGTTCGCGCTTTTTCTTTTCCTTTTCTCATGCATTTTGGTGCTACAGCAGTAGAGTAGGGTTAGCTCTGTTGGTCTTCACGTTTGCGAACCTGCATCGATCGGTGCCTGCGTGTTGTTTTGTGCGTCGCGCTCCTCCCTCGACCGTTTTTTTTTTTTTTTTTTTTCCCTTCCCATCAGACGGAACCTCCGGAAAAGGAGTTCATGGTGTGCGCTCTCGATCTTCTGAGCGGGATGTCGGAGGGGCTTGGGGGCAGCTTCGGCCCTCTCCTCGCATCGAGCAATCTCTTGCAGATGCTATTGCAGGTGACGCCATCATTTCTTTGTTCGTTCGTTCGTTCGATCGTTCTCGGCGATCGCGCTGTCATACCTGCATGAATATATTAGTTGGTTTGTTGGTCCTGCGGTTGATGTCATCCTTCGTTCGTGCTCGGTGATCACGCCATCGGTTGGTTGGTTTTGTTGACTTTTTTTGGGGGGGGGGGGGTGACGGCATCATTTGTTCGTGCTTGGTGATCACGCTAATCTATTGGTTGGTTTTGTTGACGTTGTTGTTCTTGCGGGTGACGGCATCATTTGTTCGTTCGTTCGTTCTCGGTGATGACGGAAAAATACACCTGTTTTTTTTTTGTTTAGAATATGCTTACAATTACAGCGAGACTATGTACACGTTCGACATGTAGTCGAAGGGGATGTGGTGAAGTCTATGCCGCGAGTGTTTTTTTTTGTATTTTTTTTGTTAAAAAAATGTTTGTATGTATGCTTTTCTTTTGGTTTGACCTTTTGAACTCAGTCCGACCATTGAAGAACGACGTGGGGTCTCACGTGTTCTTGGGACAAAGTTCCGGCTAGACTGCCTCGGTTTTCCGTTGTGTCTGGTCATATCTTTATTTTGTCTTGGCCGATTTAGTATAGTCTGTCTCGCTGTGCAAGCCATTTTTGCTGAAGCAGCCATCGTGTCATCATGCAAGACTTCTGCTTTGCAGACTTGTAATTCTGGTTGGTTGAGGTGCGCTGGGCTCTTCGAATCAGCTGTGTGGGCTGTTCCTGCAGTTTTTTTTTGTTCTCATCTTCAGCATCACCCGGTTCGATGATTCGATGACATTGCTGTGCTCTCACGAGCCGACTCCCCTCCCCGAGGGGTCCCTTGTACACCCCGAACTTATTCAAGGACATGTGCAGTATTCGTCGCTCTTGAGCTGATTCACTGCCTTGACTGTGCTCCTTTAATGTGCCAGGGTGAGCAGCAGCTTTGGTTGCTCTTGAGCTGATCGATACAGCCGTTGGGTGTGCTCTTGTACACAGTGCAAGACGGCAGCAGTGCATTGGCTCGCACTCGAGCTAGTTGATTCTCATTGAGGCACCGTGTAAGACGGCAGAAGGGCATTTCCTCTCACTCGAGCTGACTGATTCTCCTTGGGTTCTCCCTGTGTTGTGCGCGTGTCTGTCTGGGAACTGCTGCAGTGCTGCGGGGATGAGTCTGTGGAGGTGCGGCAGTCGGCGTTCGCGGTGGTGGGGGAGCTGGCGAAGTCGTGCATGTCTCACCTCAAGCAGGCCCTGCCTCAGGTCAGTCAGTCGCAACCAACCGTGGTTTGTTGTCGTTTGGTGCCGTTGTTACTGCTGGTGGTGCTAATTTTGTTCCTTTCTGCGAGGCTTGTTGTTGTTTCCGCTGCTATTTTGTGTTCTTGCTGCTGTAATAGTGATGTTGCAACCGCAGTGCGGTTGCTTTGGCGTGCTTGCGCTTTGTGGTTCCCGTCATGACGCCAAAGCCTCTATTATGGCTGTCGGTGCGCCTTCAAGAAGCAACAAGCAAACCCCCACCCTTGGCTCTCGCGCGATGCTCTACGTGGACCAGTTCGTGGAACGGCTGCGGCGGAACCTGTCGGAGATACCGCGATTTCTCTCTCGTGTTTTTTATTTAATTTAGAATCGAAGACCGCCCTGGCCATCATCCGTTTCCACCACTCTCTCTCTTGTCTCTCTTTACCCCTCCCTGTCATCCCTAGCAGAAAATAATTTCCGCGCTCGTTTAGTAATTGGGCGATGCGTGCAGAGCGCTCGAATATTTGCTCTGCTGCTCTGCTGCTAGGAGTTGAAGCCGCACTCCGTCGCCGGAGGGGTTCCGTCGTCGATATTGACCCCATCAAATAACTCTCAAGCCAACCAACAACTGCCCCCCCCCCCCCCCCCACCCCCCCCACCCCCTCACTGCTCTCGTGCGTCTAACTGCAGTTCTTGGAACAGCTGGTGAGGAACCTGTCGAGCGCCATCGAGATGCTGTACGTCTGCAACAACGCGAGCTGGGCCATCGGCGAGATTGCCAACGCCGTAGACAGAGACGTGCGTTAGTTCGCGTTGGGATAGACTTCACGGTCTTTTTACCGTCTTCGCACTCCAATAAATAACATGAAATAATAGTATACGGCGTATTCGTCTACTTAGTTTCTATGATAGATAGTCTTTCCCCGTCTCTTGTAAAAAAAATCTGGTACTTATTTTTGTCGTGGCTTCATGGGCGCTTGGTTGGCGGCTTGCTTTTGTCTTCGTTTTTTTGTTCTCCGCGCGGTTCTGTTATTTTCGTCGTTCATGAGCCAGAGCGCCCTATCTCAGCCTGCTACGATCGAGCTGTCTACCATGCTGTCAACATCTCTATTGCCACCCTCACTACGCCGCCCCCTCCGCCGGTGGTTGTCCCTGTTGGTTTGGTTTTTGCTGGGTTAGGGTTAGGGTTAGGGTCGCCGTGACCGCCGTTGACATGACGTGGTTGGGTTTGTTGGACAACCCCCTCCCCCCCCCCCCCCCCCCCGGGAGGCGGGTAAAC
>FN649729.1:2806302-2820520 GCA_000310025.1 Ectocarpus siliculosus | reverse complement strand
TTCCTCCTTTCTCCCTCTTTTACCCACAGTAAGGCAAAAATCAAGCCTTCCAGGGAAAGCTAAGCAAATATGCTGTTCGCACAATAAACCAAGGTCAGCCCCCGCCGCCCCCTGTGAAAAAGCAGCGAGGCTAACGAAGAGACACAGTAGTAGGTGGCACTTATTTCCCGCTCACGTCGGTCCCCCGAGTTACTACTCCGACGGCGCGTAAAAAAACAAAACGCCAAGAAAAGGCGAAAAAACTGGCGCCAGAAAAGAACAGGGACGAAAAACATCCAATCACAACACGCACCACGCGTGTTCTGCTTCCTTGCGACTCCCTCTGCCTATGCCTACGACACGACTGGCTGCGCTCTTGTCGCTCCGTTTGCCTGGTGCAGGACAGGCGTGAGCGTCATAAAAAATCCTGCAAACCCCGGCCGATCATTCAAGATTGGTGTCATGGCCAGCGAACAACACAGTAGCAGTACGGGCAACAACAACAACCGCCACATGACCATCTTGGACAACACGCTCCATTCCTAGCTCTCTGCCAAATTTGGAATCATCTTGCCGCGTACCCCCCCGCCCTATCCGGTACAGCAGTCTCTTGCATCACGCCACACACGGTGCGACACGAGCTTGGCATGCCTCCAGGGAACGATGACATACACACACGACAGCAGTACAGCACAAGGTCGGCATCTATCTCTCGAAAGGCACCGCAAATAAGAACAAGAAGTAGTACAACATCATCAAATGTTACGGAAGGTGTGGTGCGTCATGACGGCATGCACGGGCAACAAGAAAATACCCCTCCCCGGCCAGCGAAAACCCGGCAGCATATCGCCCCGTCCCGGTATCGTAGGGGTGCGAGGTCAATGGTCCATACGGCATGCATTTACACGAGAACAATCCCCCCCGCCCGCGGCCGCGGGCGCCTCTCGCCGTCCGCTCTATTCCAGCCTTAACGGTTCATCTCCATGGGGGCCTGGACGGCAGGGATGTTTAGGTGCTCCATGACCGCGTCGATTTTGGCGTGCAGGTGCCTGATCTCCTTCAGGTTCTCCTCGGCCCTCTTTATCTGCCCGGTGTCGCCGCGGTGCTTCATCCTATCCGCCGGTCGCACCCAAGAGGGGGTGGGGGTGGGGGTGGGGGTGGGGCGAGTACTCTCATGTTTTGCATGCCCTAGCGGTTAGACCATTGACCACAAGGACGTAGCATTGTTCCCACAGGGCCGATCACCCATGATGGCCAATCTTTACTTCCTACTTTGCCAAAGGTCGCTAAAAAGGTCGTCTCTAGCCTATCTATCCTATCGCGCGCGGGGGCACAAGAGCAAGGACTGGAGTCCTTTTCATTGGTCAGTCGGTCCGGGTGGTAGATACCACCAGAGCTTAGCTCACGCTGGCAGCCGAAACAGACGCAAAAGAAGCCGCTAGAGCGGGGGTAAAGCAGAGAGGAACAATATCATCGTCAAAAATGGCAACCTTGTTAGGGCGAAGCAAGTCAACCGTGCCAGTGGCAAAAATGAGAAGCAGCGCAAAAATATATATACCCTGTTCTCCGCCTACATGTAGCCGAAAACCCAAAGCTAAGCACCAACACGCCATCGCGGCACACCTGCGTCCATGCGTGTATGAACCCAAACCCAAACCCCGCATTTTGCTTGCTGTTGAGCGGGGGGCGCGTGGAAGGGTAGATGGTGCAAGAAACCCAACCAGAGAACCACAAAAAACGCGTCCGGAGAGGAGAAGCTCGCATGATGACATGGCCGAATGACGCCAGGAGCATGCATATGATGTACCGGGTACAAGCCCCTCCTGTGACTATTTCTTGAGGCTTATTCTTGGAGTTTTTTTTATTTTTTTTGTTTAGGAAAAGCAAGCTATCACTGCTGCTGTATACCTCTTCTTGAGCTCCTCCACAATCTCGTTGACGAGAGCGGTCTCGCAGCAGTTGCCCGGGATGATCGCGGCCTGGCCGCCGCCCTCAGACTTGGTCGGGGACAGGTTAGAGGTGAAACCGACGAAGCAGCAAACGTTCTCCCTCTCCACGCTCCCGAGCTCTCCGTACGGCCTGCGGGCAGGCGCGGGAGGAACAAGCATTAATATTTATTGGTTGGTCGTGTAAAAAAAAAAAAGGAAGGAGAGGAGGAAAGAAAAATGCGGTCGGTAACCACAAAAAAAGGAGGATGAATGAGACCACGGGTACGTGCGCGTTTTTTTCCGCTAGTCATGCAAAAAAAACTGGAGAAACATAAAAAAAAGAGAGCGGTAGTAGTGGGCCCTAAACAACGCCGGAACTTGCTGGGCACAGGCTGAATCACCAAGGCATTTCCCGTACTCTGAATAGCGCCAGTGTCCCACAAGAGTGCTGGTGTCCCATATGAGTGCTGGTGTCCCACAAGAGTGCTGGTGTCCCATAAGAGTGCTGGTGTCCCGTAAGAGTGCTGGTGTCCCACAAGAGTGCTGGTGTCCCATAAGAGTGCTGGTGTCCCACAAGAGTGCTGGTGTCCCGTGGAGTGCAGGTTTGCTCGGCTGGCACAGACGGAATCGCCAAGGCATTTTCCGTACTTTCAATAGGGCGTGGTGGATTCGCCGGGCACATGCCGGCATCATTGAGGGCCCACTGTTATACTCTACCATGAAAGGGGGGCGGGAGGCCCGGGGTCGCGTGCGGTTTTCCGTATGCTTGCTGGAATAGTAATTGTGGTCCTTGTGTGTGAAGGCCGCAGAAGCAAGGCCGGCCTCCTTAGAGGTGCCGAGAGGCTCGGTACTTGTTTCTTCATGGTGTGTACCCGAGCGAAGCGTATGGTAGAGAATAAGTGACGGAAGGCCGATGGAATCGGGTGACGGATGGAATATTCAATACTCGGCGTGTCGCACTACTCTGATATAATGGTACCCGGTGAAACAGGCAACGGCCAAAATCCCCATCAGTAGGTGGGACCACTGCTGCTTGATTCGCTCAGTCGATAAAAAACGCAAGGAGGCTTTTGGCTCTTGCTGCATATACCATGATTGTCGGCTGAGCGCGGTGGTGTAAAAAGAGCGAACGTACAAGAGTGCGGTGGCAAGCGGTTTTTCGGGGGGGGGGGCACCGCCTTGCGAGTACTGTACAGAAACGGGCCAGGACCTAAAAGAAAACATTTCGCTGACAAACAGAGGCTCAAATTTTCACTAAGAAATGGAGTGTAAGAAAATAGGGTCTGACAGACAGACCTCAGCGGTGGATCCTACACTACTCTACACAACGACCTGTGCTCGACAGCAGTGGCGACAGAACAAGTAACTGAGCCTAGCCCCGAGTTGGACGGGGTTTTTTATCTCCAGGCCCGTTCTATGCATGTACGTACGTACCTGTGGGCCACGGAGTGGTAGATGCAGCAGTCCTGGGTCAGGATGGCCTCCTCCTCTTCCAGCACGAGAATCTTCTTGCCGAGCACCCCGGGGCATATCGCGGCCCACGTGAGTGGGCAGGTGATGATGAGGCAGCACTGGCAGTACGTGTCTGCCAAAGGTGGTGGTGACGGGGGGCGATGGTCGCAATTAGTCCAAGCACAAGCAGCAGCAGCAACGAGGAACACCTTTTTTTTTGGGGGGGGGTAGGGGTTGGTTGCCGTTCGTTGTGGTCGCAGTATGACTAGAAGCGGCTTCCGGCAGACACTGGCGGGGGGTGGGTAAGGAGGAGGCACGCATTCATTCGTGCTTCCTTCTGCCGTAGTGCATCGGACCGTTGATTACGAGCATAGGGGTCAGCATGGGGGAGACATCAGACGACATTCATTGTTCCTGCCCTGACCCGGTCCTGTAGAGATAATATTTTCAAAGGCGGCCCCCTGGCTGTGGTTGCTGTGGCTGTTGTCTGGGTGATTTGCGCCGCCGAATCGTCTCATCCAAAGCACACAAGTCCACGCCAAAACGGCAGGAAGTAAGAAAAGTGAAAAAAAAAAATACGACCACTTTTCTTCCTTCACTTCTTCTCTACCATACGCTTTGCTCGGATACATAGCATGTAGAAACAAGTATCGATCCTCTCGGCACCTCCCTACCACAGTAGTCAGTCATTACCCCGGCGCAGATACGGGACGCCAACGCTCATTAAACATTTCACTCCCCCTAGCGGCAGGTGCACGATTCTCTCTGCGGAGGGTTTCGTTTCCCGCAGAATGTATTTCCAGAAACCTGTAGATCTTGGAAAGCGATGTATTTCTAACTATATCTAGCAGGTCGTGAGTTTCACACTTTAGCAGCTTCACGGTCGCCGAGGGAAGGGGATGGCTGAACCCTCCTCACGATAAAAACTGTTGCAAGGCACTGGTGGGGGCACAAAACAAAACAATTCATGAATAGAAAACGTCGTGTCTGTCTGACCTTCCCTCCTGTGGGACCCCAGCTGATACATACGTGAGCCAGATATTATATACAACGCAACGCGTGTAAACTATAGCGCCAGAATAGATGGCACACATACACACACACACACACACACACCGAAAACATACACTTGACGCGAACGAACGAGATACGTAGAGTAGATGTGCATGAACGCAATAGTCTAACGGTGCTGCTGTTGTCACGCCGCCGTACACCAAAATTTACCTGTTACATCGTACGTCTTCTTATCGAAAGTGTCGCCAACTTTCGCCTCCATTGCTGTTGCTGCTGCTGCTGCTGCTGCTGCTGAGGACGACCTGGCGTGGGAGAACATGCGCGGGCCGCGGGGTGGCCGGAAGGGAAGACATATATGAGGATACCCCCCCGAAAGAAACGAGGCCTACAGCTAACTGTAGTGTACACCCGAATTTTTCCCTGATCACTGCAAAGACTTCAACACCCCCCTTGGACTGCTACACGGAGGGTACAACCGCGCGGCCTGCCCCACCCACAGGTCGACCCGCACGACGATGGCCGAGAGCCGGAAGTATTGTCTGGAACGGTTACACGGAAGAACAATTTTCTCTTCATTCGAACACTCGACGAAACGGGCGTGTGTACGTGTGTACCGAAGGGGCGCGCGCGTAATGTAGTTCCACAGCTGCTGTCAAGCAGAGCACTCGAGAGCGGGGCAGAACATAGAAAATGCAGCCATGAGTTTTGCTGCCTTGGACAGAGAGTGGCGCTGACTTATAACTGGTGTGTTGTAGAAGCAGGTATTTTTTGTATTTTCGAGCGATGAGGGTCCCGCTGTCTCTTCAACAACAACTATTATAAACGCACTACAATACATGCGTATTACAACTTGCCATTTACAAGTGTACAACAAACGTGAATTCCTTGAGAGCGAACGACAGCAGAGATCGATCAATGTCTTCTCCCCTCCTCCCACTCCGTTCTCCTTCTGTTCTACTACTCTCACTCGCCACGCCCGTTACACCCCCTTGCAATGACCTGATAATAATCGATTTTCGCTAACGGCTGCTGGACACGCAAGCGTTCTTTTGAACCCACTGCTGGCTGGTGGCTGCGACTGCCGCTTGATACAGCAGTACTCTAGTGCATCGCGTTCTGCCTGCTGCTGACGTGGTATACCCTTCTGGTGTCTGCAAGTGCGTTGTGCGGCTCAAACTGGTTCGGAAGTGCACTGCATCGATGCACAGCCGTCCGAGCCAGCAGCAACTTCGGTGCAGCAGTGTCTACATGCTGCTTCTCCTGCAAGTGTCTGTCTTCGATCTAAACATTCTCTTCCCTCGTTCCTCCACTTTCAGCTGCGTCCTCGGCTCTTCTCAGCTCATGAGCTACATAGACTCTCTTTCCGTTTTACTCCTTCGCGTCCCACCGCGTGTTTAGTCTCTGCTACTCCACGTGCCTTGTCGTTGGGTCAATCTGTGTAAGGTCAATGTATGCTGCATGCAAGCACACATACACACAGACATCATACAGCCGTAACGGCTTTGCATTCTGCTTATGTTGTACAACCTTTCGTGTGAGAACACTTTCTACGATGCCGTACTGCCAGAGCTGCAGAAAGAACTACTGCCACCCTGAGGCGTCCAGATGAAACACATACCTTGCTTGCAACAAATCACGTGGGATAGGCTTTGTTTGTGCAGCAGAGGTGGGCTGGCGGGCTGGCTGGTGCTGTGTTCTGTGTTCGCTTTTGCGGGGGCGCCGGGATGGAGTAAGGCCCCCTCCTGCGGCGCATGCCTGGCCTTCTTCTGGGCCTTCTTTCTCTCCAGAACAGGTAAAAGAACAATGTTCGTGTGGTCGGGACGAGGCGGACACGCAAGAGCTGGCTAGGTCGAGAACCGCACTGCACAACAATCTAGCTTGGGGTGTGGGTTAGGGTTAGGTTAGTTAGGGTTTTGTATGGGTTAGGCCTATACTACATAGTGAGGCCCAGCGCCGTGCTGTAGCCTGAGGGCTGGAAACCTCCTACTACATACATACACATTGACTTCGATTTCCGGATTGAATTCCCGCAACATGGATATTTAGCCCAACTCACTCCGCCAATTTTAGCGGGATTCATCAGCTGGTAGTTGTGTAGCTCGGTCGTGTCGCGCACTATTAGAACTATTGTACGTACCGTGTCGTGTGCAGAGACTTTGGCAAGAAGAACTTGTCCAATTGAACTTTTCTATGCGTACTGATGATGACTGCAGTCATGATACTAAATAAAGTATCCGAACTAGCAGTGGCCATAATCGGGTACACCCGGTCCAAACACGGCCATAATCGGGTACCCCTACACGACGCTGCTGGGAGCGACCGCATGGCACCATCTGATTGGCCGACGTCCACTCCTACCCGACCTTGACTGTCTTTCCACCGGATGCACCCGATCTTGGCTACTCACCCCCCGGAGGGGTACCGATCGAATCGATCATGAACCAATGCATGAACGAACATACCAAAAGATTTGCATAGACAGATGTGGACCACCTTCATAAAGGTGTCGTGGAAAGCCCAACGTCCGTCGAGGACGATTCCCTCTTTTCACATAGATGCGAAACAAGCTTGCTTGTATTGTGCAAAACGATATTATTCATCATTCAACATTGCTATCTCGGCCCCTTTTTCACAATCTCGTCTCAGTTAACAAACCCAATTTCCACCACCACCAACCAGGACAGCACCCCCAGCCGAACTAAATCAGTCTGTCCAACAAAAGGCCACCAAAAAACCAAACAGACAGACAGAGACAATTCTTCTAAACTTAAAAAACTAGCTGTTTTTGTTGTATTGTTCAATAACACGAAGAACACAATGAAATAACAGCAGGTTCGACTGCTGCCTTGGCGACGGTGACAACACGGAAACGACTTGGACGCTGCTCGCCGCTTTTATCCAGCAAACTTTCAAGCGTTCGGTGTCTCCACACGACAGGGAGGGCCTATGACGGACGGGCCTACGCTCGCACATTCATGTGATTCGCCGCCAACAACAACATGCACCACGCGATACATAACCGCGTAGAGATTGTAGTAGGTGCCTCAACGACCACGTTCAATTGGACAACTTCCAAAAACAATGCCTAGCCACCGCCGCGACGTTTCTCCTACAGCCGAGACGTGGTCGTCAACGAAACACACCACCACCGCCACCAAGTGCCTCAAGCTCCGACCACTCAACCTGGCACACACCATCAGGCCGGAGGTTGGAGGTCAAAGGGCGAAACGCCCCAAGAAAGCCTTCGGCATAATACCGCAACCACACACCACGGCCGACCATTGCAAAGGAAAAAAAAAAAACAGGCAGGTACAGCGAATATAAATCGGTCGATCACGTGTTCCAAAGATGAGGCTGGGAAAAACGCCTACCTGTAGTGGGAGCCGCGCACCACTTACTTATCCCGGCATCTGCTTACACACGCAATAAATTCAACAGCTACGATAAAAAACTAAAATCACCTCCGAAACAAGGAAAACACGGGTTGGGGGGGGGGGGGGGGGGGGGCCTAACAGGCACCCCACCCCCCAAACGACTTTTCCACCATTAAATACCCCCCACACACTCTGGGTCACGCCTGCTTCGAAAAACCACGGGCTGACCCGCAGCCGCCTACACCCTTTGCTCCTTTGTCAAACGACAACGCACACGCACAGAATATCCACACACACACCCTCACCCACGGCGTTTCCATCGTCGACGTCCAACATCAAAACATGTTCGGAGACTCACACGAGCACAACCACACACAACACACACCAAGCTTCCCCAATCTCCCGTTCCTACGCATGTGCACCCGCGCGTCGCAAGCCATTTCATTGCACACAAAGCTAACCCCCCCCCAAATACACTCCGCACCCTCCATTTTCACCATTTACGTTACAAATGAAATAGTGTAGCACGCGGTCTGTAGGCGCTTGCGGCCAAACCAACACAACATCCGACCCCCCTTGTGTGTGCCCGACCAAAGTGTTACAACAAAAACTCTCCGGTCATCGCCGGGCGACACCACACGGCGTATACCACCTCTGCAGTAACCCTCACGTTTGAGCACCGGAGCGTGGTAATCCCCATCTCCCTCCACACGCATCCCACATCTCTCGCTGCACGCCCCCCCCCTCCCCCCTCTCCCCCTCTTCTCAAGGGCACCTCTCGAGTAGGGCCACCAAACACACAAACAAATCGTTGGCGAAACACTTGCACTCTTCTTCTACTGCGCCGCAGTCGGGACTCCAACTCTTGACAACCCCTCCCCCTCTGTCTCTTCCTCCGCCGCGTCGTGCAATCCATCGCTGTTGCTCTCGCCCGGTTGACTACCTCCCCCTTCTCCACTCGAGGTCCCGTCCGTGTGCCCCCCGACAGCACCAGCGGTGGCGGAGAGCTCGCCCGCCCCGCCCTCGCCGGCGCCGCTATCCAGGCCGTCCCCCCCTTCGCTACCACCACCACCACCACCACCGTTCGCAGGCGCAGGAGACTCGGACTCGGACTCCGCGTGTTGAAAGTGTTGCAGCTGGTTGAGGATGCTCGTCTTTTCCTCGCTCTTCGACCGCTCCTGCACGCGTACCTGCTCCAGCTGCAATGCAAGCGCGACCGACGCGTTTCGAACCCACGCCCAAAAACGAACACAGCAAATGGCAGCAGAACGGGTGTGTGTGTGTGTCTGTGGTAACGGCGAGCCGGCGGCGGAGGGGTCGCGGAAGTACGTTGATGCCCATCGAGAAACGACCGGCTTTCGCTGAAGTTCATGTCATGGTATTTACGTACTCTCAAGAAACGTGGAATGAATCCAGGATCTTGATCCTTCAATGGTTCAAAGTCGGCGTTTCCTCTCCCATTCCGAATATCTATGCGAACAACAGAAGCCCCATGAGGCGAGGTAATCTGCTGAGATGACCCTGCGCTGTTGTAGACTGCGCCCCACGCCGTTCTCTTTACCTCACACCGCGCGCTACGCCTGGCTCTATTGTGCAAAATCCAAACGTCTCTTGACGTTGACGCTTTGAATTCTGATTTGGACACTGATAACTGGCATTTGGTATGGATTTTGACTCTGATATTGGCTTCTCTGCTTCCGACATCGTCTCGATTTCCGATTTTGGCTTCGATGCTGACCCTTCTCTTACCTTTGCCTCGTCTACCCTTCCGACTTGGTCCAATAGGACGGCCTTGAGGGTGTCAAGCTGCGCCATGCTGAGACCCGCGCTCATCGCCTCCATGCCCCAAACCAGGTGCTCCACCCGCAACGCCAACGCTTGCGCCTGGTTTCGAACAACCCCCCAGCCCCGGTACAAAAAAGTTGGCGAACGAAATCAGCGACCATCAAACGAGAAAGAGAACACGTCCGATGCCGAAGTAAAACTGGGATAGATTGGGGCACGGGCCGGAGGCATCGACGTTGGCGTGGCCGACGGCACGGACAACCGGCACGGGGCGTGAGGAAGTATAGGCCAAAGAATAGGCGACTTTCGCCCAAATACCTGCCAAAAGAAAACAGCCATGAACAAAACCCACGCTAAACCCCACACAAGAAACCGTCGCCATGCTCCAAAGCTTTGCACAAGGGTAAGGTTTATTCCGTATCCCATACAAATATGGTAACCCAGGTTTGCGAAAATGGTAAGAGACACTCTCAAAGCACTGCCCGCCGCCCACGACACCGGACAACGCTATCCAAAAGTACCGCCGTGGCTTGAAAAAACACAGGGACACAAAACACGCTGGGGTCATGTACAGAAACCCGAAACACGATTGCATCAACGTAAAAAACATATACATGTGTTTATCGCGCGCACGCACACCTGCGGTGAAGATGACTCCAGCATGCCTTGCGCGACGCTCGCCACATTGCCCGGCATCGGAGCGCCATCGGGCATCGCGGCGGCCCCCCTCATGCCACCGACTTCCTCTGGGCGTGCCCCCATCATCACGCCACCGCCGCTCACAGCATGGGGAGCTAGCGGCGGCGGCGGCGGCGGCGGCGGCATCATCATGGCGCGGCTAGGATCACCGGCCATGCTGTTACTATTCCTTGCCGGGTGCATGTGCATGGGGGGCGGCGGGCCTGCGGGCTGGGGCATCGGGGCGAAGCCGTTGTGCCCGAATGGGGTGGCGTTGCCTCCCGCGCCCCCGTGGTGGTTGTTGTACAGAGCCTGGTGATGCTGTGGGCCCCATGCGACGGGAGGTGGCGGCTGCTGCTGCTGGTGGTGGTGGTGGCGGAGTCCGTTTCCTGCTACTAGTCCCATCGGCGGCGCACCCCCCGACATGGGCGGAAGCACCGGCGGCGGGGGTGCCGAGGGATGCATGTGCATTTGCTGCTGTAGCTGCTGCATCCCCATGTGTTGCTGCATTGGCTGCTGCAGCGGCGGCGGCGGCGACGGGATCGGGGGCTGCCAAGCGTTGGCGTTAACGTTGAGTTGCCGCCGGACGAGCAGCCCTTGTTTCTCATTGCTGTTGCCGCCGCCGCTGCCGCTGCTATCCTCCTGGTGGCTTCCAGATTGTGCGGGCAACACCGGAACTGCTTCTCCTTGCCCATCAGCTGCTGCGTGTGCCGCTGCCGCTACCGGTGCAGGCCGTGCAGCATCGCAAGGCGAGACCGAACACCGTGTGTCAACCACCGTCGATGCTGTCGGAGAAGCGGCAGCAGCAACAATAGCAACGGGCGTCACATCGGAGACAGTCGCCTGCGGCGGTGCAGCAACAGCAACAGCAACAGCAGCAGCCGCAGAAGCAGCGGTCTCGCAGGCGGCATTGACGGGGGTAAAGGCCTGCGATGCGGCCGCAGAAGGCACTCGAGATTCGCTTGACGGCATCGCGGTCAACTCACTCGCCGCCCCTCTAGACACGGCTTCCCTCGCCGGAAGGGCGGGATAGTCCGTCGAGCGGTTGCGGGAAGCAACGAACCCTTGAGGACCCTTGTTCCCGAGCGCCCGCACCCTCCCGGCCGGAACCCCCCTGACCACCGCCGACAGCGGCGGCGATGACGGCCGTGATGACGGCCGTTGTGCGCGGGGCGGTGGCAGAGTCGTCTTCTTCTTCCGGGCTGGTCGAGCTACCACCGACCAAGCTTCGTCCACCTCGTGTTCCCGGCTACCGTCAGCCTTCGATGTCGCGCCAGCAGCAAGCGCGCCTTCCTGCCCCGCCGCCGCCGCCGCCGCGGCCGCGGCCGCGGCCGCTGCAGCTTCCTCCGCCTCGGTCAGGGACGCCATGACCGCCGCCGCTTCTGCCGCCGCTGCCCCCGAGGTTCTGTCGGCGGGGTCGCCCTCGTGAGAGCCGGTCTCCGCCTCGCTGGAAGGGTGGGAGCCGGCCTCGTCGTCCGTCTTCCCCTCGCTGTCGCTGCCCGTGCCGTCCTGCTCGTAACCAGCGTCGCCGCCGTCGCGCCTTCTCTCCGCGTTGCCAAGGCCGTCGGTGGTCGTTGTTGCCGCTGCTATCGGCCGCCGGGAGGGTGCGGTCTGGCTAGCAGTTGTCACCGCCGCCGTTATCGCTGTCGAAGTGATTTCCTCTACTGCGGCTGTTGCTGCGTCGCGCACGCCGCCTTCGACGTGCATCCCATCGGCATCGCATGCCGGAGTAGTAGTGTCCTCTAGTCTTTCTTGTTGTTGTTGCTGCTGCTGCTGCTGCTTCTTTCTCTTTTTACGCGTGCTTTTCTTCCCAGTCGTTGCCCCTGTCATGAAAAACACGTACAAGATGCCAATACAGTGAGCGGATGGGCGGAGGGACAGCAAGACGTCGGGCACGGGCATGCGGCGCCGGGCAAGGCAGCATTCAAACGAAAATGAGCCAGCCATGGTTGGGGGTGCTCGCCAGGGTACTGATCTACGGGGCCTCCGGCGCATACAGTACGCGGATGATATGAGCGTGATGGACATGACGCGGGGGGGGGGGGCCTCGTGCCTCTCACTCTCTAAGCATTAAAGGTCTTGAGTCAGCCCTCTTCCTAGTTCGGTCTCTGATCAAGCTGCCGCACCCAAATACGATATATCGGGCCTGGTGGAGGGTTTTGGGGTCTGAGCTATGTGAGTCGGGCCAATGGGGCGAGGCGCCCGAATTGTATGAGCGAAGCTGGGTAGTGGCCAACGACAACGGGACAGCACAGCAGTAGGTAGCGTTTAGCTGCGACGGTGGCCATCGGGGACCGGAAAGGGTACCTTGTAAATAGCTCGGACAGCAAAGGGAATATAGCTGGGACCAGCGCTTACGGGTGATCTGGTCCGACTTCGTGAAGAGGACTAAGAGCACCATGATCGTTGCATCCTTCCAGTTTCGGCTCGTCAATCCACCCACCCCACATGCAGCCGAGAATGGCATGGAAAAACACGACCGACTCACGCAGTATATGTTTTGGAGGAAGGGTTTGGCATGCTTTGATTAGCCATGGTTGACGCCTTCATGACTTGGAAGACTCCTTAGAACATGTTTTATTGGGAGATCAACAGATTCCGTAGAGCATTGTTTACATTTGTTCGGAATTATGGACGATTGACGGTCCGATTGGTGGGGTTGTTCGATGCATGGCCGTTTCACCTGTGGTAATAATCGCGAGGAGGACTTCGTATGTCATGTCTCGTACCGAGCAGGGGGGTTCTATGGGGGGTACCCGGCAAAGTACTGATCCCCGGGGCCTCTGGGGGTGGGTGGGTGGGGGGGGGGAGTACGTGGATGATGGACATGACGCGCAGGGCCTCTCTCGCCTCCATGCCTGTCCCTATCTAAGCAATAAAGGTCCTCGAGTCCACCTTCTTTCTCTTTCAGCCTTTGACGAAGTCGCTGCACCCAAAGAAGTCAAGACGCAGAGGGATATGGCAGAAGGAGCATTTTACCTGCCAAACCGCGCCAGGCGGAGGGGAATACGGGGCGACATATCGCTTCGGTGGCATCCTGCGAGAATACACTACCCGTTTCAATGCGTAAAACTCGCGCTCTCAACATATCCACCTGAAAAAAAAAAAAAGGTCACCCACCTGAAGACCGGCCATTACCGCCCCGCTCGCCCCCCTCACCCCCTTCCAGCTCCCCAAGCAGAGCACGCTGCCTCTCTTTCGCTTCGTTCTCGAGCTTCGCCCATCTGAAAGCGCCAAAAAAAGACGGACAACCCCAGCGGCGTTCACAGAAACAAGCTCGCAGTTGGAATACTACTTCCATCAGGTGCCGCAGGCGCAACTGTATCACAGCGAGTAACAGGAGGGCTAGAATCTCGACGGCCTCCGAGATAATAGTGTATGATCCCGGAGGGACTGACAAAGAACCGAAAACGCCAGGAAACGCGGCAGTCATCAGTCCTCGACTACCTCTAACGACGCACCACCAAACCCCCCCCCCCCCGGTGTTTGCCATCGGGGTTGGGTTTTCGTCGCTTGGCAACGACGTTGTAAAACAAGCCAATTCACTTCGTGAACTCGGCAACCGAGGTTACCGTTTTTTTTTTCTTTCCTCTGTTTTTTTTTTGGCGGTAACCATAATGGTGGTCGAGTAGATCATGTTGTGCGGGGTGGAGAACCCTCGCTCCGCGCAAGGGGGATGATCGCACCACGTTGTGTTAAAATGGTCAAGCATCCTCGAGGCAGTTACACAGTGCTTACAACTGTCTCTGGAAGTGAAAGCACCAGAAAATAAATTAAGTCATACGCAGCTGTCATCCGTACGCAAGGAAGTAAGCACAAGATGCCGAACACCCTTAGCAGGATGCAGCTCACCCTTCATGCGACTCGCCAAATACCTCACGGCGCTTCGCGCTTGGTGATGTGAGAGCCTGGTCCGGTGAGAACCCGGCGTGCCCCGTCCCGGCTTTGTAGGGATGCGAGGTCAATGGTCAAACGACTACGGCATGCACGACTATGAGTACACCCCCC
>FN649729.1:2767641-2806202 GCA_000310025.1 Ectocarpus siliculosus | reverse complement strand
GCCCCCCCCCCTCGCCCCCTCTATCAGCGCCGTGGCCTTCTTGATGAGGTTGAGCGCCACCTCCACCGCCGTTAGTCCCGCCTCGTCCCTGATGGTGCAGTCCGCGCCGGCCTCCAGGAGCAGCCTCACCGCTGTCGGGGACTGCGAGAACGCCGCGCAGTGCAGCGCCGTGTGCCCGTGGCGGTTGCGCGCCACCAGGCGGGGGTCGTCGGGGCCCAGAACGGCTACGGGAGCCTTGCCGTCGCCCGCCGACGCGTACCTGCCGGTCTTTCGCGGCGGCGGGCCGCTCGCTTTGTTTGAGGGGCCGGTGGTGGTTGCCAGCCTGGGCTGCAGCAGGGCGTTGAGGGTGGCGGAGCTCGCCTCCGTCTCCACCGCCGATAGGCACGCCACCATGAGCGCTGAGATCGATCGTGCCGGACGTGGCGGCGCACAAGCAAAAACGACGGCAGAGCGGGGGGGGGGGGCTAGGGATAAAAACACTTGTGTGTTCGAGGGTGAAGAAAGAACACCCAACCTTCAACGGCTGCGGGTGCTCTCGTCTATGGGTGGCAACCGGCGGCCCGCCCAAATATAACCACGCTCCCCACCCTGGGTCAAACTCAAACGTTGCTCCGACAGACGCCACCCGGCAACCTCAGGGCGATGATTGTTGTCGCAGAAACGAAGGGGAAGGGTTTTCATGTGCTGGAGGCATTTCTGCTTCGGCTTTGTAAGGGCATCCCTGACAATTAACGGAGGAAAAGTTGGCCACAAAAAAATACAGACCTCCAAACAGAAAAAAAAAGTGCCATACGACAACCAAGGGCACGACAGCAGCGCGAAGGACAAAGCTACTGCGATGTCAGCAGCGCGTCAAGGGCATAGTCAGCAAGGACCACTGCCGATGCCCGTAATAGATCTCTCGAAAAGGGCGGCGGGCGAAATACCTGTGTCTCCCTGGGAGGTGGCTCTCTCCTCAATGGTTGGGTCGACCTCGAGAAGCCGAAGCACGATATCTTCCTGTTGCGTGTTGGAGGTCGGGGAGGGGCGCGCGCGGACGGGAATTCAGGAGACGAGGGTAGCGGCGGCCCTCTTTCCCAACAACAATCGAAACGGGTGCAATATTCCTGCTCCTCAAAGTCGACGTAGGATCTACCCGGCAATAAGGCTCACACATTCCTTGGCTGTTGAGCCCTACCGTCCCACGATTGTTAGCTGCATGAGGCGTGAAGGGGCAAACGAAAAAGGCACATGTAGCGGGGTGGGGTGGGGGGGGGAGGGGGTGGCGGGCGGGCACGTGCGGCCCGCGTGGTGGCGTTCGTGTCGTGCAACCGTGAGCCAGCACCCCAACAAACAGAAACGAGCCCACATCATTGATTTAATCGGAGTGCAAATGAACGTGTAGGTCGCTGGACACGCATCCTTTGTACCCATCCCTTCGCCATCCTACCGCTTTCCCTACAACATCTCTGGCACTTACTGCTGCCTCCCGAAGTGTTCACAACGTACAACTGGCAAACGGAGGACACAAAAACTCTCTGCTTCTCGTCCAATGAAAGTAGCTGCGAGCGCACCGCGTTGTTCTTGGCTGCGATGTGAAGGCACGAGCTCTGCGTGTCGTTGGTGACCATCTTCGTGGACGCCCTCGCCTTGAGGAGTAGGTCCAACATCTTCAACTCCCCTGTCGCGGCGGCGGCGGCGGCAGCAGCAGCGGCGGTGGCGATAACAGTAACGGCGTGGTTACAAGAGGTTCCGAGGCAGAGCGCACATGAGACAACTGCCGGCTCGAAATACTTCAGGGATGCGGGCGGGAAAGTCACATGCACACGATTGCAACGAAAAAATCATCCGCGGGACCGATTTCCAAGCCTCGATTGCTCTGCAGCAAAATTCGGGCTGTGGCTGCGCCGAAGATGGCGGCGTTGGAACTTCGTCTCGCCGACAGCCTTCCGAAAATATATCATGTGATCTTGGTATCCTCTTCGGCGTGCGGTATGTAGTCGAGCTTTGGAAATCGGTCCAGGGGATGTGTTTTCTCATGCCAACCTGCGGGGTGCGGATGCTTGTTCTACGTTCGGCACAAGGCATGCCAGGGTTCCAGGGAGAGGCATTGCGGAAGAGGAGTAAATATTGTTCGGAAGTGACGAGCAAAAAACCTAGAGCACAACAACGGAAACTTTCAAGATAATCGTTGGCCTTTCACTGACCTTGATAAATATTCCTGCGGTATGAGTCTAAAGGTTATGGTTTCTTGATTTGTCAGATCCACCAAACAACATACCTACCCGACCTTGGGCAGAGAATCGCGACGTCATTTGACGCTCAGATACAGTAGCTAGCCTGCTTGTACCACTTTTTTTTTTGGTCTGCACTTCAAATCAGCGCTCACAGCACCTGTGCCGTTTATTCCAACCCGTGGTCAAACAGAAGGGTTCCTCTCCCGTAGGCCCCCCACCCACCCACCCCTTCATGCGGCACGTTTCCTATGTACTTGCACTATAGTCGTTTTATGCAAAGCTACAAGAAGCTCCAGGCATGCCGATTGCCACCTCGCATGATACCGGCTGTGCTGTGCATACAACCGTCTTCGTTTTCTTGAGCGCCTCACACACCGGTAGACATAAGTCAGAAAGGTGCCATGGTGCCGCCACAAATTGTACCTACACGTGTACAAGAGCTGCGGCCGTCGACATGATCTAGAAACATCCTGACGCCGGGGAAGAGCAAAAAAAAAAAAAAACACGGACGAAAAATCTGCAAATCCATGGTCTTGTTGTCTGCAGCTCCAACGGGGAAATGGTCACGCCACCACCATTCACTTTCGCGAACAACGGTCTGCGATAGAAACGAAAGAGCAGCGACCCAACTATCCTCTCTAGGCCAGTAAACTAGATTCGGACAGCTCGCTGGCGCGGCATGTTTTGACCAGTTTAGTACCACACCGCGGGCTATTTTGCGGGTTGTGTCATCTTTTTGCGGTGCGTATTGGCCGTGAGAAGTTACCGGCCCTGTTTTACGTGGGTGGCCTGGGCAATGGGTATCATCTCGCCCCGGCACATGATGCGAAGCGAACAGCCATTTCGAAGCTTGGCTTACACTGCTACGTTCATGTCAAAGGGGGTGCGAGCTCTGCTGTAGCCCTGCTGTTGGCGGAAGGGTGCTGCTGAGTGCCGGTCGAAGCGTGTGTGCGATATCTTACCTCGTTCACAGGCGATGATGAGTGGCGTTACGCCCTGCGCGTCCGTCGTGTTCACATCTGCACCCCGAGCCAGCAGCGTCGCCGCGCGTTGCACGTTCACCCGATGCACAGCCTCTAGCAACATAGACATCTTGTGCGGACAGTTAGAGTGGTGCTTGAGGCACCCAACGCCTCTCAGCAATTGTGTGGCCTTGCAGCTGCAGACAGAGCACGCACGAAAACCGCAGAAAACGGACCAGCGGCGAAATAGGGGGGATCCGGGAAATCATCACGATTTCGCGGCTCCCCGATTGTGGATGCTGCATCGCATGCACGACAGGACCACCGACCACCTTCCGCCTCCGCTGCCCATTTCAAAGCTTTCGATAGACGGGACCGCGTGGGTGAAACTCTTGAGAAGGCGAGTCCTAGATCAGACAGCTCCTGCTGACAGCCTTTGCTGAGGATACAGAGGTGCTTGCACATTTTCCCGTCTACTACAGCAGCAGCAATCTTGCGGTAGCTATGGATGTATGAAATGTAGTTCTACGTAGAGTAGGCCTCTTTGTCTCGGAAGGTCCTGATTCCCTGTAGGTGATAGGGTGCCATTGCTTGGATAGATCCCCTAAAGGTGTGTGTTGTGTTGTTATACCGGGGTGTACACCGCTGTTGGCTGTACATTCTTTGAAGAGCACCTACAATTGTACTTAGATTTGTTTTTTTTGTGTTGAGAACACGCCGCCGTCGGAACATACCGACTACAGTATGACGGCAGTGGTCGACGGTCCTCAATAGCGGTGCCCTCAATAGCGATATGCCCTCTTTAACGGCATCAAAATCGCTTGGCACGAATGCATCCCTCAATAGCTGTACTTGTGCCACTATTGAGAAACGAATCCTTTATAGCGGCATTGTGTCGCTATAGTCAACAATGCAAGAGAACGGCAAGGGATGCATCCAAGGTCATAGGAGTCAGGGGTGGCGGGGCTTACAGCTGCACTCAATGCGCTCAGTGTGGGCGTGAAGGAGGTAGCGGTGGGGGGAGGTGGTGGTGAACAAGACTCAGAGATGTGTGAGGTACATGTGCGAGGTACTCTCGTACCTCGGCATCGTCCCGTGGGTAGGTCCGCCACCCCGGCAGCCATCGAGGAGGTCGAGAGATCTTGGGTGCAGCGATTTACAGGAGCAGGATGAGGTGGTCAAGGCTCTCGCCGCGGACGCGGAGGCGGCGCTCAATGGGAAGATACATGACAACTTTACAGAGGACTCCGATTCCGACGAGGAGGAGCTGAAAGACACGGGGGAGGTTGAGAGTGCAGGGGGTAGGAAGTTCATGGCGCCGCCGCCGTACTCGGATCTGTCGAAATTTTCGGTCCACTAGAGCAGTACGCACCGCAGTATAATAGTGCTATCATTACTGTGCATCCGATCAGTGTATCCGATATCGCCGTTCGTCATGTTTGTTGCATTACGTTGCCGACGGCTTCCGGTGGGTCAGAGGGACAAGAGGGAGTGTGTTCTCGAGAGTGAATGCCTTGTCTTCTATCCGCTCTCTTCGTCTACCTCTGTCTCTCGCCTTCACAACAACGCGAACTGGGATTGTTTGTTAGTAATGTTTTAGGGTCCCCCACCCACCCACCTTTTCAGCAGTTTTCTGTTTTTCTTGCCATGTCCATGACGTGGTGCCCCGCGTGAGCATGGTTCGGTAGGGAATCGTAAACCATGACCCCTCCCTGAGTTGAGCATCAGCTTCCGCCTTCTGTGGCGGACAAGAAGAAGACCGCAAATTGTCTCGCCGTCCAAACAACAGTTTTCGGACAGTTGAAACGAAGAGGGTCCGGTCTGTGCCGAAGATGTCGTTTGTTGTGTTTTCTTGCCGACTAATAATCTCGGCTACAGTGCAAATCTCATGGCGCCTCAAGTACGGTTCCCTAGGGAATTGGAAATCTCGACCCTTCCCCAAGTTTGAAAAGCTCCCGCCTCCTGCGGCGGATAAGACCGGCGTCAAACCTTACATAGATTTTGTCTGTGTCTGTGTCGCCATGTCGCCATCCATTCGCCAACAGCAGTTGGAGAGCCTAAAAAAAGACTGGTCCGCTTCGCCACCACAAAAACAGATTTTTTTCGCGATTCTTGCCGTGGGTGAGAGGTGATGCTAAACGGTATGTATCGGGTTATAGGTAGCTGTGTTTCAGCTTGAAGGATAGGGTCGACGGCAGCACATTCTATGCCAGGGGTTAACGCCTTCCTCGCGTAGCGATGCGCATCTCCCACCGCAAGCAGAATATAGTACGTCATGATGATGACGTTCGTTCTTGTGACCACAAATGCAAGTTCGCCCGGGCGTTTTTGTTCTTCCTGAAGTGAAAGGGACTAGACTACCCGTCCTTGTATCCGGCTCCTGCATGTGAGGCAGCGCGTGCTGCCCCTGCTGTTTGTTGCAGTCTTCCGGTGGGTCAGAGCGGCAAGGGTGCCTTGTTTCTTCACTCTGCTCTCCTCTTCTTCTTCTTTGTTTCCTGTCGCTATTATAGCGGTCTCTCTTGTTTCGTCGCCCTTCCCTCTTGCTTGCAAGAAACTGCGAGGATGTACTTTTTTCTGAGAAACTGACCGTCTGACTGTTTCTTGAAGTCCCCCACCCACCCTTAACCCACCTGTCGGTATGATTCATGGTCTCCATTGTTTACAGCAATACTAGTGGTCTACTACAGGACATACATGCGCTACACTGCTGCGTCCATGGGTGCAACAGAAGGGCCTTCTACTGAGAGGCTCCTGCCATCACCACAATACGACTCTATGCCATGTCCACGACGGGGAACGCGTACTTCGCCTCCGCTTATTTTCCCGTCTCTCCTGTCCGGCTCTTTCGTCTGCTTTGGGGTGGGTGGATTGACGAGGCAAAACAGGAAGGATGCAACGATTAAAGTGCTTCTTGGTGTAGTCCTCTGGACGAAGTCGGGCCGATGGATCTCGCTACTATAGTCTCTCCCACACACAGCAGAGCTTCGGGATGCACCTCTCTCCACAATATCCCGTCTTTTTCTTTCTCTCAGATTAGGAAACATAAATACAAACACAGAAAGACTACCCATTCGAGATATGGCCACAGTCCAACGGGATGTGTTGAAGTCTTAACAGTGAATGGAAGGAAACCGGCTGGGTACTGGGCTTATTTGGAGTCTATTTAAGCCTTAACGCTGATTTTTTTTTATCAGTGATGCCAGCACGTGCTGATCACAAAATCACTGTATACCAATACCACAAGACATCTCCCCCGTAGTTTTCTCTATCTACGGGGTCAACGACAACAATAAAGGGGAGAAACCCTCCGTTGTGTCGTGTGTTGTAATATTCTGCCTTTACACCTCTCTCCACAATATCCCGTCTTTTTCAGATGACGCGGCGCTTTCACAAAAGAGCGAGGTGTGATGCTTCTGGCTCACGCGAACATCACCCCGGGTGTAGCCACCAGGCGGCAGCAACAGCAGACGATGCGGGGCCTCCAGACTACTCGCTGATGCAGGTCTGGGACAAGCGGTACCAGGACGGCGTGTCGGTGGAGTGGTACTGCGGCTTCGACCACGTCCGGCCGCTCTTCGAGCGCTTCATTCCCAAGGTGTGTCCCATTTGGTTGAGATTCCAGCGAGAGAGAGCGTTCGCTACAAAAACGGGCGTGTTTGAACGCGTGGCAGGGAGGAAGGGTGGGGCATCCACAGGATGTACACAAGGGGTACACGTATCTAGAGGCTCTGCCACGGATTAGTCTACATCCTCCGCGTGGACCTTGTACGTCCTTTCATGCGTCTCTGGCCACGTAGATGGTGGCCACGGGTCTACGTGCCCTCTGGGGGGACAGAACGGGGGGCGGAGATTTTCGGCCACCGGGGGAGTTGTTGAACCCGCCATTTGGTCGCCCTACGGCAACGGCGTGCGATCCGCAAGCTCGTGACCACGTGCTTCCTCCACGATTTGCAACGGCATCTTTCAGCTGCCACGTACGTTGTTTGCTACATAGACACGTGACACTTGGAGAGCAGCAGTGACCATAAAGCGGTAACCGTCCTCGCGCCTCTCCGGGACAACGACCACGACCTCTTCCCCCGTCCACGCGGCAAACGTGGACGTACGTACGTGATGCTGCTGTTCTCTCTCGGTGCCGCCGCCGACGTCACGAAAAAAGGAGTCAAGCGTGCTGGAGGTCGGCTGCGGCGACAAGCCGTTGGCGTGGGACCTGAGAGACGCGAGCTACACCGGAAAGATCACGAGGTGTGACTGGACTTGACTTGACTGACCCCCTTGCGTTGGGTACGAAGGGCTGTGTGAAGGCGCGGTTTAGTTGGGTTTGGGCGTGGGTTTTCCGTCGGGAGGTTGTTCCGACGCACGCCGACCTACTGGTTTGTATGACACCCTTTGCGGTGTAGGCCGGAACCGTTTTTTGATTTGGAGTAGCCAATTTCAAGTGGTCCCTCCGGAGTGGGGGCTCATGAGGGCACAGCAACTCCATCAAGGGGCATCAAGGGGCGACGCAAGATGAAAGTGAAGGCAGGCAGCAGGACCAACCGACAGCTGTCTGCCAGCTGCCAGCTGTGATGACGTTTGACAAGCTCAACAGCTCACATTAGCTGACGCGTTTCTGACTCGAACAGCCCAACGGACCTCAACTAACCGAAAAGAAAAATTTACAAATCTGTATACAGCAGTCTTACGGAGTTGTTGCAGTGCAACACCAGCAACGGCGGTTGCAGTGACACAAGCAAGGGTCGGTTGTTTTGGCGACAAACGACACTGCAGTAGATATGCATGAAACTAGCAGCCATGGAGTCGCTCGTTTCTCTACGATTGCCTGGGTGTTTGTTGCCGATGTTCCGCAGTTTTTGGTACATACCCCCACAGAATGCTAGATACGTCTGTTGGCGGCAAATAGACTACGTCTGCGGCAAATAGACTACGTAGCGTGGGACTGCAGTAAATGCGCGTTCAAATGCACAAGCATGGGGTCGTTTGTCCAGCTGGGGATGGCTCCACAACGGAGAGGCTACCAACGACGGCACGCATTGTGTTAGAACGACCTCGGTCGAGAGCTACTATGCTTTTTCTTGCACCTGCCGGTCGAGTGTCGGTACCACCCTCTTGGTTGCGGAGCAATCGATCTTTTTTAGAATCGATCGCACACGCTTGTGTCATCGCACGCGCTCTCACGCTGGTGGTACACATTTTATTTAGTGGCGTTTTTTGTTTTGTTTTTTGTTGTGTGTCCGTGTCCGGTAGAAAAGCATGCTTCCGCCTCTTCCCCCCCCCTCTGCTGATGTTGAAGCTGATCGATTCCCGCCCGCGCATCACGCCTGCAGCTTCGACTTTTCTCCCACCGTGATCGAGAGGCTCTTGTTGGAAGCCCGGAGCTGCGACCGCAAGAGACTTGATGCGGGTGTCGACTTTCAGGTGCGCGCCGCTCGCTGTTGCTGTGCGTGAGCTCCACGGCGGTTATGTTTTGGGGGCCGTGGTTCGTTTTGTATGGCAGCGACAGAAGAGGTGCCTGGTTGCCTGACCGAGAAGCCCAATCTTTACGGATGCGCACCAATGACGATGACGGCTTGACGTGGGACAGGTTGTTGGTTGTCGAGTACTTGGACCTGTTCCGAAAAGGGACGGTAGAATACCACGGTGCACTCGATATCGAGCGAGTGAGGCCCTGATAATGCCTTGATGCGCTCGATGTGGGTGTGACTGCATATCGGCGAACAGGCGCTTCGTCAATAGGCTAGGCATCTCGCCGTGTTTTGCCGCAATGCATTCTGTCTGGAGCGGCGCAACTAGCTGCCTGTGTTACTAGATTGAAGTGATTGCGAATCTCCTCCGAGAAGACGGCTGTTGTACGCGTGCGTGCTGGCTGTGCGAACGACGGGCGGCCATCCCCGCTAGCCCAGTGGTTCTCGAGCTCGCTACAGCAGAACACATCGTAATCTCCTGGTTGTTTTTTGTAGCGATTGCTCAACCACTCCGGTACCCGCGACAGCTTTTCCCCCTTACACATGAGTATTATAAGATCTTCGGAAACGAACTCCGATTGTTTCCTTGCTATTTTTTTGTTGTTGTCAGGTTCTGGACGCGCGGGATCTCCCGTTCGAGGACGGCTCGTTTGACCTCGTGGTGGACAAGGGGGCCGTGGACGCGATGCTCTGCGACGACGCCGGCCAGGAAAACGCCAGGTACATGTGCGGGCAAGAATGCCCCCCACATATGCGGGCAATGATGCCCTCCAGCAGGTCACTGCCTTCGATATGTTTTTGTTTAGTTATTCGAGGAGCGAACAGGTAAGGTAGGGTCTCCCTGCTGGTTTTGTCTACGTTCCGGCTAAGAGGTTTGTTCCCATGGGAGTTGAAAATTACTGCCATACTCTTTCTCCTTTTTGCGGCATCTTTGGTTGGTACCCTCAGAGTTCGCGCTGTTGCATAACGCAACGTGTTTTTTCTCTTGCAAAACATCACTCTCGTATCAAGGCCTTGTGTCATTGCATGCCCGTAGCCAGACTCGGCAGTTGGCGTTTCCGACTGGCCTGATCCACGTCCGACGGTGAAATCGTCTCTCCGCACTCCAGAGACAGCGGGCAAGTTACGACCCCGTCTTTCAGACACGGGGGAAAGGTGAAACTGCGCGTGCGAAACAAGGCCAACGAAATACGCAAATACCTGATTTGGCGGCGATTCATGCCACATTTTCATAGTCTGAGCGGTACCGGGATTTTCCCCGTGCGACGTCTCGGCTGTCATCGTTGCCACCCCAATGATCGATGCACCATAGTATCATCTGATACTGCTTTGCTATCCTCACCCCACGTTTCTCTTTATCTTCCCCTCTCGCCTCGCGCGGCATGCGCTCTCGTTTTTGCACTGTCTTGTCCTTGGGTTTTGCAGGGAGATTTGCCTCGAAGCCGCGCGGGTCGTAGCCCCGGGAGGCTGGTTCGTGGTAGTGTCGCACATTCACCCTTCCACCCCCGAGGGGATGGCGCTCTTGGAGGAGGCTCTGGTGCCGGCGCTGCGGGAGTCTTCTTCCTCCTTGTCCGCCGGGGAGGGCGGGGAGAGGGAGGACAGGGAGGGAGAATACGAAGAGGTGTATGAATACGAAGAGGTGTATTCCTGGTCGGTAGATGTCCACTGCGCCGACGGCGATGAGGAGGAGGAGGAGGAGGAGGAGGAGGAGGAGGAAGATAACGGTGCCGGCGGTGGCCGGGAAAGCGGTGAAGGGGGAGGAGGGGAAGAGCAGCATGGTCATGGTCACGGGGACGGAGATGAACAAAGCGCGAGCGGGCAAAGCGTGGGGCCGAGCGCGTACATGGCACGGAAGGTGAAGACGAAAGACGAGGAGTTTCGTCTTTTCGTCTCATTGGATCTAAACATGATTTGCTAGGCCATCAGCTTCCGACTTCCCCTGCTGGGCTTTCGGAGGGAAGCGTGACTATCGAGCCCGTATGGCGGCGGCTACGCCGCCTTCTGATAGGCCCTGCCTCTGCGCGGGGTCCCTCTTGCGTGAAGTTTTCGCGTGACGGAAAAAGCAGTTTTTGGCGTCGGGGTGTCTACGGTAGTGATAGCAACGTCGGTGTACCCCTGAACCCGCTTGTAGTTGCTTGTGTCACTCGAAACTACGTTTTCGTGTGCATTAGAGAATTTTGGAGTTTATTAATGCAAGGTGGCGCTTTGGGACCAGAGCGTGCTTAGTGCTCCCATCAAGACACCATGTTGCAGCACTCCCCCCCCCCCCCCGCCGCTAAGAACATTTGCGCCCTTTTTGGCCCCCTTGTTTGCTCGCGTCTGGCTCTGGCGTGTGCGAAATTCTTCTCTTGGATCCACCAGGTACCGAGGAGACACACACGCTCGTCGGCGTCGGGAGAGCCGCAAGCCATACCGGTCCGCATACACGAGTACTAAATAGCGTAGGTTTTCGGTTTCGGTGGTGACGCGAGACATCCCGTCCTAGGAGTGGGTAGCTTTGGAGTAATGGTTCGCCTGCGAGGCGAAACGAAAAACAGCATGTTGATGTGACATTTTTTGGTTTGTTTTCTTAGGTTCGTTTTTTTTGTCCTTTTTTTCCGGCATTCTTTCCTTGTGTTGATTCGTGGCACAGCAGTGGGGGTGGTTGTTGTGCCCATTGGAGGTGCCTCGGCTGACGTTTGAGCGGTGTCGTCGTTAGGCGTTTCGATTACACCGCCAAAAATGGCTGATGTGGCTTCATTTGGGGAGAGTCAATCACTTATCACGTTGGGCTCCATGATGGCACGCGTGATACAATCTGAAACCCGTGGGAATTCAGTGGAGGTCTCGAGCGATGTCGTCAATAAGCATGTACGGTGTCGCAGTTATGGAATTTTCGATGTATGTTCGTCGCCCACGCAAGCAACCGCTACAACTGCCATAATATTTTGGAGCAGTATGGATTGCTCGGATTCC
Organism: Ectocarpus siliculosus; assembly: GCA_000310025.1. Classification (NCBI taxonomy): domain Eukaryota; class Phaeophyceae; order Ectocarpales; family Ectocarpaceae; genus Ectocarpus; species Ectocarpus siliculosus. The sequence goes on along the minus strand of FN649729.1, from coordinate 2,794,604 downwards.
CCGTCTAAAGTTGTTCGGGTGAGAGGTGCAATCCACCGCCGTTCGTTTTGCCCGCGTGGTCGATCTGACGCTATCTGGCCTCTGCTCTTTCCCGTTCGATGTTGGACTTAACTATAATAATACTGCTCGGCGCCGCAGACCCTTCGTTGTGAACAGCGCTCGAACTACCAATCAGTACGTCGCTTTCGTGAAGACCGAGCACAACGTAAGCGCATTCGCATGTCGTCCTTGGCACGTTACCCCGTAAACGCCGCCGGTTGCTTCAGCGGGGCAGCGTCGCGGGAGAGCCTTCAGAGCGCGGACATTTTCCAAGTCGCCCAACAGGAAGAATGTTTTTCAGTACCACTTCATTCCACCGTAAACGAAGAACATGAAAACCCCGCACGATTCCCGCCTGACACAATTGTTTGGGGAAACACGCCTTCTTCCATGGAACGTTCCATGGAAAAGTACGAAAATGTACACGCCTCAGCCCCGGGTACATTCGACGTAGACCCTCTGCAAGCCCTTTCTCGCCGCTGAGACAAAATGAATTTGCATCCGTCTGTAGTACGCGTTCCCGTCATGTCTGCCACGAAGCAACGATTTGTGACTTTTACTGTTTTTGGGTTCTCGCCGTTTTCGGACCAGCGCGCAGAACCGACGAAATTCTCCGCGGATATACACAGCTAAGCTCTAGCAACAACCCAACGAATTAAGCCGCCCAACTACATACAACAGGCACATGGAATTCCACGAAAAATTTCATGGAAGTCCATGGAAGTCCATAAAAGCAATCAAAAGTTTCATGGGAATCCATGGAAGTCCATGACACCATGTTCATGGAAGTCCATGGGCTTCCATGACACTTTGCATGGGCGTCAATGGACTTTCGTGGCGACGACGCCAAGTGTAACGGTATTGACACGCGTCGCAATCCCGCAAGACCCTGGTGAAGACTCACTTGTTGATTCATCTCTTTGGACAGCAGTGCGTGCTGTGTCCTTGCTCTCTGTGGTAGACTGAGCATGCATGTGGGGGCAGAGCAGCTCCCTCTAACTGGGGCTACAAAGGTCCTATCCCCTGCTTTATCCTTCAATCGGGAGTAACATCTCCCGCACTTTCCTCTGGGCAATTGCCCGCACTGCTGTTGGTACTTTCCTACACATTCAAATCCCATAACACCTGGGGTCAAGTCCAGTGACATGGACTTCCATGGCGCTCCATGGAATCCATGGAATCGCACGGCATGTTTCATGGGTTCCCATGGACATCCATGGAACTCCATGGATGGCATGTTGTCCATGGAATGTCATGAGCACCCATGAAATATGCCATGGTATTCCATGGAATCCATGGAACGCCACGGAATCCTATGGAATCCCTTAACACAGTTTCATGAACAATGCCCATGACATGCCCACGAAATGTTTTATCGACGTTGCGCCGGGAGGAGGACTTTCGTTTGCAGTTCACGTTCATTCAAGGCTCACAATTGGTCCGGCGCTTTTGGGGTTGCTTCACTGGAATATTGATGGGACGCCAGTGAATGTTTCATAGTAGATTTACTTATACCACGAAACATTTCGTGGACTTCCACGGACCTCCATGGACGGACATGGCATCATGGACTGCCTGCCATGGACTTCCATGACACTTTTCATTTGTTTCCACTGACTTCCGTGGAAGGTTTCATCGACCTTCCACGGACTTCAATGGACCTTCCACGGACTTCCTCCATGGAACGTTCCATGGACGTGCGTGCATGGACGTCCATGGACATCCATGAAACATTCCATCAAAAAGAACTCAGTATAAAATGTAGATGACTGTGTCGATCCCGCAATCACCAGGCTTCGCGACGTATGTATTTCATAGCGCCTTTTATTTGCATATGGTATCCTTTTTCGTGTTTCTCTAGCGGGCGGGATGCGGGGTGCGGGATGTACTCCTACTCCATCTGATCTACAGTAGTACAGCGCATCCATCAAAATTATCATCCATCTCTATCTATGTGGCGCTTCGCGAATGCCAAGAGTTACTCTTGCAAGGGGTCTAGGATGATGACACAGCATGCGCTTCAAATGCTGACAAAATGCGGTACCGAGAATTGTTCGCGGCTGGCTGTGTTGACACAGAGCAAGTGGAGGACTGCAAATAAGCAGAGATCAGCCAACTTTCGTCTCCCCCGCCAGCGTTGATATCATCATCGTCATTCATTGTGGAATCGACAGGATTTTTTCATACATTGTGTGTCCACATTCAAGAGGCATCGTCACGAAACTAGCTAGGTGTCCATGCAGTGAAAACGGACGGCATTGATCGTTGTCGCGTTTAGGGTGATGACTGTTGGCGTCAGTTGGCGTGTGACAACATCGATCGGCGTCTGACCAGAACAAGAGAACGGGCTGAGTTTATTTTCATAACGTGTGGCATGCGAACCTTTTTCATGGGGAAAGAGCTACACGACATGAATGAAGGAATGGTACAACACTGCGACAATGGATTCGAGAGAAAAATAATGCATTGATTTAAGGGCGCGGTTGGGATCGCCGTACCTCCTCTGAAAAATCCAGGAAACCCCTGCATATCTCGGTTTTCCAAAGTCTAACTCCAGTACGAAACTACCATCGTAAATTAACCGCCCGCAGCGGTCGCTTGTGTACAATGTTGTTAGTAGCTGAGGTTGTCACCCCTTGCGATACACTACAGACTAGCGGTCCGCGATTTTCCAAACGATCCTTCTATCATCGAGTTCGGTGAGCTACAAGCTAGATTTTTCAAGCTGCTGTGCGGTCCAATTTTGAAACGCTTCAAGCACCTTTGCCTTAAGCCTGGACATGCATATACATGACCCTAGGCATTCAAATCGACAATGGCGACCAGCTGGATATGTGAGGGAAGAGCTGCGCTGAAGTTCGCGGCCCCATACACTCACATAGCCGGTGATTCGTGTTCACCGTGTGCTTGAAGCGTTTCAAAATTGGACCGGACAGCAGCTTCAAAAATCTAGCTTGTAGCTCACCGAACTCGATGATAGAAGGATCGTTTGGAAAATCGCGGACCGCTAGTCTGTAGTGTATCGCAAGGGGTACAACCTCAGCTACAAACATTGTACACAAGCGACCGCTGCGGGCGGTTAATTTACGATGGTAGTTTCGTACTGGAGTTAGACTTTGGAAAACCGAGATATGCGGGCGTTTCCAGGCGTTTCCTGATTTTTTGAAGAGGAAGTACTGCGATCCCCACCGCGCCCTTAAGGGCGTCGCGTTGTTGTTAGTGAGTAATGTCTCATGAGACCCTCACACATACGCAATGCAATTTTAGAGATTTTTTCAACATCTTGAATTTCATACAGTCTACACTACCTCACAGAGGAAACTCTCAGGAGCGACAAACCACCGCTCCCTTCCTGTAGCCACTCCAACCCACGCCATAGTCATGGAAGGGTCGATCTTCACGGAGGCCGGCTTTCCGCACATCGAACACACGGGTACTGTAAGTCTTGGGACGTACGCACGTACGCGCTTGCTTGTGGATGCTGGCGATACAATATACATGTATGTGTGTACTGCTGTGTGTGTCCGGTGTCGAGGGACGGAGGTAGTAGTAGGTGTTGTTGACGTGTTACCGACACGATGGGTAGACTGTCACGTTTTCTTCACCTTGATAACTTGATGCACGTTCTCTCCGCAGCGAGTGACTCTCGCACAGCAAGTAGAACGTGGCACATGCAGCAATGAATGGTCGCTGATGACACAAGCCGAGAACCTCGCTTGTTTGTGCAATCTTACAGCCACATGTCTCAGGAACTTGAACTATGATGTGGCGCTGCGTGTGATCCAGGATGCTTATACCTGCACAGCTGGACGGCGAGCACACTACTACTGTGTTGTGCCGATGCAGTATAAACATGGGTACACGAGATGGAGGCTTCGCTGCGAGTAGGCCGGAAGGAGACGATGGTTTATGGTCTTGGAAAGAATGTAGGATTGCTTGTGGATGTTGACGATGATGATGTAGATAGTCTTATCGGTTGTTTCTCCAAAGAGAGAGGTGCTGTCGTTGGCACCTGCTGTATGTATGTGCTGTATGGACACATTTATTTCTACTGTAGGAAAAAACTGGGGATGTTTTGTCCCGGGCATGTCTGGGCACGGCACCTACCTATTTGATGTTCGGAGGACGCGGGGTCCGAAGGATGTGGCTTGAATGCAATACATCTGATCTGTCATGTGTCCCATGATCTGCTCAACAACGAACGGTGACGGAAAACACTCAATCTAACAACTAACACCTGGACCTTGTCTCGCTTGAACGCAAATACATGTGATCTGTCATCTGTCCCATGATCTGCTCAACAACGGTCACGGAAAACACTCAACCTATCACCCGCCTGGACCTGGTCTCTGTGGGCTACCATGTCCAGCAAAAAATTCGGCGAAATAATATAAGAAGAGAAACGACAAAATACGGGAAATCGAAGAGATGCGCCAAGATTCACAATTCACCCCAACATCTCACCGCTCTTCGCCCCGCCCGGAAAAACAATAGCCGTGCACCCAGAACAACACACACAGCTGGCAACCATCTCGTTCTACGTAGCTTCGGTTCGATTGTTCATCAGTATTTCTCGTAGTTCGGCGACTTTGCTTGGTTGAACTGAAACGACCATACTTCTTCTGTGTAGCAGGAGCTTGTTTGGTAGGTCTGTTCTTAGCCGGAACTGTGCACCCAGCGTTGTTTCACGCCCAGACGAAGAACTGGAAAATACAAATTGTTTGTACCAGGCAGATGCTTTTTTCATCCTAAATAAGTTCCTGCAAGCAGAACATTTTGTGGTGATCACACAACAAACATACATAATAGAGTGAAAAGTCACCATCAAGTTCCCCCGGCGGAGTTTGGCCATCCGCAACTCAGAGTTTCAAGAGTCGGTCGAGGACAGGTATGTTATTAGCAAAGGCTGCACACGAGACAGCAGGTTGTCACGCTCATGCAATGTTGCCGAACAGCACGAGGGAGAGTATTCCCACCAAGATCAGCCGTAAATGGAGAACGACCGTCAAGTCGGCAAAATCCAAGATCGAAGTACGAACGTGTAGCAAATTCTTCATAACACGATAAATAATTCGTCCGTTCCACAGATAGATCTCTTCCACAGCAGATATGATATCGGTCAGTGGAGATGGAGATGAGAACATATTCCTGTTTTGGCCACCACACCACATCCACCCGCACTACCATCGCACCTCCCCTCCTCATTCCCTCGGCATCTCCCCTCCTCATTCCCTCGACTCGACAACACCAGCAAGATTCTACACAGATCCCGAACCCCTACGTTTGCAGGTATGGTCTCAACACGCTCCTCCTTGTAGAACGACGAGCATGCTGCGTAGCCTACACCCACCCGTAATAGCCGTCCCTACCGTGCCGGATGCGGTCCTCTCGGGCGTTGGTCATTATTTTTTTCCGGCAGAAGTTGTTGTCGATGAGAACCGACGGAGGAGGGGTTGACGACAATATTTGCGCTGCTTTGCTGTGGGTCACCTGTGTGTTTTCTCGCGAGCAGTTCGTGTGAAGCAACACCTATTGTCTCGTCCATTCATCCCTCAAGGAGGCGGTTGGAGAACGACCGAAACTTATTTTTTTGCGTCGGCCTCCCATTGACAGCAAGTTCAGGGATTTGGGGTTGGACTTCTTCACCAGTCCAACCCCAAATCCCTGAACTTCGTATCGACCTCAGATGTTACTCGACCCGATGAGGACATGATTCGTTGCGATACAGCTTCCGGACGGATTTGGAGGAATCCCCTCTGGCTAAGCTAGGCAACGTGTTGACTACGCGTTGCGTGTTGGTCGTTTTTTTGACATGGACTGGGGTAGTGGTTAAGCCCTGACCAATCAGGCATGCCCGAGTTGTCGCCTGAGAGCCCCCTTGATCAACCCTCCAGTCTTAGGCATGCCCGACTTGCTTTCTGAGAGGGCCCCTCTTCAGCAGACGTTTGCCTGAGACATTTTTTTTTTTCGGAGACCACACGTGACAGGGCCGAAGCACCCAAGGTGCGACTCCTTCCGATGCCTGGACAACCAGGGCAGGACCTATGCATACAGACTTTTGGGCACGTCTTCACCCCACACACCGCCGCGGCGCAAATCTAACGCCTCAACAGGTTGCCCAATCTTGTCCGAAATTCCGACGGGTCCTTGAACCGAAATCTACTCATTTTTCCATGTACCTACCCTTCTCTTTCGTACTTTGTGACCTTCTATTGTCCGAAATGTGCTCACTCTTGTCCGATTTTTTTATACGAAAATCAACCTCCCGGTCACGGAGTCTTCCACACTTTCTACACTTTTGCCAAGCCGCCCATGGGTGACTCATGGGCTGCCCATGGGCACTTTGTTGCCCATGAGGGCCCTTTTGGTTGACATAGGCATGTCCATGGGCATGCCCATGAGTAGCCCATGGGCAGCCCTTGGGCGAGTCATGAGTATGTGCCCTTCAACCGGAACCTGTGTACTCCTAAACATCAGATTTTCAGCTAGGGAACGGCCATTGTAACGGCTAACAACCTTAACCCTAACCCTAACCCCAAGCCCACACGACACGTGCTAGTGGTGCTGAGGTTAAGTTTGTAGGTTGATGTTCCGATGGCTAAGTTCTTCGTTGATATGCCGGTGGCGAGTTCTAGGTTGAAGTGCCCACGGTAGGCACTTCGTGGGCAGTTCATGGGCCGCCCATGGGCAGCCCATGGACGGCCCACGGGTGACCCATGGGTGTCCGATGGGCGGTGTAGCAAAACTGTCAGCAGTGCGGGAGCTTGCCGGTCACCGCACGGGGGAACGTTGGCTCCCACTGCGCTTGTTCTAACAAGCAACCTGAGGAGATAGGCGATTGAAACAACCTTTTACCTCCTTTCTTTGCGGAAGATTGCGAAGGGCATGCATGAATACAGGAAGGTTCGCTCCCCGGATTTTTTACCCGTATCCCACCGCCTGCCCTTTGTCCCTTGAATCCCGTCGTTCGGTCGGGATTGACTACAATGAAGCGCTTTTTTTCTCCCTTGTCTAAAAACACTTTACATAACACCCCACGTGCTCCATTACCGTATCTAAACCTGAGAGCATCGCCGGATAGCAGAGAGGAAGGAAACCTCACACTCTGGCTGCCTCGGGTATCACACATCGTATGCTTACTCTTTCCTCGGAAATGTCAACGTGGTCGTCATCTCCTGACTGCGCTAGCTAGCGGTCCAATTGTTGGCAGTCTGGAATCCATCGAGCACGTTCGCCGCTTGTGGTTTGTCGTGTACAGTAGTTCACAAATCGTTCGCAACAAACACACGGACGGCAGGCCGTTGAAATACCCCGAACATTGTGGCGGTCGTCTTGCTGCGCTGAAACGCTGACTGGTTGTGCGAGGGTGTCGGATTGTTCCGCTGTTGAGAGATATTTCGTTGAGGAGTCAGCCCCCGCCGTTCTCCGCCACTGAAGCTCGCGACGTTTGCAAAACGTACGAATCATCAAACAACCTGGCCCGCTGGCCATTTCCGGGCGCGCGGAATCCTTGGGATCACCGCAATTGCGCGTATTATGGCCCGGGTGCGATCGTTTTCATTCGTTCCTCTCTTGGCTTACAGTAATACCGTATCCCCGTGTGCAACAAAACCGATGGGTGGCAAAGCACCGATACCGGTGCGGAAAACATAATTTCGTTCTAGAGTTTCCACCCCCCCCCGGTGCGATGACACCGATGTGAACAAAAAACAAATATAGGCGCTTCCTGGTACAAGTAGGGCAGCTTTATGGCACAGGATCCGTACCAAAGCACATACTCACACAACCTCGGTAAAACGAAACACTCGCCGGTGTCGGCGACTTAGACTGTGGCGAATTTCAACTACTTTAGAAAACTTGGTTTGCCTTCCTCAAGGGGCACGGTACCTGTAGTGCTCCATTTTGTTCGGTCGGTTAGAGGTGGGAGATATGTGCTGAGCGTTTGTTTGGGTACCACATAAAAAGCCTTGACTCGCCTGTACGCGTACACCTCGACGGTACGATGTGCAAGAAAGTATTGTTGCCCCAATTGGTACCTACCGGCCTCACATCCGTTCTTTACTTACGGTTGAAACCGCGCACCGCCAGGGTATCGATACCTTGCGGGATCATGCAAATTAACGACCCAAGCAGGGTTTCTGTCGTTGATATCAATGTCGTCACCGATACCGGTGCTGAACTGCAACTAAAATCACGTTCTTTTTTCTTGATTGTGTGAACTCCGGTGCCATAACCCCGATGGGTGCAAACTCACGTATGGTTGCCACAACACGTACTCACGTTTGTGTTTCGCACGCAAGAAGTGATGACCTTGTACACTGTCGTTCTGATCCCACGGCCTCCTACAATGCAACGGCACAGCAGCGGCGGCGGTGGTACAACCATGGGCCGATCTAGTCTGTTCGCCGCCGGTGCGCTCTCCCTGTTCCTGGGTAGCGTGACCGGCCAGGACTCGTGCGTCCAGGTGGCGTCCCCGACATGGGCGGCCACCTGCCCCTGCGACTCGGACGGCCAGTACTCCTTCACGATGGAGGGGAAGACCACGGTGACGGCGAACACGGTGAGACCGCCTCTCATCAACCATTCCATCCCTACCCCGACTTTTGTGCTCCTTTTCCCGTTCGGGGGGCTACAAACAACTCGCAGCAGCCCCCACAGTGTGTTCACGGAGTGGTAGTGACGTGTGAAGCTTGGACAGCCCCGACACTGGCGTAGTTTATTGTCGAGTGTCTCGAGCTGCTCGAGGCCACATATTGTCACAGCAGTGAGCTCCTCCTCGAAAATCTGGATCGAAAATCTGAATCGTGCCTGGGTGGTGAAACGTGTCGGAGAATATTCTGGTCTGTCGTTCGTGGGTTGACGAAAGAACACGTGAGTCATCGGCGCTTGCATTTATGGTCTTGATTTTCTGCACGCGAACAACCGATTGGGTACTACGGTCGGTTTCGCTGTATAGGTGTGTAGTCAGCAGTGCGTGTGGCATCGCCTGACATCGATCACAGCGGCGTTGACCTTCTTCCAAGTCACCACGATCGCCATGCTGCCGACACACAGGTCAATGTGGCCGTCATCATCGATTCCTCGGGGAGCGTCGACGACGACGAATGGGACATGTCGATGGCGTTCGCGAAGGACGCTGTTTCGTCCTTCGCCGACCAGAACCTCTTCACCAACGGCGGGAGCGCCTCCATAGCTCAGTTCTCCAGTTCTGCGTCGGAGGGCGGCACCTTTTACTCTCTCGAGGACTTCAACGCCTTCGTCGACGGAAACACCAAGTACTCGTCGGGGGGAACCGACATCATCGACGGCATCGCCAAGGGCAGGGAGCTCCTCAAAGCCTCTCCCGCCACCACTTCGTTCATGATCGTCACTACGGACGGACAATCCTCCAGTCCTAAGGTCTGCACACATTCGAAAACCTGACTGGGGTTTCGTTTCATAGGGCTCATCTTTACCGAGAACCTCTTCCCGAGCCCGCCGTATGTGCTACCTGTCGGCCGTTGTCGCTTGAACCATCGACGTTTCTCGTCCCGCGCAAGGTGCCTTAGTCTAGGGGGCGGGTATCACATGCACGGAACGAGTTCAGCGAAGTTGACCCCCCTCCCTCTCTTGTGTGTGTGTTTTTTCTCTTGCTCTCGGCGCGTGGACGCTTCTCGATGTATTTCTGTCGCCGCCAGGCCGAAGCGGACGCCGCCCGAGATGAGGGCACCATCGTGTACGCCGTCGGGGTGGGTACAGGCCCGACCCAGGAGATCCTTCTCGATATCGGAGGGGAAGAGGCCAACGTCTTCGACGTCGACGGCTTCGACGAGTTGGACGGCAAGTGTCTCGCTCCGAAACGCGTGTGTCTAGTTGTTTTGCTTGGTCGCTCATGATGGGTAGAAAACCACCCTGTGTCCACTAGAGGGCCGAGGGCGGTGGGGACACGTACGAAAGAAGCACAGCGGTGCACGTTTGACCGTTGTGCGAGAGCACAGACGGCCTCGGGAACGTTGAGGCGCGCCGCGACCACGACCAAAGAGCCGGGACTCCCTTCCGCATTGCGCAGCCTTCACCCCCCCATACTCTCAACCCACGCGTGCTCTCCACCAACGCTTTGCTGCCCCCCCCTGACGATCGTGCCCCCCCCCTCGCCGTCGCCCGCGAACTTGAATCCTTTCCCACCTGTTAACATCTCAGTCGCTCTCGCAGGCATCCTCTCCGCGTCCGGAAGCAGCGTGCCCTGCGCCGCCACGGGCGCGACGGTGACTGTCGAGTTCAACGGCATGGTGACGGGAGCCACCGTGGACGGCGGCAGCGCCACCTACAACGGCGGCGAGGTCGTCTTCACCGTCGGCGACCTCGAGGCTACCCCGACTGACTTCGAGGTCTCGCTGGACTGGTGCGGAGAGCCCGAGGGCGGCGAGATCATCGCCTCCGTGTCCTACGCCGACGACGAGGGAAACACGCCCGACCTGTCCTCCCTCGAGGGGTCGGCAGTCGTGCCCACCTGCGGTAAGCACGCGCATGACAGAGTGATTGATGATCATGTAGGCGTGTGTGTGACAAGCAAGTGCTGCGGTGATGATGATATGCAAATATTTACAATATTTGGGATGGAAAGAACAACAGACGATAGATTCGTCTGCGCACACGGGACACATGTGACACCGCCCGGTTCTCTTGATCTTCTTGCCGACGGTGAAGGGAAAGGCTGTTGTTCGAATTTTTTGTAGCCGGAGCGCGGTGTTGTATGGTACCCTCTCTGTTCGTTTCCAAACATGCTGCATACGTGAAAGTTCACGTGGAACGCAGAGCCGCCCCCATTTTTGAATCTTTCCGGAACAGTTACTAACGTGTTGTGGCTGACCTTGGCGCCAGTGCAACCTGCGTACGACTTGTGCGACCACGTCGCGCAACGGACCTGCTGCCGCGAATAATTGCTTGTCGCACTTGGTTCTTGTAGCCAGGACAACGCACGAAGCTGTTGAAAACTCGTGACAACCAATTTCTATACCAGCTTGTCCTCGTACGATCGTACCTAACGGAACTGCCATCCCTCTTTGGCATATTTGTTCGTCCCCATTGATGCACACCCGGCACGACCACCACTGCCGCACCTGCAAAACGGAACCAGCCAAACTTCAGATCTTGTTCCGTCCTGTGGCCGATGTACTACTACTGTAGTCATCCAAGTCACGTACCTACGCGCAATTGCTCCCTGCCACGTTGGGTAGTCGCGTGGGAGTCAACCTCTTCTCATTTTCGAGGAACAATCTTTTCGCAGAACTCTGTGGCGTCACTGCTGCAGTAGAGTGATAGACGGACCTCCTAAGGGGAGATGGACTATCCTTGCACGTGTCGCGGTCGCCTCCTCAAGATCTTTGAGGTAGAGAACTCGAGCTCCAGAAGTCGATCTTTATCTAGGGGGCATGTCCATAGCTCGAACATGTGTAGACTATTTGAGTTACGGCTCATGGTGGCAATCCGCATCTTGGCCTTCTGTAAGTTGAACAGAAACGCCATCGACATCGTCACGACCCCCGTCCCTCCGCGCGCGCCCGTACGTACTGTAGGTGTCATCTGCCCTAAAGGTAGCCACATCTGCGATGACCCCCATATGAAGGGCCTGCTCGGCCAGAGTATCGACTGGTTCGGCGTCGACGGTGAGTGGTACTCCTTCGTTAAGGACCCCGACATGGATCTGCACGTGAACGTGCGGCTCACGGCGCCTCTCCCCGAAGAGTTTCCTGATCGCCAGCTGGTCACCGGCCTCTCGATCATTTCTGAGGGACATTCTCTGGTTCTCGAGGTACGACCATCGATGCAGCAACGCAGCAGGCGGAGCTGTTAGTCGTGGGGCAACCCCTCATCAGTGTTTCGAAAGCACGTTTGACTGAAACTTCGGTCTTCGATTTCGGCCTGACCATCACGCACAAGGGCACCGTCTTCTTGCGTAGGACAGGGCTCTCCCAGCTACAGTAGTCGTGCATCAACTCGCGCGTCATGCGTCGTCTTCCACTACCCGTGATGTTCACTCGCAATGAAACTCCCTACACATTCGCTGCCACCTGTCTCGCTTTCGGTCTCTCGTTCACTTTCCGCGTCGCGCGTTTTGTATGTGTCGACCGCATCGATATCACTCTTGAACGGGGCGTCAATGTTGTGTTGCAGCCCGAGATCCGGGGCTCAGCACGGGGAATGAAGTCTGGCGGTTAGCTATGGAACAACTTCGTGATATCCTACAGTAAAGGATACAACGAGTGGGAAATTGTCGGGCGTGGAATGTGATTGTTTAGACGGATATCCAGCGCCATCCAGGTGACCGTTCGATGACCGTAATGATCTCGGAGAACCTACCTGTTCACACCCACGGTTACACACGAAAAACGATCGACTCAGGTGACGAACCCCTACTCGACGGACATGAACGACGGCTGCCCCGACGGAATCCCGACGCCATGCCTGGCAAACGGCGGACTTAGCGTCACCGTGGATGGCGAGAAGAACGCCGGGCTACTGCAACCAACCAGGTACTGTCAGCCTTACCTGGAGGACTGCGTGGTAGTTGCAGTAAGTGTCCTATGCATATGCCCCGTTAACCAGCTTCTTGGCCAGACAGCACCATGGCTCCGAGCAGAGTCCGGTAGAAGTTGGCATTGGATTACTGTACTGTACACCCGTTGCATCAGTCAGACTTCTCCGATCGCAGCGTAACGACTCAGAACCAGTCACCATCATCGCCCGCACCCGCGTGCACATGATATTCTCTGTTTGATCCAGGGGCGAGATCCTACCTGGCGGCATCCAAGTGTCCGCGGACAACCTCCCGGTACAATGCTGGCAGTTCGGCGGGCACAAGATCTGGGCCCGCCACTACGAAGCCAATCTGGCGAGGCGCAAACTACGTGCCCAGTCCTTCGAAGATTGGGTTTTGAGCTTCACGGACATGGCAGCCCACGATTGGTGAGTTGCTCCGCACTTGGCAGCAGCGTGCAAAGCACCGCAGAGGAAGGGTGCCGTCATTGAACAGATGAAAGGACAGAGATTTTCTGTGTTCGGAGCACGATATTGTACGTGCGTGGCGCGTTTGCGCATGGTTCAATCACCATCGTCGAGAGAGAATTCGTCGAAGGAGTCGTACATGTATGCATACTACGACAGTAGTTGAACGCGCTGTCCCGATGTGTATAGGCTATCGATCGTAGTGATATCGTGTGCGAACTGGGGAGACTAGGGCACCCCCAAAAGCTGTCTCTTCCACTGCAGGCTTGGGGCGCGAAGGTGACGTTCATCTGTTCCGTGAACCGACACCAACCCACGTTTTTGCCCTGTCACCGCCGACAAGACCACGTTCTGGTACAACACCCATTCCATAATATACGGACTGCAGTCACATATAGTCATGGCATTGCTTTGTGGTCACCTTACACGTGAGTGAGGCAACATGGTGATCTCATTCTTGCGTGTGTAAGTAGGCTTTCGAAGTATAACCTGTTCACGACGTTGATCGTTTCACTCGATATCGGTCATGCATGAACCGCGGTTCATTCCACATGTCGTGGCCCGTGTCACCGATTGACCACACCAGGTGCACCGAATACATCAACGAGAAGGGCCTCACGGACGTCCAGTCGTCCCACGCCATATACCAGATCGTCACGCCGGCGGTCGTCGTGCGGCTCAACGTCGGCGTCGGGCACCAGGACGGGGGTGAGGTTGACTGGGACGGTCGCGTTCTCCCCGACCTCGACGTGTGGCAGATGGACGTCGGCCTCACAGGTCTGTCCCTCGAGAACGAAGGGTTGACCGGAATTCTGGGAGAGACGGCCCGCCCTGTTAACGACGAGGATGGGCACGCCGTGATGGAAGGCGACGACGCCTACCGCGGGACTCCCGAGGACTACCGTGTGTCCGGTTCCCTGGGGATGGACTTCGCTCTTCTACACCAGAAGTGATGCGGCGAGGCGACGCCACCGCTATAGCAGTAGCATTACATCGCTTATGCCAGAGTGTTGGCTTAAAGTAGTTTCGGCGTACACATTCCCAAAGATGTGACGGTCCCCTTTGCCCCCACGTCAACTCGGTGAAAACGTTGTGGTGTTTGTGCGGTTGATCGCCGTTCTTAGACTTCGGTCCACGGAAGGGTGTTGGTCATCACTGCTTCGCGTACAGCAGATAGGGTTATCGAAGAGCTGCTCATTTTTTCCGTCTGCATTGGATGATGAGCCGGCATCGAGTTATGTAGTTCCGTCCATTGGTTCTGGTGTCTGTATTTTGTCATGGCTGCATGTCCTGTTGGCAATGTCATGTTACTGTAGGTCCGAGGTTCGTGCCGGAAATAGATTTCCTTCATCATTCATAATATGCATTTTCACTTACATGAACTTGTTGGCATTTTCAGTTTTCTCTGAATCTTCCAGAAGTGAATGTTCCATTCAGTGCTTAAGTATCTCTGTAAAAGAACTACATAGATAGTTGTATCGTAGGACATGGCAAAAAGTTAGATGCCATCGCTGAGCGCAAGTCAGTGCAAGGGTTGCCAGAACGTACTGGAAATGTTTTGCGTGCGGGGCACGCTTGAGAATATAGTGCACAGCAGTAGTGCTCAAAATTCGCCTGGACATGGACCTCAGCGTGCCAGTGCCGCAATGTGAGCACGGTCATTATTGGTGGATGTTTCTGGGTCGGTATGAGTCCACAATTTGGGGGATTAGCGCCCGCCCGCTCTATCCTCTCTTAGGGTTGTTGTAGCCGTTAGAGTGCCCGTTCCAAAGCAGATAATCTATTGTTTAGGAGTGCACTGGTTCGGTTAAAGGGCTCTCATTGACCGCCCAAGGGGCCGCCCACGGGCTACCCATGGGCTACCCATGGGCTGCCCATAGGTATGCCCATGCGCATGGGCATGGGCATGCCCATGGGGCACCCATGGACTTGTTAGTATACCCTTGTAAGTGTGTTGAACATGATGGTATCACTTGTATTTAGGACAGCAGACACGATCAGGACGCGGCGGGAGAGAGAGAGTGCCACGACACAGCAAGCACTCCCGCAGGGTCAAGCCCCGTGGATCAACCATGAAACCAACCCAGGGGACTATCAACTCCTATCTGCGTAGCCAATTCCTACAGTCCCGTTGGAATATTCTCATCCGCTTATGCACACACGAACACCCTCCCTGGTTCTTTACG
Organism: Ectocarpus siliculosus; assembly: GCA_000310025.1. Taxonomy (NCBI): domain Eukaryota; class Phaeophyceae; order Ectocarpales; family Ectocarpaceae; genus Ectocarpus; species Ectocarpus siliculosus. The sequence continues at coordinate 2,779,395 of FN649729.1, read as the reverse complement.
CTAGTAACTAACCACTAGTGGGCATGCACACGCCGGATGTGACCAAAAAACCAAACGGACAAAAACCAACGCAAAAAAATAACAAGGGGAAACCCGGCCTCCGGGTCAAAACCCCCACCAATATTCACCGTTCCACCAGACATGTCACGTCGGGCTACTAGAGCAAGATCAATACATGTATAATACGAGTCGCGCCAGACTCCACGCTTGGAATCTACATCTACAAACGTGGGCGGCGTGCTATCATATTCTTCCTGCATGAAGTACCAAGATCATAACCCTGTTTCCAACAACGGCCTATCCCGATTCTTGGTAAGCAATAGCGTAAGACTATCCTGAGGAGTTGGTTCAAACAACTACCATGCGACTGCACTACTGCCTGTTCTTCAAACAAACATCAGATAAACATCGAAATCGCCCCCCCTCGCTGACGCAACGCGGCGCACCGGGGCATGAGGCAATCATCCAACATTTTCTGAGCGACACATAACCGGCATGCATTTTTCGACAATCCTCTGTTCTCGTCGACGTACAACACTGGTGTCCCAATTTTACCTCATACGTTCCTTCAGCGGTTCCAACAGTATTCCTGCACATTTCGCATCCTAGAGAACGGCCCCACGTGGCGGCAATCAAGAAGTTTCAACCAAATGACTACCAGGAAAATTCTGAACATGTGGACGCGAACGCCTCCGAGAAACACGGAACACCCTCCCTGGCTCTTCAACCAAAGTGCACTCATGACAACTATCGAGGATTACCAACTTCGCCACAAATACCATCAAACACCAAATACCGTCACGAAAGAAGTGCCAATCCAGCACTGTGATGCGTGTTTCTCCCCTCCCAGCGCTCGTCCCGGCCTGTAGCCTCGCCAGAAAAGGAGTTCCCGTTTTAGCACCACGATGCAAGTACCCTCCCCCCTCACGCCCCTCCCGACGTGCCGCGGGGTTCCCCCTCACGCCCTTTCCGGCGTGCCACGGGGCTGCTTCGATTTTCTCCCCCCCCTCACGCCCCGTCCGACGCGCCATGGGGCCTTAGAGTTTCCCCCCCCCCTCGCGCCCCGTCCGACGCGCCATGGGGTCTTCGATTTTTTTTTCCCCCCTCGCTCCCCGTCCGACGCGCCATGGGGCCTTTGATCTTTTACCCCCCTCGCGCCCCGCCCGACGCGCCACGGGGCTAATGTTTACCTCCCCCCCACGCCCTCCCGACGCGCCATGGGGCTACATTGATTGTTGCCCTCCCGCGCCCCTCGCGTCGCGGCTGCGAGCACACGGCCCTCCCGCCGTGTTATTTTACTGTTGCTCTCCCGCGCCCCTCCCGTCGCAGCTGCGAGCACACGGCCCTCCCGCCGTGTTATTTGGTTGTCGCCCTCCCGCGTCCCTCCCGTCGCAGCTATGAGCACACGGCCCTCCCGCCGTGTTATTTGGTTGTTAACCCTCCCGCGCCCCTCCTGTCCCGGCTGTGGGCACACGGCCATATCGCCGTGTTCTGCGAACATTGCCCCCCCACGCCCTTTCCGTCGCGGCTATGGGCCTCACCCCCCACACACGCTCCGTGCTGCGCGGCACGGGGCTGTTTTGCTTGTTGCCCTCCCGCGCCCCTTCCGTCGCGGCTGTGGGCACACGACCATCTCGCCGTGTTCTCTGAATGTTGCCCCCCCCCACGCCCCTTTCGTCGCGGCTATGGGCACACGGCCTTGCGGCCGGTTTTCTGGGTCTCCACCCTTCCACGCTGCTGCAATGGTGCCATCTTCATCATCATCATCTGCTGCTGCTGCTGCTGCTGCTGCCGCTGCTGCTGTGTGTAGATGGAGCGCGCGAGGTGTCCCGCGCTAGTGTCTTTCCCCCGCCTGATCTTTCAAGGCCTCACATGCCATACCTAGCTCTTCGTCATCGCTCGCCACCACGATCGCCAGGGCTGCCTACGGGATCTGCACGATACTGACCAATTCCCCCGCTTGTTGCATCGATATTATCTACTGCCTCACCCCACCGTGTCCTTCTTCCCATGGCCCCACGATTAGCTTCACCTGGTTGTTTTGATGGCGCATCGGCGGCGTCGTGGGGATGCATGCTGCCCCAGCTCTCTAGACGCAAGCACTTTCCCGCGGTCAACAGGCACACTTGGTGTGCCGTCTGCGGCGCTCCCTCCAGCACCGCACAGCTCTTCTCGACGTGATGGGTACGTTGCTCTGACTCTTCGGCAAGTGCTCGAGCGGCGGCTGCATCTCTACCAGCGTTGCCTATGTTGTAGAGGTATTCGGTGTTCTGGAATCTACCAAACCCACCGTTAGCGGGGACCTGAAATGCCCACACCGGTTCGCCTTCCGCAACCGGCCGACTGCTGATGATGATCTCTTTTGCAGCCGTGTAGTCTATGCAAGCGCCGACCGCAGCAGGCTGCTCTTGGGATGATGATCCCCTGACGTCCCCGCTGCCCGGTCCTATGCCCAGGTCCGCTCCAGCAGGGATCCTTGGCACTACCGGGCTGGTTCCCGGTCTGGTGCTTCTTCCCCCGTGCTGTGCGGGCGGCGTGATTCCGTCGTTGTGCGGCCCCTCTTCCAGCAGACCGCGGGCAGACGTGGCGCCCGTAACGACAGCGCCCACCGTGGCGCCGCCGGACCCCCCCTCCTTCTCTAACTTTCCGAGGGCGGCTCGGAGTAGCCCTGCCAGCTGCTGTACCTCGTCCGTCAGGCCTGAAACTTTGCTCTCCAGGTTGTCAACCCTGCCCTGCGTACTAGTGGTGACGTCGGCAGCCTCTGCTGCAACATCGGCGCCACTCTTCTCCAGCACGGGTTTCCTCGAGGGATACACTCTAGAGTGTTAGTATACCCTTGTAAGTGTGTTGAACATGATGGTATCACTTGTATTTAGGACAGAAGACACGATCAGGACGCGCCGGGAGAGAGAGAGTGCCACGACACCTGCACAGCAAGCACTCCCGCAGGGTCAAGCCCCGTGGATCAACCATGAAACCAACCCAAGGGGACTATCAATTCCTATCTGCGTAGCCAATTCCTACAGTCCCGTTGGAATATTCTCATCCGCTTATGCACACACGAACAGGACTGCCTATGGGCCTAGCGGGGTGCCCATGGCGGCCCATGGGTGACCCATGGGTAATTGTGGGAGTCTCATGGGTCGTTTGGGAAAACTGTAGAAAGTGTGGGAGACCCGAAATCCACAGCAAAGTACAGCGGGGGGGATGCGAGTGAATCCCCACGGTGCCCACTTGCACTTGACGTGGGTGAGTCTTCTGCACATCATAATACCAGAAGTAGAGCATGGGTTCACGATCATTCATACCACCCTCTTACGACGTCATCTCCTCGTATTCTCAACTCTCTTCCGATTGTGCCCCCCCACGCCCCCAATGGGCGGGGGGGGCTTTCTGTCCACTAGTTAGTGCTGTAGTTGGTGGTTCAACGGAGACCGGAACAACAAACAAGTCCTTGAGTTTGGATAATTGAGACGGCATTGTACATTTTGGTACCCTAGCCCTAATCCCAAGCCCACCCGATACGTGCTAGGTTGGCGCTGGTGGCTAAGTTCTAGGTTGATGTGCAGGTGGCGAAGTTCTAGGTTGATATGCCGGTGGCGAAGTTCTAGGTTGAAGTGCCCGCGGTTGGCACTTCATGGGCACTTCATGGGCCGCCCATGGGCCGCCCATGGGTAACCCATCGGCAGTTCATGAAGAGCCCATGAAGAGCCCGTGGGCGGCCCATGGGTGACCCATGGGAGGCCCATGGATGAATGGGTCGTTTGGGAAAACTGTCTGCAGTGTGGGAGATTTGTGGAGTTGTGTGTAGTCTAGAGATCGGACCCGTAAGCGATGGGGCAAGCCCCCCACGCCCGGTACGTTACGAAGTACGATCTGGAAACGAAAACTTCTATCCAAACCGCAGGCTCCCGTTGAAGAGATATAATCTCGTAAGCCACGGGCACAAGAAATCGTCGTTGGAATTCTGTGAAGAAAATGAATGGAAAATGAGGACGGGGCGAGAAGGAATTCACGTATACCTACTGTACAACGTTTTCTGTCGTTGATGTGATACCCTTGTTGCAGGTGTAGACTACATGTAGTCGATGCGATCGCGCTCCCGCCTCTTCCGCCTGCGTCCGTCCGTGGTTGGTCGGTGACGAACAACCAATATGGTATCACACATGGTCATGTGAAACCGTTGAGTCCTTCGCGCGCGCGGGTGACTGGGTAAACAGACGGATGTGTTACGGTTACATAGTTTACGGTACAGGGAGTTGCACCCTTCGGGATTAGCGTTGTTCCCATAGGGTGGTGTTGACAGTTCTGTACAATTGCGGAACCCCTAGTCTCGGGCTTCGTGCTGCCGCACGAAGCCCACTTACTTACCTTACTTGCTTACTCTTCCTGTTGGCATCCAGTGCTCAGCAATAATCAAAGTGCATACCGTATCCACGACTGGAGATCCTCTCCACGCTCCACAAGCCTACACCTAGGCTTCCTCTACCGCTGTTCAAGCGCGCACCTTCGAACTCGGTACCGATCGAGAGGCTGCTACCATCAGGTCGGTAGCTTTGGGTAATCTTTCCGGAAAGCGTGACTCCCTTCCTATACACACAACCCTGGACTTGTGGCCACGAATGGCCACAAGCACATGCCTAGATAGACCCACTCAAGTCACGAGATCCATCCCAAGTCAGAGCCTCTCTTTCCGTCACAGATGTCAACACAAGACGAACGACGAACAACACGAGCACCAAGAAGAACCCCATCACCAGCAATGTTGCTGTTACAGCAACAACAACACAACAACACCAACACCTGTAGCCATTCGGCTACCCCTGTGTGGACCTTGCGGGCAAATATACCCTGCACGGACGCTGTGACACCGTGGGAAGGTAATCAGTCCCTCAAACGTCCACGGGCAGGAACCCTGTCAGGATGTCGACGCTGCCAGGATTGCGTATTAGGCAGATCTGTGGGCCGTGAAAGGCAGCCCGGAAGATCCTTCACGTGGACACACCAATATGTTCTGCTGCTGTAGACTAAAACTAGCATCCAATCCGATCGATACGGCCATGTTCCCTCTTTTCTTGTCGCTCCCGGCAGTCGAATAGTATTGGATACAGTATTCCACGGCGTCCACATAGGAATTGCAATATATAAACCATGCATTTTACAGGGACACAGGGCTTCCACTTAGGAGTTTGGTTTCTTGCTTCCCACGGTGTTCGCAAGAGGACATGGTCGATGTTGGCCCCCGGTTGTATCTCCGATTCGATGGTCACCCAACAAGTTCATCTCTTGCACAGATGCATGCGAGTCCATTGCTTTCTCCCTATGCCTATAAGGCCGTTTCCTACAGCAACGAAAAATCTCGGACAAAAAAATGCGCAATTTCCTGCTTGGCAAAAAGGATTATCCACGCGCCTCGACGGGCGCGCGCGTGTGGTCTCTTCTTTGGCGTTGTCGGAGTATGATGTTCTTTTCCACGCCATATGACTTCTTTGTTTCTGCAAGAGTTTCAAATGTGGGGTGGGCCGTATCTCTCATTCTGGGTGTAGATCGTCATGGTTGGCCCGAGATGGTTCATTTGTTCAAATACATGTAGCTCCGCCGCGTGAAGAGGAAGCGGCGTGACCTTCCGCATGGGCCGAAGAGGTGCTGGCGGGATCGCGGCGGCTGGAGGACTGCCCTGCATGCCCGCCGCCCCTGGAAGGCAGGCGGACCGAGCGGGCGTCGTTGCCGCGCATCGCCGCCGGGAGCGGCCGCGCGCGAGAAGGTCCACGCTGCCTGCGTCAGACCCCTCACCGCCGTTGTCGTCGTTGTCGAACCGGTTGGGGTCGACGGTCAGCTCTTCGTCCGTGGAGTCGCTGCCGGGGTCGCTCTCCGGGTCGTACTCTGAACCGAACTCTTGCATGGGTTGGACGGCATCGTCCGAGTCCTGCATCCACGGGGCGACTGAGGTCGGGAACGGCGGAGGGTGCAAAAGTGCATGAGTTGGTCGGATAGAGTGTGGTATGCTGTGGGCGGGAACTTTGCCGGCGCTATACGCCCTGACAGAGTTGCGAATGGGTGGTGGAGTGATATATGTATGTCCAAGGCGCATTCGCGGCCGTGCCGTATTGTGCTGTGTTGTGGGGCTATTTTGCTGTGCTACTGCTGTGTGTACTTTGCTGCCTTTCCTGCTGGATTTCGTTCTCTCCGGCGCGTACAATGTGGTGACTTCCTTGCCTAGACGCCTAGCCTGAGGTACATGAATGAAGTATAATCTCGACTTCAGATCAGTTCGATCTAGACCACCGAGGAGTCTGATCTGCCCAAAAAAACCGAAGTGAACTGATTTATTTGTCAAATCTGCCAAATGAAAACGAACACCTGCAGCGCATCGCGAACAACCCGACCGAGAGGTCCGCCGCTTGCAAACCGCCAGATGGCTGTTTTGACGTGGCCACTGTTGGTAAACTCGTGGCTTCTGGGGGAAAAAAGATGGTGTATTGATGAGATCTTGGACCAGGAGAACAGGTCAAAAGGTGGAGTGGGCTGGGTGCGCGAGCACCGCAGCACCAGCCATGTCGCTCGACCAACGCACAAAACGCGGAACGCAGTCCAATTTCCGATCCGACATACCGAGAACATTCTAGGCATTCCAGGAACATTCCTACAATACGACAGCAGTCCCGTTAGGAACCTTCCTACAAAACGACAGTCCCGTTATTTGAACTGTCGACACACACAGCAGCAACTATCACGAACAGCCACACCACATATGGGGAGCTATCGCTCCTGAGAAGAACACACCAAACGCGTTACGTCGTGCATGGCCTCTGTGCGGTACCCGACCGAGTGTTCTTTGGATCTCTACGTTCTTATAATAATACCAAAAAAAATTGGATGTAAGTGAAATCGAGAATCAGATGTGATTTCTCAAGAAAACCTTACTACGTTCGCTTGTTGTCAGCACAACGTTGTGCGCATGCTGCTGCCGGGCCGGACCGATACATTATGCATGGGAGGCCACGCGGCGTACCATGGAGAATCAGTTACAGCTGACGTTCGCGTGGCAAGTTCGTGATAATGTACTTGAAGGTGCAACCTTTGAGCGTTAAAACAGAGGCCCATCATTGATTTCAATTTCATCCATCCGGCCTGATCGGTAACTACTACTGCTGTATAGCAATGTGCAAAAGTCTACATATCGTGCCAGCTCGAGGGGGAGGGGTGCTGACGACTTGGCTAGGATATATCGCTAACCCTAACCCCATCAACCCAACCGACAAAGCTATGGCATTGGAGAGTGCTAGGTCGCCGTACCCAGCAACCCTAGGCCGCGGCAAACCGCGGCAACGCTAGTTTTTTTTTTTTTTAATCTTCACTTCAAATCAGCGCTCACAGGACTAGTGCCGTTTACTCCAACCCGTGGTCACACAGAAGAGCCTCTCTCTACCCTCCCCTCCTGCGGCGGTACTTTGCCTTCGATTTTTAATGCGAGAAGAGTTCAGCACTCTCTTCCCTCTGTGTACACACGAACTAGCGCTATCCACTATTTAGACCAGGAGCGGAAGCGAGAGAAAAACTCACTTTGCAAGAAAAGCTCGCTTACGCCGGGATTCGAACCCCTGACCTGACCTCTAGAAGGTTTCGCGGGTACCAACTAGACCACCGGGGCGACCGGTTATTGCACGGTGAAAAAGCTAGGTTGCTGCACCGTTTGTTTGCGTTCTAGGTTGCAGCTGTCCCGTTTAGGCTAAGCCGCGGCGCAGGAGGGGGTAAGGGCTAGGTTGCTGTGCACCGTCAGGGCTAGGTGGTTGTGCACCGTCAACGCTAGGTTGCTGTACGGTGCCAGGGCTAGGTTGTTGCGCACCGTGAACGCTAGGTTGCTGTATATGGTGAAAAGCTAGGTTGCCGTGCAGGGCTCACCTACCCAAGGAATGTTCCAAGAAATGGTATCTCGACATGGAGACCACCGCTTTCGACCAAGTCGTCAGCACTACTGGCCAGCTCTCCGATCTCCAATGGTCGTATTGCTACATCCATGTGCCCTCGAACATATTCATATTATGACCAAGAATGACGAACAAGATGGAACATGCTGAACAGGGAAGAGCCGTATTCATACGTATGTCCGGCACGTGAGAATCTCCATTTCACATGACTGAAGAGTGGACCGCTGGAAGAACTTTTCACCCAATCGGCAGGAGAGTTTTTTGGATCCGTAACGACTGTAATGTGCAAAATATATCGTGCCAGCTCTCCAATCTCCGATCTCCAATGCTTGTACTCTTCTTACATCCGTCCATGCCCTCGAACATATGCATAATATGACGAAGAATGACGAAGATGGAATATGCTGAACAGGTGAGGGAAGAGCCGTATTCATATGTATGTCCGGCACGACATAATCTCCACATGCCGAGACCGCCTTCGAAACGTTGGAATTGGAGAAACAGCCTAATAACGTTTGCATCTACAGCAGTGTGTATCTTCGGCGTACAATGACCTAAGCCTACCACCTACTTGGTGTGCTATTGGTACTTACTCTCTTGGTGTTCGGTGAAGCCGGACATCGGATCAGCTGTGTATGTAATGTAGACTTGAGAAGTAGCTACCATGCAGTGGCTGAGACCCGGTACCCAGTCGGGCTCGAGTGAAGAACTTGATTGCTTTACCATAGATAGCATGAAGTTTGTGAACGAGCAAGAAGTTTTGGGAGTTACCGACGTACGGACACTTTTTTTTTCGCATCGGAGAAAAACGGTGGTCAGATTGAACGCAATATTTTTTGTCGCACACCCCAACTTACACACCCACCACACAACCACCACTATCGCACCTCAGTCTCCAAAAACAGCGGCAACAAGGTCACACGCCGCGGAATCCTACTACTCGTGGGCAGGTGCGATCTAAAACTACACTTACTTTCCGCCCCGTGTCGGTCAAGGAGAACAAGGAGTTTTTTTGCCGTAAATAAAGTTTCTGTCGCACACCGCCCACACAACCACCATCATCGCACCTACCTCAGTCTACAACAACAACAGCAACAAGGCCAGGTCCGAAACCCTGCTCTAGCGTAGCTACTATCTAAACACGCAGCAGCTCTCCAGAATAGTCTAGATTTCGTCTTTCCGTATTCCCTGGGTGGTGGGCGCCATCTTTGTTCTAGGCGGGAGGTTAGTGTGATACAAATGATACGTACAGTAGCTCGGATCGATAGGAAGTGTGATAATGTACTTCTCGCGTTGGGTCTGGACAAGGACGAGCGGTGATGGAAGCCTACAATACCGCAACGATCCGAGCACAGTTTCGCCGAGAAGGCCTGATGTGGACGCTACGGCGAAGATAGATGGGGTGCAGTTGTGTCGGCCTCTCACACGTATGGCCACACGGAAGGAATGTCTGTCTGTGTTTTGGCCTCTCACACGTATGGCCACGCGAATGGAATGTTTGTGTTGGGCTCTCACACGTATGTATGCCCACACGGAAGGAATGTATGTGTGTGTCTCGGCCTCTCACACGTATGTATGCATATAGGTCGCCCCGGTAGTCTAGTTGGTAGCCTCGTAACCTTCTAGAGGTCAGGTCAGGGGTTCGAATCCCGGCGTAGGCGAGCTTTTCTTGCAAAGTGAGTTTTTCTCTCGCTTCCGCTCCTGGCCAAGTGGATAGCGCTAGTTCGTGTGTACACAGAGGGAAGAGAGTGCTGAACTCTTCTCGCAATAAAAATTGAAGGCGAAGTACCGCAGGAGGGGAGGGTAGAGAGAGGCTCTTCTGTGTGACCACGGGTTGGAATAAAAAGCACTAGTGCTGTGAGCGCTGATTTGAAGTGAAGAACAAAAAAAAAAAAAAAATGCATATGGCCACACGGAAGGAATTGAATGTTTCTCCTACTGCATACGTGTCAACTATTTACTACGTAGTAGGTATCAGCTGCGTATTTTACTGCTGTGGTCTAGAGATGAAAATATTCCACATCGCTGCGGGTTGTAGAACCTGCATGTGTGTAATCAAAGTGTGTCTTTATTGCTTGCATCGACCGCGTGAATCGACTGACCAAGAGGAGAACACGTCTCAGTTGTTGGTGGTAGGTGTTGTTGTTGTTGGTTGTTTTTGTTAGACAAATGTTTTCGCATTAAAATACCCTTCCTGTCTCCGCTCAGCTAACCATTATTTCCGTACATACATATATAATATGTATGTGCTGGTCCAACGCGGACGCCTTCCGTGGTCACAAGCCAACTGCCCCCAAAGTTAAAGGGGAGTACACCTCTCTACCAAGAAAAAAAATCAGTACAAGTATGGACCCCAGAATAGCATCCATCCCCCAAAGCGCACGATTTGTTTATTACCCTCGAAAAGGAAAACCAACCGGGATACAGACGATCGACCCCGGTCAAAAGGGATGAAAGACGAAAGACAACAAAGAAAGAGAGAAAGGCAAAGAAAGAAAGGAAAAATAATGGAGGATGCCCCTCCAACGCTCCAGTCCGGGACAACAACGAAAGAGGCAACTACTAAAGCGACACCAAGCAGAGAGATGACTGACTTTCGACGACAACATCATCACTTCGGGGGCACTGTGAGGTGGATACCGACACGACGGAAAAAAATATGGGGCGCAAGGGTCTGTGCGAAAAAAAAACGAACACAAAGGCCACCCCCCCCGCCCCCCCGGAGGGGCAAGAAATTCGACAAGTTACCATGAATCCTTGATGAATCGTCGAAAAATTACCATGACGTTGCAGTAGATGGATATAGTAAACGTGCCTCACTCTCGTTACCCGTTCTGCATCATCTACCTCCTCGTCATCGATGCCGGCCCACACTCATCACCCAGCCGTGCTACTACAGGAACACACGGAAACAAGTACTATCGATCAAAAAGCTCGAGATCAGTCCATTCAATTGGAACAAGTCATTGACCAGCTTTCACATTGAACCACCTGCCTTGCAACCTTGCCCTTGCCGCCTCTTCTATCTATAGCACTGCACAACAGGGAACATAGTGTCGCAAATCTACTCGTAGCCTTGGTCTCCTTGTAGGTAGGGTTGCGTATGACTTGACCAATTGGCCACACGGACGGGCGACTGGTGGGCTATTATAGCGGCTACCCCTGTTTTCTTGTTTTTTTCTCCCATCATTCATTGGACTCTGTGGTCTGCCGCTCTGGCCCCCATCCTCCACTTCTACTAGCTAGACGACCCAGCCGGGGTCACATAGGAGGGGGGGGTTGGACCCCCTCCTGCGGTTCCTGCCTGAGATATTTTTATCGGGAGAAGGGTGCAGCAATCCCTTCCCTCGCGACTTATGAAGTCGATGTAGTTTACCAACAACGAGCTTTGGTGCGCGTCGCTTCCAACTTAGACCAGGGTTTATTTAGTGAGAAAAAAACTCACTTTGCCGGGATTCGAACCCATGACCTGGCCCTTAGTAGGCTGCGAAGGTACCCACTAGACCATCGGCGCGACCGAAATTATATGTACGGTTGTACAAGATGCAAAGATTGCGATGATGGCCCTAGTGTGCGGGGTGTCTCCCATCTCTCGGAGGTCTCCACAGCTCCACAGAGAGAGCCAGCAGCGCCAGCGGTGATGCACACCATGCGAGAACGGGACGCCGAAGTACCAACGCCTCGGCAGACCCGGGGATACAAGGGTATATCCCCGCCCCCGCCCCCGAAGCGCCGATGCCTCGGCGGAAAACTCGGGGATGCATGGGTATATGGCCCCCTCCCCAAATGCCCCCCCCCCCCCCCAAATGATCCCTCTCCCCGATGT
>FN649729.1:2727218-2767541 GCA_000310025.1 Ectocarpus siliculosus | reverse complement strand
GACCCCAGGCCCGGCCCTTTAGTGGGGGGGGAAGGTCCCCCTTAGCCCTTGGGCGCGCCGAAAATTATATGTAGGGTGTTCCAAGAGGAAAAGATTGGGAGGAGGCCCTTAGTGGGGGGGGTTTTCCCCTTTTTTGGGGGGTCTCCACAGCCCCCCAGAGGGACCCGGCGGCCCCGGGGGGGAGCCCCCCCATGGGAGAAGGGGACGCGGAGGTACCAAGCCCTGGGCAGCCCGGGGGTTACAAGGGTATTTCCCCCCCCCCCCCCCGGAGGGGCGGATGCTTGGGGGGAAAACTGGGGGAGGCAGGGGTATAGGGCCCCTTCCCCAAAAGACCCCCCCCCCCCCCCAAATGATCCCTCTCCCCGATGTTTGCCATCGGGGTTGGGTTTTCGTCGCTTGGCAACGACGTTGTAAAACATGCCGCCCCCCCCGGTGTTTGCCATCGGGGTTGGGTTTTCGTCGCTTGGCAACGACGTTGTATATCAAGCCCCCCCCTCGGTGTTTAACAATCCAATTCACTTCGTGAACTCGGCAACCAGGTTACCGTTTTTTTTTTTTTTCCTCGTTTTTTATTTTTTTCGGCGGTAACCATAATCGTGGTCGAGTAGATCATGTTGTGCGGGGTGGAGAACCCTCACTCCGCGCAAGGGGGATGATCGCACCACGTTATGTTAAAACGGTCAAGCATCCTCGAGGCAGTTACACAGTGCTTACAACTGTCTCTGGAAGTGACAGCACCAGAAAATAAATTAAGTCATACGCAGCTGTCATCCGTACGCAAGGAAGTAAGCACAAGATGCCGAACACCCTTAGCAGGATGCAGCGCACCCTTCATGCGACTCGCCGAATAACTCCCGGCGCTTCGCGCTTGGTGATGTGAGAGCCTGGTCCGGTGCGAACCCGGCGTGCGTCCCGGCTTTGTAGGGATGCGAGGTCATTGGTCTAACGACTACGGCATGCACGACTATGGGAACCCCCCCCCAAAAAAATGACCCCGATTTTCGATTAGTAGGCCTATGTGTCTCGATTTTTTTCTCACAGACCTGGTACGTCCGGCTGGTTTTCCTGCTGTCGTCTACATCATCATCATCAGTCCGGAACACATCATTCTAGCTATCCGCTCAGCCCTCTTCGTCCTGCTCTCTTCGGCTGCAGTCCTGTCTTCTGTCTTTCGACGTTCCCTTTCAGTGCTGTTGAAAACACAAAACAGTTCGACATGTAAATTCCCTTAACTGGGACCCCATTAGGGGGCGGCATGGGGGAGAAAAGCTATATTCCGGAATGATACAGAAGAAACGGTAGCAACAGAGGAGAACTGCACGTGTCTACCAAGGCTGCTACCACCGTACTACCAAGGTTGCTACCCTGTACTCGAGTTCATTTTTGAGTGCTTTCACAGCGTGTAAGTGTCACATAATTTTGATTTCCGAACAGTTGCTCATATCTCCGGGCTCGCCCATCCATCGTGATGGCAATGAATGAAAAGTGCGGGTTGCGTGATTTTCCGAGAATGAATGGACGATGTGGTGGGTAACAAAAAGTCTCACTACTGTAGGAGTCTTAGCCTTTCCTCACTCAAGACGGTGTTCATAAAAAAATGAAGCCTGATCGAGGTCGACTCCAAACCACACACATGAAAATTGTGCCAACCTCCCACGGCGCGAGCCGTCTCCTCAAACCTCGACACGAAACAAACGCCGAAAGCAGCCACTTGGAATCAACCTATGCCAGCGGAACGGTTCTCGGTAACTGTCTGATTGGGTGTGTTCTTTTGGGGGAAAATAAAATAGCCACGGATTGAAATCGTGGGTATCCGAAAATACATGTAGTTGTTTCGCGGAGACCACACGTGACAGAGCCCTACCACCAAAATTGTAGTCCATTTTGATGCCTGGACAACATGGATGAGGCCCATTCATACGGACTTTCGGGCATGCCTTCACCCCATACACCACCGCGGCGTACAAGGCCTCGACAGGTCGCTTAATCTTGCCCGAAATTCCGGCGGGTCCTTCCACCGAAATCTACTCTCTGTTCCATGTGACATACTCACCTTTGTCCCGCTTTCTTTGTGACCCGCCTTTGTCCGAAATGTGCTCACTTTTGTCCGATATTTTGGAATTTTCATGCGAAAATCGACCTCCCGGTCACCGCACGGGGGAAATTTGACGCTCACTTCGCTTGTTCTTACCAACCACTGGTTGGCGATGACGAGCTCGGCGATTGAAACACCCTTTTTCTCCTTTGCGGAAGATTGCGAACGACAAGCATGCATGAATACATGAAGATTCGCTCCTCGGATTTTTTCGTCCGTATCCCAACCGCCTGCCGTTTGTCCCTTGCAACCCCATCGTTTTCTCAGGATACACTATTTATGTAGACGAGATTGTTGCGCGCGGGTGAAAAACTCTTTAGCACTCCACGTTTTCCAGTTCCGTCTCTATACCTGAGAGTACCGCCGGATAGAAGAAAGCAAAACTCTGCCTTGGTATTTACACATTGTATTCATACCCTTTTCTCGGAAATGAAAACGCGGTCATTGTTGTCACGGCGCCAGCGGTTCATTTGGTGCGGCCTGAATCCATGGAACACGTTTACCGCTTTGTTGTGTACAGTAGTTCACACACCGTTCACAACAAACACATGGCCGTGTAAATGCGCTGAAACGCTGACTGATTATGCCAATCGCCCACACTACCGGCACTTTTGAAAAACCGCCCATGGGTGGTCCCATGGGCGGCCCATGAACTAAGTTCCTACCGTGGGCACTTCAACCTAGAACTCGCCACCTGCGTTTTAACCTAGAACTTTGACATCGGTACATCAACCTAGAACTTCGCCACCCAGCGAAAACCTAACACGTTTTGCGTGGCTTGGGGTTAGGGTTAGAGTTAAGGTTAGGGTTGGCGTTAGGTGTATTATAATGCCCCTTCCAAAGCATACTCAATTTTTCGGAGTACACTGGTTCCGGCTGAAGGGTAACTCATCGACGGTCCATGGGCCGCCCATGGGACTGCGCCCATGGGCGATTTAGGAAAACTATCGAAAGCGTGGGACACCCGGTTATCTAGACCAATTGTTCCGCTGTTCAAGGATATTTTTGTAGAGGAGTCGGCCCCTCCGCCACTTCAAGCTCACGATATAAACCAGACCGACCTCCATCCGCAAACGGCAGGCACAAATCGGCGTTACGGTTCCAGATTCTGTTTGTCCGCAATTCAGGGGACTTACGGTTCCAGATTCTGTTCGTCCGCAATTCAGGGGACAAAAGATACATCCCCAGGAGGCCCCAGGAGGGCACGAGACAAAAAAACGGATCAAAGAAACAACAAAATAACAAATGTCCGAAGATAGTGTTCGACCGAGGGGATGATTCACTTCTTCCCCCCCCGGGGATCATTCGTTGTCCCCGGGGTTTCACAATAATCAATTTCCAAGTTTCGAGAAACCTAGAACTCGCCACCTCGAAGACCATAGGGCGTGTATGGATGCCGGTTGCCGCGGTAGTCTAGTTGGTATCCTCGAAAAGCTTCTAGTGGCCAGGGTCAGGGGTTCGAATCCCAGCGCAAGCGAGTATTTCTTGTGAAGTGAGGTTTTCTCTCGCTTCCGTTGCTGGCCTAGGTGGAAAGCTCAAAAATACTTCGTGTGTACACAGAGGGAAGAGGAGAGTGTTCCACTCTTCTCGCAAAAAATTTCGAAGACAAAGTGCCGCAGGAGCGGTGGGTAGGGGGCCTCAGGGAGAGTAACCCTTCGGTGTGTCCACGGGTTGGAGTAAAATGCACAGGTGCGGTGAGCGCTCGTTTGAATTGAAGACGGAAAAAAATGATCAACTAACGTTCTACAGTAGATCAAAAGAGGAACTAGGACCAGGGAACTCGGAATTCCCTGTTCCCTGTTCCCTGTTGCATGTTCGATGTGTCCCCATATTACGGTAAATAATATAAACTAAGGCATCGAAGGGCCCGGTCGCCTCCAGTGGGCGTCGTCGCCCGGATCGCAAGCCAAAGGTGGGTACCGGAATGAATAAACGTAGAAGGAACAGCACGGATAACCACCGGGAATAGCAGGTTGCCGCGGACAACCGTGCTGTGTGACAAAGAGGTCTTCTTCTCTTCATCTCCATCCATATCCATGCCACGGGTGTCTGGCTCTTTGCCCCATGCACCGCCTTGTCGACACGCAGAGACGAACAGGGAAGTCCTACAAAACGGTTCCCCGGGGCTTTGCAATCTCCCACGCTACTGACAGTTTTTCTAAACCGCCCATGGGCACTTCATGGGCCATGGGTGGTGACCCATGGGCATGTCCATGGGTGGCCCATGTAGTGCCCACGAAGTGTGCACTTTAACCTAGCACTCACCACCGCCAAAACAACCTAGAACTTAGCCATCGGTACATGAACGCAAAACTCACCCACCCAGCGCCAACCTAGCACGTGTCGTGTGGGCTTGGGATTAGGGTTAGGGTTAGCGTTAGGGTCATTAGCCGATATAGTGCCCGTTCCAGAGCAGACAATATATTGTTGAGAAGTACACAGGTTCCGGTTGAAGGGCACTCATTGGGCGCCCATGGCTGCCCACGGGCTACCCATGGGCATGCCCATAGGCCAATCATGGGTGCCCCATGGGCTGCCCACGGGTGTCCCATAGGCTGCCCATGGGTGTCCCATGGGCGGTTAAGCAAAACTGTAGAAATTGTGGCAGACCCGGACTTTGACGCCAAGGGTGGATTCCATCCCCAACCTGTCGCCAATACCCCGAACCGGTGCACGATTATTGTAGCATCTCAGCAGTTTCATGTTTGAGGGATGTTTCAACACAGTTCACACAGCCAACAAGACTGGGTCCACGGATGAAAGAACGGGAGAACAAAATACTGGCTTGTGGCGTCTTCCCCTTCTTCCTTGCGGAAAAGTGTTGAGGCCGAATTTGAGGCATGATGGACCTACACGTAACCTTCTCGTTGCATGTGGTAATCATTCTCTTTTTCTCTCTTGTCCTGGCTGCCTTAACTGGAACCAACGCTGTGTTAAAAGTTTGCAGAAACCGGTTCCCATCATTGATGTACAACGAAAGACGACTCTAAAACGTAAAGGGCAACCTCTTACATATCCTTCGGTCATGTGCCATCCCATCCCACCGCCCAGAATGAGGCTATTAGGAGGCCTCCTTTTCGCCGTAGGCGTCGCCCCTCTCCTCCAGCTTACGCGCGCCCAAGCTCCCGACGGCGGAATCCCATCAGCAACTCGTAGTGTGTGGACAAGGTTCGCCGAGGAGGACGTGTCTGACGTGGGTGTTGGTGAAGTACATCCGATCGCTTCGGATGAGGAGGAGATCGAACAAGAACTTGTTGCGGCCCTCGAATCGGATCCTCAGGCCACAGGTGAGATCTCGATGGAACGATGTAGTGTGTATGAGGCGTAGTTTATGGCTGGACTGTTAGATCATAGGAACGCAGCGAACGCATTGACTGGCCACAGGCAGGGTATTTGCTGTCGCAGTGCCTGTGGCATTCAACGTGTGCGCTATGAAACCGGATCGCATCGCAGCGGTACTACTGTACAATGGCGGATTTAGTTCCCAAAAACGATCGTGTTCTGACGAGTGTTGGGGCGATGCAAGAGCTTGTAGAAACAGCCGAGTTGTGTGTTGTTTCGGGGTGCTATCTATCCAGGTCCGACTCTGGAAGTAAACCCTGCTTGTTCCGAGAGGCAGACAACGGAAGTGATTTTCGTCTTGGTGTTGGCAATGCTTAAGCCTCGTTGGGTTGTTGTTGCCGTGCTGGTCTTGACGACGTCACCTAATTCAGAATATATCCGAGATCCCTTGAAAACAGAGAGACTTACTGTAGCTCTTGCTGTGCGACCAATAATGCCTGGGACGCTCGCGAGGGATGCGGAGGAAAGCCTTCCTTAAAACTGTAACAGCCGCGGGTAGTGACGAGGGACGTGGGGTAACGGATGCTGCCCTCATGAGCACGCAATTGTCACACACGCTGTTGGCATCATGGTGTTGGTAGCAACATGAGTGTTTCGCTCGCTTCTACAAAAGCATTGACAGAGCTACAGCATAAGTTCAAGAAAGGTGACCTCTGGGCGAAAGGAGCACGGTCAGTTTGCTGCAAGAGCGGAGCACCATTCGGGCCGATGGACCTCTCGTGGCGGGAGCGAACTCAACGTTGTTGACGGGCAGAGAGAAGGGGCGGTATGATTTACGCTTGTCAAGATGACTTCAATCCAATCCGATAAAATCCAACCCATCTTCTCAACATTATTCTCCTACCCCGTCTCTGCCGTGCTCTGCCGCCCGTGTCTAGTTGTGGTGCATATCGGGCTGGGCGAGCTGCTTTGTGACAGCCTGGAAGATGCCTCGGACTCAACCCTCTTGCGGTTTAATATCAGCTCCACTGAGGTAAGCGTTTGCGAGCAAGCGCGACAAAGAGGTGGAGCAGCACGTGGTCGATCTCGCGCGACGCTTTGAGGCGGAGAGAAGGACAGTACATGACAAGACAAACTTGTCGTACCTCGATCGATGGGCGCCCTGCGGAGCCAGCCTCAAGACCAAAATGAAAGCGCCTGCTTTCAAGTCCCCTTTCGCGTACCGTTGCAGCCAAACTACAGTACTACCCCCATCATGCTTTTCAGATTGGTCAACGAAGTGAATAGCGCCCTCTGTGTGCATGCCTGCCTGCGTGCTTGCTTCAGAATTTATGTCGCATCATTTGGTCCGTTTGCTCTAGTTCGGTGCTCGTGTGTGCCGCTTTGTTCACGTGATGCCCCCGCTGTTGAGAAGGAAGAAGGTCAGCGCCACTGTTTTTCCCTTTCTGCCTGTCCTGTTCTTTCATATGTCTGTCTGTCTGTCTGTCTGTCTGTCTGTCTGTCTTGTTTTCTCTCAACGCCAAACATCCCGCGGAACTCCGTGTTCTATCTGATGGATTTCCACATATCGCTTGCAGACGGTGATTGCAGAGCGCACCTCATACTCGTCCATCGACGGAAACATCTTTCCGGACGGCGAGACGCGCAAGGTAAGTGCGCCTACCAACAGGTAAATGCTTTCGGAGTCCACCGAAGAACGTATCGGAGCAGCTTTTTCTGCTTTAGAGTCACTGTTGCATACGGCGTTGAGCAGGCTGCCCCCTCTCGTCAATTTAGAAAGAAGCAACGAACAAGTTTCGGAACTTATTTGACAACCCGAGCAATCCTTTGGCCTTCGTGTAATAAGTTCAGAATATCTAATCAATCAGTACCCGTTGCCGTCATGTTTTCCACCCCATCTCTTGGTTGTCGGTTCATGATGCCAGACCACTCCACCTGACCGTTTCAGGGCCGGGAGGGGGGTAGACTCAACATATTTACCAGATGTGCCCCTCGTTGTACGCCCTACGTAATTTTGAGCACTGCTGTAGTGTCGTCCTCCAGTTTCGCGCACGTTGGCTCGTTTCATGTAGGGTGCTAGTGACCGCTCTTCAGAGGCGTCGAGAATCGAAGATATTGATCCCTATCAATTCGATCGATCGTTTGCTCCACCTAGAGTTGTATCTGTGGGCGTTGAACTCGAACGGTCCGCGTCTGTTGAGAACTATCTTATCCCGTACGCACTCACTCAAATGTCACGGCGTCTCCAACACCTCCTTGTGGGGTCCTTCTGCGGCTAGACCTGGATGGGTGAGGTCGTCGATCCTGAACCTCCCGCTGGCTCGGCACCAAGGACTGTCAGTATGACGTGGACCAACCCATGTGGCGTTGAGGTACGGCCAGAAAGAATTTTCGGGCTACACGTTTAAGGTGTCATGAAGCGTCCCGTTTGGCATCTGCTCTGCCTTTCGGGTGTTCCACTTCGTGTGTACGGTAACGGTGTGTGGTCTAGCACGGCGTCTGAAAAAAACGACATGGTATTGGGTAGGAACTCTTGCTTCTCTCTGGTGAGGCCTATGGTCGACCGCAACCGACAAACTGTTCCTGTATCGAGCTTTGGCCTGCGGGGTCCTCTTTATGGTGCTCCCGCCGCGTGAATGGTTTCAACTAGCGAAGTCATTCGAAGCGCTCATGAGCTCATCTGGAAAGGGTTCATTGGTGTCAAATACGAAGTTACCTCAAGGTGGTGTTATTCAAGAGGTGTGGCGGTTCATGTTTGTGAGTAGTTCGGGAAATGTAGTGCAACAGGTACTCCCTGCTAACGCTTCAAGCGATGCCGGTCTTCCCATCATGAGGTGCCTCACGTGAAAAAAAGCACGGAATCCCGTTTGGCCATTGTCTTGAAGGGGAAAAAGTGCCTCAAGAACAGCTCAAGCCGCCGTCGATTTTTTTACAACCCGAGAAGAAATCAACACTTGTGGAGATTCTAGAGGGTGCAGATTCCACGCCGAGCACCACCTCCTCCCAAAGCTCCCTAGAATACGCAGATTGTGCACGCTCGTCAACGGCTTCCGTCAGAAGCGACCCCCGCCCCTACCCCTTCTTTCGTTCGTTGTTTCTATTGCATTTTAGTCCTGGCTGACCACGCGCGCGCACTGGAGCTTGCCGCGTCTCATACCTGAATGTTTATGGCGTTTGGTATGGTTGGGACGCGATGGCATGGAACAGGGAACAGGAATGGCGTGTTCCCGCTCCACCTATCTTGTCTGTAGAGTCCAGGGAAGCCACTCCCTGAGGCTGTAATAGGTGCCTGCGGATGGCACCAAATCGGGGGCATTGGCGGCCGTTCGGTCGAAGCTGTGCCATCGTCTTCGGACGGTCCGTACTGATATTTTGGAACCAGATGAGATGCTTGGTCGTGCTTTCTTCGTCTAAACGTCCCGTTTCCTGCGTCGTTTCGCGTTGTCCTCCACTTCCACGTTCTTCAGTCGTTCCTCCTGACGGTCGTGTCACACAACAATGACGGCAGCACGTCCATTGTCAGATCCATTCCGTGCGCTGCCGGGTCCAGCAGCGAAGTTTGTATGGTGGAGGTTAGTTCACTTGTGCTGTTTGAGCATCAAACTAGGATGGTGCAAGTGTATCACTACAACCTGATTACTTAGGGTATAGGGGGTCGAATGACTGACTGATTTACTTACCCAGCACGCTTGGTATGGGAATTGATTGCAACACCAGAGCAGTGCTACCACCTGAACGTGTGTTTTCCGGTTTGATTGGGACCAAGTGGGAGAGCGTTGCTCGACAAACTACCCCCGGGTACCGGTGAACGACCATGCGGCACGTAAACAACCAAAAGCGGTCAATCCTTGTCGCAGGTCCTACTGTTGACGTAGGGGCTAGTACGGCAAGGTACAATCCACGGCAGCGTCGCTCGTTGTGTCTGGTGGATCGTCCGAAAGCCTGGATGCTAACACTGTTCCGCTTTCCCTTGGAATGTTCTCAGCTTGCTGTGGTCTTCAACGATGGGGATTCCGCGGTGGACTCCATATCAGCTGATAATGATGATGATGATTTTGAGAGCATGACTTTGGAAAACCCGGGCGAGAGTGTGGAGGGGCAAGAGGGTCGCATGCTCAAAACGGTGAGCGCAGTCCGCCTGCGGCAGTCAACACCATCCTACTATACGTGACGGAGGGACGGTCGTTATCGAAGGCGATGATACTCGATATCCCGCAACATGGTCCTGTCACGTGAATGTATTTGTCTAGCAGGACAGTAGCGATCGCCACGAACGACATGCCGAGAGAGAAAAAATATATATTCCGGCCGTGTGTTCCTCGCGATCTCATTGATCGACGCTGCAGCCAGCGTTGTCTGTCTCTAAATCGCCTTCGACGACGGATGTGGTTCCTTCTGTACAGATTCGTGCGCCCACGAAATCGGTGGGGAAGGAATCGCTCCACAGTCGAGGCTCGCCCGGCTCCCGCGAGCTTCAGGCCGGCAACACCCAGGTGATCCATGAAGCCCGGAAGATATGAACACCGAAACTTTTCGGACAGGGTTTCTACCCCGTTGTGCGCCTTGCCACGAGGCTGCACAGTGGTAAAGAATACGCTGTTGTCCGCAGAATTTGAGAAAACGAGTTGGTCGTAAACCCGATCAAAGCCATCCCAATAACAGTGATGTACCTGTAGTGTAGTTAATATCCTCGAAAACCTTCTAGTGGCCTTGGTCAGGGGCTCGAACGCTGGCGTAATCGAGCGTTTCTTGTATAGTGAGTTACTCTCTCGCTTCCGTTCCTGGCCTGGGTGGAAAGCGCTAGTTCGTGTTTACATAGAGGGAAGAGAGTGATGCACTCTTCTCGCATTAAAGTAGAAGGCAAAGTACCGCAGGAGCGTTGGGTAGGGGCCCTCCGGGAGAGGGACCCTTCTGTGTGACCAGGGGTTGGAGTAAACGGCACAAGTAATTGCTGTGAGCGCTGATTTAAAGACAAAAATATACACTGACAACAGTTAGTGTGTACTCCACGTGCATACCGTAGAGGAAATGGGGAACGCTTGTGCTGACTACTGGCACACGCACCTTGTCATAGTGAACGCACGCGAACGAGTGCTACTAATAGCTCTAGATGATATCATCGTGCTCCCCCAAAACAACACCTGACTTTGCCGCAGCCTCTAACGCTCTATCCTCCTTGCTACCGATTCCCTGCTTCCCTCACGGATGAAGATCGACTTTTTGGTGCTATACACCCCGCAAGCCTACACATTTCGGGGCTGGTCGGAAACACAGCTGCTGTCCATGATCGGCGCGGCTGTTGATCCAATGAATCTGGCCACCTCCAACTCAGACATTGAGCTGGACTTTAACCTTGTCGGTGTGGAACAGGTGGGCTCTTGATGCGCCATCGAATGAGGTTGCTCACGAGAACGATGTTGTAACGCGAGGTTGTGGACGGAGAACCACTAGTACATCGTACGTGTGCGTGCGGGCAGTTAAAAGCGAATATTTGTGAAATGTTGGTCCCATATAAAAGACGTTTGTCTCTTTCAGCGCGTCCGAACGGGGACCGAAAGCCGAATCAAACGGGGGCGTTATCACGCTTGGAATTCGGATAAGGTGCCTTGCTCACCCCTGTGGGTGATCGTACACCTGGTGAGTATTTTCCCACTCTGGGCCCCGTCCCACCTGTCAGTGGTCTACCCCCGGTCTTCTCGTGCATGGTGCCGAGTTCCGCGGAAGTTGTGGGAGATAGTTTCGGTGGAGAGCAAAGGAAGTCATGCTATTCGCTTGACCACAACGAAAACTCTTCGCTCACCTGCGTGCTGCACTGATCAACATTTACCCTCGCTGTGCACAGCTACCATACGACCAGATGTTGGATGACACTACCGACTATGGTCCCGAGCTTGATGCGATGACGGGAAACGCGGCAGTGGCGGCTCTACGTGACGAGCACGAAGCGGATCTGGTGTTGCTGGTCGGATATTTCCCGAACACGTGTGGACGAGGGTAAGTTCGGATCGCGAGTCACATTCCCGAAGCCAGGCGGTCGGGGTAAGATCTTGCAGTGGGGTGGCCGTGCTGACTGGCTCCTTTGACACTGAGGAGTTTGAAGCAGACGAGATAAATGCGTGGCATTTCGTTGTTTTGTCGCTATTGTTGCTGCATGCCCAGCGCCCAACCGTTGTTGCTGGCGGGAAGTGTTTCCAGTGACTGTTCGTCTTTCCAGCCAAACGTTTGGTGAAAAGGCTGGCTGGGACACAGAAGTTGCCGAGGAGGATGGATCGCCGTGCTGCCTCTCATCTGAATCCGCAGCATGTGAACAAGACTGGCTTTGTTGTATCCGAGAGGCGGGGGTACCATAACTTGAGCCCTATAGGTTTGCCTCTCAGGCTTTCGTCAACGTCGTGTTCTGCTGATTTTGGATTCGGGTCGACACGTTCCAACGTGTGTACAGAT
This sequence comes from Ectocarpus siliculosus, assembly GCA_000310025.1. Classification (NCBI taxonomy): domain Eukaryota; class Phaeophyceae; order Ectocarpales; family Ectocarpaceae; genus Ectocarpus; species Ectocarpus siliculosus. Next base: position 2,755,720 of record FN649729.1, on the reverse strand, counting down.
AGCGCCCACACTCAAAAGTCTACAGTTTTGGCTGGGGTTTTCAGTCCCTCTTGTTGGCTAAAAACGACTGCCAACAGCTTAGGGATTCTTCATCAGGCTCACAACCAAAGGTGCTTGTTATATTGTGTTGAGCGAGAAATTCTGAACTGCCAATTCTTGAGGGCGCTACAATATCTGTATCCCGAAAAACGAGAGGTCGACGTTGTGCGATGACCCCAGATCAAGCTTCGCCATGCTGCTGTAGCACCGAATCTGACACACGTGGCTCGCTCTCGCGCGTCCATCTGTGTCTTTTGCAGGTGGATTTTCAATTTCAACGAAGCTCTCGGCTTCTCCCTGATGGATTCCATTTGCTTCTCGAACTGGACACAAACGCACGAGATTGGGCACAACCTGGGGTGCCGCCACGACCGGGATAACTCCAACACCGGAATGACTGCGTATGGACATGGTCTGCGTTACTGCACGGGCATCCCTCAGTGAGTGGTGGCGTTAGCAATCAGGCGACGATGTGATGCGTGAAAAAGGGACCAAAGGGAATGTTTCGTACACGCAAACGAAGGCCAGGGCATAAATAAAACTAACAGCCATGAGGCGATGCGGCTCGAATACAACAGCAGTGCAAGCTCTCAATCGTCGAGTGTCGCATCCAACCGTACATACCTAGTTCTGATACCGTGCTGGGGCCAGTAACAATTTGTGCAATTTGTGGAGGTGACCTCTAACACGGATCCCACCCCCCAAACGATTGTCGAGGACGATTGATTCCGTCTTTTTTTTAATCATACAAGTTAATTTTGAAACCATGCAAGATATATGTTTTGCATGTGAAGAAACCCAACTGAAAACTAGGGTGGATCGATCGATACCACCACCCTCGGGAATGGCCCGGGTTTCTTGAGATGGTGTTAGGCGTTGGGATTGTTTTGTACTTCCTTCCTTTCATAAAATTCGCCAATCCTTGGTCCTCTCGTATTAGTACGCGCAGACACTTCTTCTTCGCTCTCGCCAGTCAAGAACCAAGCGCTCATCCGTTTCAACGCAACACGAAGAAAATACATCGACTCCGCTTTCGCTCAGCAGTAACTGCTCGGAGAAACAAGCAACCAAACGGATTTATCTAGTGGGCATAGAAATAAACATCCGTGGAACCTGTACAGTCTTAGCGACCGGACTGATGCAATAAGAGGACAGATGGCCCTGAGGCTTTGTTGAGGGTTAGCAGGAACTCTTGCCGGTGATAGCAAAGCTGCATCCAGTTCCCAACACAAGTGAGTTTTATTTATCGTGTGAGATGAGGACTTCTGTGTGCGCCTGTCCGCGCACTCACGCACCCACACCATGATATCTCAGCACGTTGTGGCGAATCGATACTGTGCGCCGTCCAGGTTTCGCACCGTAATGACGTACTCGAATGATTGCTTAGAGGCCCTGTTGATAAACCAGTTCTCAAACCCGGACGTGGAGTACTTGGGCCAACCTACGGGAACCGCTACTGAGAACAACGCGCAGACGGTCAAGGACAACATGGTGAGAGTGCGAAATGCCACGGAATCGGCCAACGTCGTGCCGTAGCCTTGAAATAAGCGCCACAACGGGAGCACAGCCTGCACCGCAGAGATGAAACGCTCTCCGCGTACATAACAATGGAATAATCTCCCTCTCTTCCCGATATGGCACAGACGGTCAAGTTGCGTTCAACTCAAATGTGGGGTGACGGGAAAAAGTTGAGGTCGCACGTCACCGTGTTTCCTGTACCCTGGACCATATTGCCCTGTGCCTAACGCACGCGCAGCAGTGTGCACCGCCATTGACAGGGTCTGCACGCAAACTTAAATGTGATTTCTGCAGGTCGACGTATCCCTGTTCAGGCCTTTAATTTGTGCTGATGGAGAAACTTGCGGTGAGCTGACTATCATATGACTTGAAATTCGTGTGGAGCTTTGAAAAGGATTGACAGGTTTTCGAGACCGAACAGTAAACGCGCCTCGTTGGCAGTGTTTGGTTTCGCGCATCATCACAGCGGTGGGCTCGATTGTCCAAATAAATGCTGCGTGAAAGTTGCAAGGCGGCCGGATGCGTTTGGCAACTTGGACTTTACCGCTGGCGCGTGAGGGCGGAAAACGGGTTTGAAGAAGAATTCTGTCCCTTTTCCTGACTACAAAAACACAGAGAGCGTGCACTGGAGCGCCCCTCTCTGGGGCCTCAGGAAAAACAACATGCGGGTAGTTTTGGGTTTCAGCCGCCATAGGTATCACATGAATACTGTCGCTTCTCGTAAACAATACAGTTATGTCCTTGTCTATGGCGTTGGCCTATATTGCATCCAGACCGCAAATGGTCATACTTGTACTTCTTGACCCAAAGCAGCGTTGGATGACGTCATCAGGACTAGAAAGCAATCCAGTGAGGGGGGCGGCAAAGCAGCACCGTTATTGGACATTGCACACGAACAAAGCAACCCTTTCCCGAGCAGGATAAACGGTGTACAACAACGCTCGCCCAACCAGCTCTCCCCTATTAATAGTGCCTGTACTAATTCCCTTTGTGTGGTCCGATCGGAGCGTTCCAACATCAGTCCTCCTCGCGTCCGATGCAAACGCTCGCGCCCGTCGCATCGCGCAGCTTCGTGCCTCGCGGCGGGCACCCCCGCGTCAGTCGGAGACGGAATCTGCGATGCCGGTAAGCCTCGAAAGGTCGTTGGTGTCTCTGTTCGCATCGATGCACCTCGTCCGAAGGTACCGTGCGGTTTTCCAGTTGTCCCCCTTTGGCCTGAGTTCGAGTCACGTTCCGTGGTGTATACCCTTCCCGGTCTCAAGATTACCGAGGGCAGTGGAACGTCACAGGTTGCTTACGGGCTTCTTGTCGACTGGTGGGACTGACCGTCTGCCCCTATTGTGTCGTGCGTGGGGAGGTAATCCACTCATCATGTCGTTCCAAAGTGCTTCGCGGTAGCTTGTCCGCACAACGGTTCACCGCAACAAATGCAGTGTCTGATCGCTCGGGGAGGCGAATCCACAGTGTAGTGCTATCCTGGTTCTCTACATCATGGCCGCAGAGCTCCCTTCTCGCAACTATGTTCCTTTTCGAGGTGCGCGCGGGTTTTCCAAGCAGTACTGGTAATCCATGTAGCATAGCGAGGTTCCGTTTGCGAGTGTGGGATGGTCAGACTGTGGCCGAGCCTTGCAGCCATCACCCTCGCCGAACAGGGAACGTAGCCGGCGGCGGTGGCCGAGGTTTGTCTTGCTGGCTTCGCCCCAAGCCCACCGCAACCTCACGCGATTCCCTCTAAGCTATGTCTCTAGAAGCGCACTTTTTGCTATGCTTGGGGGAAAAGCTGTGAACGAGAGCTGCTTCCCACCTAAGTTGTTCCGCTTTGAGTCGGGCTGCACGGAACTCCCCTGATTGCAACGATGGTCGGAGATGCTTGTGGACTGGCTAGTAGCGTGCCCGAAGGGGCGGGATTCACAAGAACACATCAAAGACAATAGTTGGCGTATCGAGATCATCTGTGGTGTCGGGGCGGAGACACTGGGATCCATCGATCGCTGGGGACGCCCCGCGCACGCGAAGTTTACACCGACTCTTTGGGGATCGACAACAACAAGCCAACGCCCTGCTGACAATGAACGGACGTCTTGAATACATCTAACCCATCCAGCGCTTTCGTTTTTGGCCAACTCTCTGCCCCTGCACAGAGAACAACAACGAGTCGTGCGGATACGACGGGGGCGAGTGAGTAACGGTCTTCTGATTCCTGTGGGGATCTGGTTTGGCCAACGTGTCGCGTGGTGCTTTTCTCGTTGGCACCCTGGGAGGGTTCCGCGAGACACATCACCTGTATGGATTTTTGTTGTTGGAAACAGATTCTAGAGCAGTACTGCTGTTAGCAACTCGTTTCCAGGTACAGCTATTTGCAGCGCCTCGAGAGTGGTGTCCATCGTCGCGATGTCCATCCCCCCCCCCCCCCTCACCGCTTAGTCCCAACATGAGGGAGGGAAAGGATAGCAGGACTGTACTCGTGTGAAAATCGTCCAAACGAACAAATGCCTGATACATTGGAGGTACTGTAGGTCGCGCTACAAGGAACAACGGCCGGTACTCCGCATCAGAGGGGATGCCTTGTCAACGATGCAAGCGAACTCCACTGCCTTTCTCGTCATCTGTTCCCCTCGCCCTGCCGCGTTTGAACTGCTAGCTGCTGCGAATGCGAATGTTCCGAGAGGCTGTGCGACTCTGACTGCACCACCCCGGCCTGGGAATGTGTACGTGAGTAGAAGAAACTGTATTTGCTTTGGTAAACGTCAAAGTTTTGTTGCGTTTCGGCCATCCACTCACAAAGCAAACGCCACACATAAGTGAATGACCATACGGTATCTGGAATTGCTCAAGCCTTGACGATAAAGCCTAAGGTATGCACCGCAGGGGGAAATGTGGAGCAATAAAACAAAACACAAAGTAATATTATCTCCTGTGTGACCTTCCTCCTGTGTGACCCCGGCTGATACGTCAGGAATATACGCCGAAAAGCCTGTGAACCGGCGCCAGAATAGATGGGACGAACACACACACACTTGGAAGCGAGCAAGAGCTTCGAGTCAGATGACCTTTCCCCCAACAAACGCTAAATAGAGAAGAACTGCCGAAAAATAGCTGTGAAAATGACGATGAGAGTGACGGTAGTGAAAGCAAGGAGGAGGATGTTCAAAACGAACTCGAGTGCAAGGTAGCAGCCTTGGTAGACACATGCAGCCTTCTCTGTTGCTACCGTTTCTGTCTTTCATCCGAATCCGGATAGTTTCTTAGCCTCCTCCATGCCGCCCCCTCACGGGGTCCCCGTTCATGGCATTTAGAAAGTGTTTTTGGTGCTTTCAACCAACCGGACTGAGACTGACGTCTTTCCGTTGATCAGCCAGTGAGCGCGGTCGATCCGAAAATAATTTTATGGACACTCATCACACTTGACAGTAAGTCCTTTAGATTTTTTTTTGTCAAGAACGCTTCTGACGACGACCTACATCGCTGCAACACTAACCCTGCACAGGTTGTCCTGGACTGACCATGCACCGTCTTTCGTCTTCTTTTGGTCGCCAACCCTCGCCAGACCATCACAACCACGCCCAAAATTCATGTGCCGTTCTCATGACACCCTCTCGACCTCATCTTCCGCGCTTCTGTTGCGACAGTAGATGCTCTACATGCATGCTTTTGTCACATTCTCGAAAAACACTTGTTTTCAATGCTTAGCCGCCTTCAATACCCGCTTCGAATCATCCACTTTCCCACCCACGACAAGTCATGTAGCTGATCTCCCTGCCGCCGTTCACGCAGGTTTCAACACCTGGTCCGCCCGCTCGATTGGGGTGCGTTCATCCACAGGTTACGAGAAGTACCCGCGCAATATGCACCAACCTCCTCAACAACTTGAGCTGTGAACATCGACATAATCCGATGAGCCGGCTTGTTGACATCCCACACACCCCCCCCCTTCCGCCCCACACCCCACTGCATCATGCAGATGACGAGACTCGTTCAACCGACCCCAACATCGTTTTTACTTCAGGAAGCGGCTGCAGCGATACAATAGTAGCAGGTAATATGCACCGGATGCACCGCACGTCGACTACCCTATGTAAAACCGTTGACCTGCCTCGGATGACTTCGGACATATCCGTGTGTTTCGGCTCATTTGAGGCAGCTTCTCCTCGACCCCGCGACCAGATACTTTGCCGCATATTAGGATTTTGTCCGGTTGTGTTGAGAACATGAAGTGCACCCCGCTGCCAGTGATTGCTGTCAACATGTAAGCGCTGAGCGAGTGCGAGCGCCTGCTGTTCTTTTGAAACATCTTTGATCTACATATACTGTAGTCTAATGCAACCCCCACCCCAGTCCAAAGCTGCGTGCTATGCTCAAAGTTAATAGCCGCACGACGTGAAAGTGTGTTTTAACACGTTTCCGTACGTGATCTATCGTTGTCTTTAAGACGACTTGGGCGACTGCGACTACTTCGGCAACCTCGGTGAGCCGGAGGCATGCAACTGCTTCTGCCGAGAGGCTGACCCTGCCTCTGCCGCATGTGGTACCGGAACCGGCTACGACTGCGTCGATCCGGCCTCAGCCTGTGGTGAGTACATGCGTCATCTGCAGACCGTGTTCTTTGCCGTGGTCTAGGTTAGCGTGCGTTGTGCAACGTGGGAACGGAGCCTGACAAGCGATTGCCGAATACTTGACGCCCTGGGCTAAGTCGTTTTTTCTCTTGCAGCCGCCAAGGAGACACTGGATGATTCGGTCCATGACATATCGGTGTATCTTGAGGCCATAGCAGGGAGCAGAAAGGCATATCATCTGGGTAAATAACCCTTGTTTTCTGACGCCGATATGCCCGCGTGTTCAGTTAACCTTCCCGGGATCCCTCAGTGGTGATCGCGCTTGCAAATTCTGCGTGCAGTTGGCCACAGGATCGAAACAAGGCACAGCATTTTCAAGGGGAAAAAGAAGGAACTCTCTCAACAGTGTCATTGGCAGAATGTTCAGCGATACCACGTAGAAGCAGAGAGAAACACCCACTACGAGGACGGAAACAAGCAGCGTCACATGCCACATACCATAATCGAAGTCACTGTTGACAAGGAAAAAGGGGATTGGTGAACCAATCTCGCGATAAAGTCGAAGAAGGCAAGCAAGTACCGAGGACAATTCTGCAGTGCGTGACCCAGATCTGAGTCCTCGTAGATTTGTGGATGGGATGACTAATAAAAGTACAGCACAATTCATCGCGGAAGGGCCACTGCACGAAAGTACAGACGACGGCGATGACGGGTGAAATTTGTATCATACGCTGCTGTTGTGTGTTGGTGTGTCCCATGTGATGGCCGATATCTGAGGGGAACGACACGTCAAAATCTCCCTCACACAAACCTTCATGGTATCGTCGTCTTCCATCAACCATCCGCTTCGCCTCTGTACCCGTCTTGTGATGAGAGGTACACTGGGCACTGAACGTATGAATCTAGAGAGAACGTGCTGTGTCCCGCTTACCTGTTCGCCTCTACCTCGTGCGATAGAAGTACTTCCACCGTTTTGTTCGACACCATTCGGCATGACCGGTTCGTGGTAAGTGTCCAGGCGCTTGAACCCAGCCTCCAGCGCCACTCGCTGCCCTCGGTACAAATAGATCTACTACTAGTGTGCGTTTCTTGGTCCGGACATGGGTAGTTTCGCGAACAGTGCTGGATGGTGGTTCAGGGTTTACGATGCCAAGGTACTACACATGGCGTTCCTCTCGAATGCCCTCAGCTTTGACGGACCAAGTGTTTCTTCACCCTCGCTTCTGAGCGCGCAGATTGCGAAACCGACGCCGAGTGCACCCTCCCGGAGGTTTGCTGTCCGGTGAAGAAGGTCTGCGAGGTACCCGTGTCCACCAACCCCACGGCTTGCGGTGAGATATGTCGACGTGCACATCATCATCAACCAGAAACGGTTTCGAGATAGTCGACCGTAGCACAGGCAGTACCTGTGATTGGTCAGCGCGACGGCCATGGATTCAGTACACGTTCACATCGCATCCCGAGAGTTCGCCCTGCCTACTGTTTGGTACGTGCATGTGTCATCCGTACACTGTTTGTTGGAGCACCAGTCCACTGAGTCTTGATGAATAGGACAGGGCTGTATTACGGGGAGGAGACACGATTGCACGGTGTGTCTCCTGGTTACTCTACCATGTACACGTAACGCTGTGCCGGGTCTCGCAACCAACACAGGTGACCCGCACATGACCGGTTTCCACGGCCAGAAGTTCGACTTCACTGGCGACGATGGGGAATGGTACTGCCTAGTCTCGGACCTGCCGTCCATGAACCTCAACATGCGTGTGACGGCGCCGGTCCCTTCCCGACCAGACATTACCTACATCACCGGGATCTCCCTCATCACTACCGATGGAGATGGCCTGGACCACAGCATCGTCATATCGGTCAAGGACCCGCACAACCTGAAAAGTAGCTGTCCGGCCGGAGTGTCTCCCTGTCTTGCAGACGGCGCGTTGAGCGTATCTCTCGATGGAAAAGAGGCCCTTCTCGCACCCGGCGTGGTCGAGCTGGGTCTGGACATGAAGGTCTCTGCGGTCAACCTGCCGGGCGCCTGCCGATCGTTCGGGTTCGAGAAGTACTGGGAGCGGAAGAAGCTCGAGAATGCGCAGGCGGGCGATCGTAGGCTGTCAGATAAAGATCAGGACATGGGCGACTGGATCCTCGGGGACCCCACCGCGACCAACATGGCGGAGTGCACGGAGTATGTTGCTCGTCAAGTCGCGGGGGGAGGCGATGCGGACTTGTTCGCCCACCAGTCCGAGCACGTTTCCTTCCAGATCGTGATGCCAACCGCTACCGTCCGTCTCAGCCACGGAAGGCTCCACCAGATCGCGGAACACGGCCTGCCGGACCACTTAACTTGGCAGATGAATCTGGCCATTGGTAGCGACAACGTCGGCGTCGGCGCTGAGGGCATCCTGGGAGAGACATTGGTACCTACTCGTGACGCTAACGGGGAGTACATCATGAATGGTATCGAGTCCATTCGCGGGACCCAGGAGGAATGTGAGTATATGCACAAGGTGCCGTTCGGCAGTGGATGGGCAGCGCCGACCGAATGGCAACATTGAAACTCAACAAGCACGTCCGTCTGTCGAATTGTCTGGCCCATACGACAATGAGAGAACGAGAGGACTGTGCCACTGCCCCAATCTGGTGGACGGATAGTTCGTGCCAAGTGCCAGGTTCAAAGTGATGGGTTCTCAAATCTCTTTCGCATGCCTGGGACGATAGCCTTGTCCAGAACGCACCAGTGTCGCTGTGTGGGGGCAGGTCCAAGGACCGAGTTTGCTGTCGCCCCCACGATCCATTGACCGACCATACTGCTTACTGAACGCGTGCCCCTCAACGTCGATTCGCAGACCGTGTGGAGGGTCCCCTGGGAGTAGGCTTCGCCATGAACAAGAGCCACTAGATTTCGGCTTCGACGCCTGCATGACCGTGGTGGAATGCCGGTAGGTGGCCGCACTTAGCCTGGCGGCCAGCGATGGCAAAATTAGAGTACGAGGATTGTGCCATCGATGCAGACCCCACCGGTGTGCGAACAATCTACGAGATAGGGCTGTGGCGGGTATCAGCTGATCTATGGCACTTTTTACTGCAAGGGATCCTAAATTTGTTGAAAGCCTAGGATCATTGAGAAGAGACTGATCCCCACCGTTTTGTGTACAGCGCCAAGGTCAAAGTGGCGTCGTACACCATAGGATTGTCACATATTTTGAGTCTCCAAGATGCAATTGTGCTATTATTGTGCATGGATAGGCATTCCTTCGCCGTGTCCATGGCGCCTGTTGTTGATGGGCGGTGGTTGGAGGTGGTGGTATCCGAAGGGAGAAAATGATCTTCCAGCCATGGTTGCTTAGTCTACGTGCCTCTTGTGTGGTTCTTGTGGCCATACACTGCTTCGCGTACCACAGATAGGGTTATCGAAGAGCTGCTCTTTTTTCCGTCTACATTGGGTGATGAACCGGCATCGAGTTACATAGTTCCGTCCATTGGGTCCCCGGTGTTCGTATGTGAATCTGAACGTCGGAAAAATCTCTACCATGGCGGCATATCCTGTTGGCAATGCCCCTATTACGTGTCATGCTAGTAGGTCAGAGCTTCGTAGCGGGAAATATATTTCTGCATTCATGTATTTGGCACATGTAGTTGGTATTTTAGGTCTCTCAACATTCAGGGCTCTCTGCGCTCTCAATATTCATATATTTTTCACTCCGTAGTTGGCATTTTCAGGACTCTCTGAATCTTCCAGAAGTTAACATGCCATTCATTGCTTAAGTGTCTCAGCTCTTGTTGATGGGCGACGGTTGGAGGTGGCGGCATCCGATGGGAGAGCATGATTTTCCAGCCAATGGTTGCATAGTCTACGTGCCTCTTGAGTGGTTTGTGGTCATACACTGCCTCGCTTACCGGAGGTAGAGTTATCGAAGAGCTACTCTTTTTTCCCGTCTACAAGTATAGTGGGTGATGAACCGGCATCGAGGTAGCTCCGTCCATTGGGTTTCCCGGTGTTTGCATGTGCATCTTTATCTCGGAATACTCTCACCATGGCTTCATATCCTGCAGAGTTTCGTACCGGGAAATATTGAAATATTCACGTACTTATGAAGCTGGTATTTTCAGTTGTCTCTGAATCTTCCAAAAGGGAATGTACTATTCATTGCTTAAGTATCTCAGACTTACTTGCGTCTGAAAATGATGTAGATCGTTGCATCGTATGGACATGGCAAGAAGATACGTAAATGCCATCGTTTAGTCGTACGTCAGTGCACGTTTTCTGTTGGTTGCCAGGATGTACTAGAATTACTTGTTTTGCGTGCGGGGTACGTTTACAACATAGTGTATAGGAGGAGAAGTGCTGAAGTCATATTTGCTGCGGAAAACGTACCTCAGCTTGCCAGTGCCGCCTTCTGAACACGGTTATTGGTTGACGTTTTTCCGTTGGTGTGATTCCACAATTTCGAGGGTCAGCGCGCGCTCTGCTCTTCCTCTCGGTAGACTTCGCTAGCGCTCTGTGTCTGCATCATCAAACGAAGATAATTCATTTCCACGAAACAATGTACTTCTCCTTCGGACTTTGTGCGTCCTCAGAGCCAAGCCTCTCGTACTAAAGAGTCCAGCGGCAACACATGTGAGTTCGTCAAGCCGCGATGCAACTGCAGTTTTGCTTCTGTCCTCTTTGATTATGCGACTTGACACTCGTGTGTTCTGCGTGCAGTGTACATCAGTGGTCATTCGCATGACCTGCTAGCGCGCCACTTTAAAGGAGGTGAAGCCGTGGGCGGTAGCTTGCTCCTAGAGATAGATGAAGGTAGGTTCTGTCGTTGACACGCTTGTCCACGACCACGTTGAGATGGGAAAGTTGCTTGTTATTGCTGAGAGACGATCAGCAAGGGTCTGAGGTGAAGTGGGGATCCAACTTCACCTCAGGGGGGTACACAGACTAGACAAACTCTACTAGGGTAGGTGTCTGAAGGGTATACCTCCTGGGACCGACCCACATCCTATCAACAAATAAGATGTACCCTATTCAAGCTAGCAGCCACACTCCTTAACACTAACCCACCCTGAATATCATATATGCAGATTCTATACTCAAATCAATGCTCAAATCCTAAAAGCTACAATAAAGATTTTAGCTGACGATTGATGCTCATGAATCGAAGATATGACTCTTCACAAAACATCCAAAAGGAGGGTGAGTTGTAGAAGTATCCCGAATCAACCCCCACACCACCATTGAGACGAAAGATGGATGCGAACGGTCACGAGACGACACATCGACATCTCAATGACAACGCTCATACCAATGAAGGGAAAGCCAAGAAGAATATGTAGTGCTGCAGAGCACGCTATCCCTAACAGACGACGACAAGGGAAATAAAGTCAAAGCTTAAATGCCACACACCACTCTTTGACGCGCACCCGCGCGCATGACAACTTGAGAAATGAGGGTGACTACACGAGAGAGTCCTAAATACGGCAACAAAACTCAAAACCCAAGCAAACTTCCGAACGAATACGGCCTTTGACACTGGACGCGACGTAAAGGGGAAAAAATCAACGCAATCTAGGAAAGCGTCAAGGAAGGGCAGGAGAAATGAACGACAGGCAGACGCACCGAGAACAATTTCCAGCGTGTCAAGGAACCCAAACCGTATAGAGAGGCGGCCACGGCAAGACCTAAAGAAAACCAAGGATGCAAAGCATGAACGATCAACGTCTGAGAAGCGACCTGACGAACCGCGCCCTGTCTCGCTGGCGATACACAACACACAAAGACATGAACAACACAGAAAAGTCGCAGAGATACACACAACAACACAACGACTCAAGGGCTCGACGATGATGAAGGCGTCGCTTGCATGTAGCGATGACGGAGACGAAGTAGAACGAAGTGTGGATGACGACGAAAGTCCACGGGAGAAGACGACGCAACGGGATGGAATCCCGAAGTAATAGGCATAGGCGACACTTCTGCGGCACGGTGGAGCTAAAGGACAAAAACAAATTAGTTGGCAAAAGGCGAACCAAGGGAAACACGGGGAACTCGGTGTCCACATGGTCAGAGGCAGACTACACCGACAAAACTTGGGGAACTCTTTTTCCAAGTATTCAGAGGCAAGCAACACCGACGAAACTTGGGGAACTCTTGTTCCAAGTATTCAGAGGCAAACAACACCGACGAAACTGGGGGAACTCTTTTTCCAAGTGTTCAGAGGCAAACAACACCGACGAAACTTGGGGAACTCTTGTTCCAAGTGTTCAGAGGCAAACCACACGGAGGAAACTTCGGAGGAAGCCCGTCAGAAGAACCAAATACGAACAAGAAAAAAAAATAAAATCAAGGAAAAGACGAGAGAGAACGTGCATCCAGGTCGCGGCAGTTCACTGATTCAGACGAATGCATGCAACATGAAAGAAGGATCATTCGACACCGCGCGTGTCTTGAGGCGGTGTTGGCCCTGCATCCAAACACAAAATAAACCAACAAAGAAAATAGACAAGAAAAAAAAACAAAAAACAAACAAACAAACAAATAAACAGAACAAAAACCAAAATAGACCAACTCGTACATGAAAACGACAACGCTAAGAAGAAATATTGGGAACAGCCGACGGTAAGGAGTCAGTAATGAGAGGAGTGCGACCACGGGCGTCGCCCAAAGGGCGCGAGCGATGTTTTTCTAAACACCACGATCCACAGACGGCGTCCACGGCGGTGGAGTAGAGGTGCGCAGGCAGAGGGAGAACGCTGGGGCCCGGGTCATCCAGAAATCGAACGATGTACGAGCCGTCCTGATGAGCACCAATACGTCCGGTCCACCACAATCCATCGCGGGCCTTGTACCACAGCCGCGCCCCCACCGGAAGGGGCGAAATGCTGAAGCGACGGAGCCAAGTCGCTTGAAGCACAAGATCAGCCCCAGGAGGCAAATAGCGTTCTCCACGATTCCGGGCTAGCTCCCGTTGTGCCGCGCACGTCCGAGCCACTCGATACGTACGGTTACCCTGCTTGCTTTGGCAGACCTCTCGAGACCAGTACAAGAGGATGTGTCGACGGAATTGATCGAGGTCGGACTCCCGTTCCCAGGAAGGAGTAGTCAGGCCTAGCCAATGCGTCTGGTACAGGACAGCGAGAACGCCGCTACGGCCCTGCACCAGTTGATGTCCCGAAATGTAGTCGACCTCGAGGCGCCCGACAGGCACCGACACATCATCTGCGGTGACGTGAAACGGCGGACATTTATCGCCGAAAGAGTGCAGGACATAACACGAAAGCTCAGCGGGCAGAAATTGTGGCAGGTCGTCCGTCTCGTATGGATTGCGACAGGGCTTGCAACGAAGGACAGACACGCGACATCGAGCTGCTGGGCCGGAAAGATCGGAAGGCAGGTCCAGGTAGAGGAGTTTACGCGCCAACGGGCTTCCATCTGGGGTGGCGTCGGCCGAAGCGGGACCCAACGCAAGAACTTTGTAAGGCCCCGTCCAGGAAAGCGCGAAATTGGCCTTGAGCACCTGTTGATCCGTGTCCTTCCGCACACCCTGTCGAATTGTAGCAGCCGTGTTGTAGACCCAAGCCCACCCGCCAACAGTAAATTGAGGGAGCTTGTGGATGGCGTCCAGCAGGGATGAATTACGGCGTTCGACTCGCGAAATCTTCAGGGGGTTGTACTCACGGACCAGTTCGTAGGCCCGGCGCTGGCGATCGACAGCCAAGTTGCAGTACTCGAGTTGGTCGCGGGCCAAGCTTTGATGACCACCTACCGTGGGATGATCGAAGACCGAAAGCGGAAGCCGCGGAATGCGTCCGATGTGGATCTCGTTCGGCGCCAACCCAGTCGACTGGTTCACGGAATTGTTGTAGGCAAACTCAACGTGCGGGAGATGCACGTCCCAATCGTTGTACTGTTCGTTGACGACTACCGCACGCATCTGAGCCATCGTGTGATTGACGCGTTCCGTGCCGCCGTTGGTTTGCGGGTGGTAGGAGCTGGTGGTGATCTTCTTGATTTTCATCACCTCGTAGATCGCCATGGAGAGCTTCGAGCAGAAATACAGTCCGTTGTCCGACAATAACGTAGTCGGACATCCCCACTTGGTCATGTACTAGTTGACGAAGATGTGAGCTGTCCCTTTCGCCGTAAATTCCGCCGCTGTAACCGCGAACATGTCGGCTCTCCGGCTGAAATGGTCTGTGAACAACAAAATGTAGGAGTTGGCCTTGGCAGTCACGGGCAGAGGTCCGAAGAAGTCGACGCCGACGACCGTACCAGGCCCCTGTGGCAATGGCATAGCGATGACGGGCCACCGAGCGGTCTGACGCGAAGTCTTGCGAGCTTGACACACCAAACACTCGAAGCCACCAGCGCACGGAACGATCCAGACCAATCCACCAGTAGAAACGCTCAAGCAAACGTTGTGTACGATGAACACCGAGATGGAAGGACGCGGCGGTATGGCAGGCATGAAGGACCCACGGACGCATCAGCATGGGCACGTAGACACGGGGCACACCAGTATCCGGTAGACGAGTGGTCCTGCCGCCAGAGCGCCCGATCGGCGATGGCGCCGATTTATGTACGAGGTTGGTGACGTTATCGTCGGTCGTGTGCAGTCTGGTTTTCGCCGCCAACGCAAGGACATCGGCTAACCGAGGGGGGCGAAGAGGGGCACTAAGGGTGAGCAAGTCGGAAGGGGGTGGGGAGGGAGAACCGCGAGACAGAAAACGTATAGCCACCACGCATTCGCTCTCCCGCTGTTGTTCCCTTAGCCCAATCCACAGTGCTGAAGCTCTGAACACAAGCCCGCAAGTGTGAGGGGTCCAAGTCAGCAGGCTTCAAACTAAAGTCAGGCGATCCAACGGAAGAGGCTGTAGAACGAGGAGCCTCAGCGACTGGTGAAGCTGCAGACCGCGGTGTTGTCCGTGAAGGAGGCATCGGGAGGGGCGAAGTCCCAGGCGAAACCTGTATAGAAGGCAAAATCGAGGATGAAGGGCGCTCCGATGCCGGCGAAGGCACCGGCGGCGCAGAGGCAGTCGACGAAAACGCCGACGCCGGCGTCGCGGATGGCGGCAGTAGACGCGCGGCGGTCCGGGTGGTCTTGTTGATCGAACGGGACCTGCTAGGGCGACGGGCAGTCAACGATGTCCGAGGGACGATGGTAGCCCGCGGCTGGCGTCCGAAATAGGCGGGACCGGTGATGGTGCCTCCGGAAGCAGCGGTAGTCTTGGCCCGAGTCCGTGAAGAAATGAGCGGTCCCCGCTCCGGAAGCGAAGACAAGACGTGCACATATCTAGCCGTCAAAGATGCGGCAGAAGACATCCCGCGGGACGTAGCAGGAGTCGAAGAGGAAACAGGCACTGGAGATCCGGGAACATGCGAGACCATGAAGACCCCCGGAGACCTCCGAGAATCCTTGTAAGCAATCGTCGAGTCCGTTCGAACATCCAGCCGGCGCGGGTGATGACGGCGAAAATCCCAAAAATCGGAGGGCTGCAGCGCCGGGGGTGAAAAGATTCCCGCCGAGCAGGGAGGGCGGAGCCCACCCAAACCGACCTCCGGTGTAGACGACGAGTGATAGTTGAGTCCACAAGCCCGAATGAGGAAGACACCCGCTTGATCGACACCATCAATGCAATCGGGGCCGGTTTTGTCCGTGTCTTGTGCTGGTAAAGGCAGCCGCAAAAGGAATCCGCGTTGCCGTTTGCCGAACCTTTCCGATATTTCAGGGTGTAGGTGAAGTTGGACAGGAATTCAAGCCATCGTTGCACCCTGGCGTTGTGTTCCCCAACCTTGCCAATGCTCTCCAAGGCTTTGTGGTCGGAATATATGATAAACTTGGTCGACCACAGATAACCCCGGAGGCGTTTAATGGCCCAAACAATGCCCCCAGCTTCCAGATCCAGGACGGTCCAGTTCCGCTCCGCCGGAAGAGTAGCACGGCTGATGTACACAATGGGTCTCACCGAGCCATCGAGTTGTTCTTGTTCCAGGGAGGCTCCAAAGCCGTCGATGCACGCGTCAGAACACACACGGAGAGGACGACTGTTGTCCTCGACCGCAGCCCAATCCGGGAAGACTAAAATCGGGGGACGCGTGAGTTCGCTTAACAACGTTTTGACAACCTTGACCATGCCCGGGGTGTACTTGAAGGGGACGCCTTGTTTGAGAAGAGAGTTGAGAGGCCGCACCTTGGTGGCGAGATTCTGGAGGAATTTCCGGTAGTAGCTGAGGCCACCGAGAAGGCTCCTAAGCTGCTTAACATTCGTCGGCGGCGGCATATGCGTGAGCGCCCGAACCTTGACGCCATCAGGGCTAACACCGGCCGGGGAGATGGTGTGACCGAGGAAGTTGGCGTGGGTGGCGCCGACACAAGCCTTCCCCGGAGACAGCTTGAGGTTGTACTGCCGCAGCCGTTTGAAAAACTCTATCATGTTGAGCACGTGTCCCAGAGGTTCCTCATCGAAACAGATAACATCGTCCAGATACGCAAGCACACGCTCCAGACCGTGCACCACTCTGTTGATGACCTTGACGAACCAAGACGGGCTTGCGTTGGCTCCTTGCCACATCCGAAGCCATTCGAACAACTGCGTGGGAGTGCAAAAGGCGGTGAGCGGGACAGTGTCTTCGTCACAAACGATCTGGTGGAAGGCCGAGTTGAGGTCGAAGATTGAGAACACTTTCCCGGTGTACAGAGAATCCAAGATACCGTCCGCCCGAGGGAGAGGTTGTCCATCCAAGTCCACCAGGGCGTTGAGACGCTTGTAGTTGACGGTGATGCGAACCGATCCGTCCTTCTTGGGGATGACGACCAGAGGAGAAGCCCAGGGAGAAGTGGAATGCTGAATGAGCCCTGCCGCCAAATACTGGTCCAACACGGCATCCACTTTCTTCTGCATTAACGGGGTAATACGATACGGGCGTGATGCGACGGGCTTCGTCCCTGCGGGGACAGCAAGAGTGAATGGCATGACGGTGCAGGAACCAAAATCGGCTTTCGAAGTAGAGAACACGTCGGAATACTCAACAAGGGCGTCGGCCACACGATCAATAGCCTCCGGTGTCCATCCCGGGTTGTGTAGATCGAAAGCGATGTCGTGCATATGTGCGGGCAGCCTAGCCCACAAGCGAGAAAGCTGGAGCGCTGTGCCTTGGAGAAGCGGTCAAGTAGTTCTTGTGGAGGCGGCTTCGGAGGAGGCGGGGCGGAGGCTGGGTCCGGAGAGCGGCGAGTCCCGGACTTGAGGCCAACGGCGTTGACCCGATGTGGTGATGTAGAGGTCGTGGGGCCGGTAGGAATCGAAGATGGTGCCGCCTTCAGGGTTTCTACCGGTACTCGTAATAGCGGTGCAGCAGACACTCCAAGAACGTCTCCCGGCTCCAGTTCGGCACAACCTGCAAGGGGAATACGCTGGAGACCATTGGAAACAAATGCATCCGGGGACGAAAGCGCACCCACTTCGGGTCGGAACGATACGAGATACTCGCCGATCAACGCAGGCATGCCAGAAGAACGGACGAGGTCCACCTCAACAAGGGCAGGCTCCGGCCCCAAGGAAATGCCTGAGCTCCCTGCACATTTTAGGTGAAACGAGGAGGCAGGAGCGTCGTCTTGTGTAGCGTAAACACAAGCGCCAGCGGTAAAATGCGGAGAGAGCGTGAACTCGCCCATAACCCGGCCGTCCGGTCCAGGATGGGGGAGGGTGGTGAACACTCGAGAGTTGAACCGCATCCAGCTATCACGACCCAGAAGCACGGCGTGCCCCATGGCGGCATCTGGAACAACGCAGGCCCAGACCGCCAAAGAAGCGGTAGCTCGATCTCCATGAAGAAAATTAACGGTGAGACGAACTGACCGAGTGGTCACAAGGGCGGGTCCATCACCAAACCCACCCCAACGACGAGAGGGCGAAACACGAACGCTGCCAGCTGTCAGAGCTCCAGCAGCTATCATGGCGGTGACCACAGAGTCGGACACGAAAGAAGCAGGAGACCCAGAGTCCAGCAGTGCCACTCGCGCGAGTTGAGAAGTGACTGTAGGTCCTCCATGTAGCAGAACCCGGGTGGTGTATGAGTCCGAGTCCAACAGGAGCGTGCCGCCGACCAGATCGGGCCCGTGTTCCAGAAGAGGAGGTTGGTCTGCACAAGCGGAGGTCGAGGCCACCAGATGAACACCAGGAGCATGGTCCCCCGGAGCGTCCAAACGTAGACAAGCTGGGTCTTCACCCCGGTCCTCCCGTGACGACGAACCGGCCGCGGTAGCAACCTCGTGGATGCGTCTACGGCCATGGGGAGGAGGCTGCGAAATGGGGGGCGTGGGAGAAGTGGAGGCGGGGAGAGCTTCGCCAGACAGGGGATGATCACGCAAAAGGCGCCGAACTTCCATCAAAGCTTTTCCCAACAAGTTTTTTCCGCTAGACGCCCACTTGGATGAAACGCTAGCCTCCGGAAAGCATGCAGACATGCCGATACCCCAAACACGATCGAAGGGACTGGCTTTCGCAAGGAGGCGGGTACCCGTCTCCAGTAAATGTTGTTTCATGTCATGGTTTTGAGCAAATTTGGCATACGACCCCGTAAGCACGATCTCTTCTCGACGACGCTCCCATTCAGCATAGACGAAAGGACGTACGTTACGACCCAAGTACTTGTGTGTCTTAGGATCTGTTGCAGCCATGATTTTGTCATACGACGTCATATCCCCAAACAACTTCGCTTTTTCAGACATCATAAATTGCTCACCACATGAATAACGTACCCCCAGTACGTCAAAAGCCGAGGGAGTCCACTGCGAGAACACAGACGGAGGTTTCCAGAAGAGGAGGACGTCATCCGAAGCGTACTCGCATTTGTCATCAAACGGCGGAGCCGGTGCAGGGCCGAGGGGCAAAGAACGGGCACCAGGCACGGGCGGGGGTGGGCCAAGCGGACGGGTCCTCATCTCCGACGGGGAGGACCCAGAAAGCGAGGAAGGAGCGGGCGAAGTCGCTCCGGTCCATGATCCGGAGGGCGGCCTACGGGCGGCGGCTCCGGCGAGGTTAATGTTAGCAGAGGCCATTCGGCTATTAGAGACCTGTTCGTTAGGAGAAGTCATTCCTGCGGCAGACGGATATTTTTGAATGGACGCAGGGCGCTCTGGACTACTCCCCCGTGACAAAGGAGCCGAACCTTCCACAGAATGGTGGGCACTACCATCCGATCCCGATGGCAGTGGTGCAGTCAGCACATGGTGGGCAGCAGAGGAAGACGCATTCGTATCAGGTGCTGTCACACGGGGGCAGCGGACGGTCGAAGACAACGAAAGCTGCGAAAGAGAAGGAGAATCGACGGGGTCCCCGACGAGTGTAGAAGAAGGCTCGTGTGCGATCCGAGAAGAGGCCCGGCCGACAACACCAGGAGAGTCTTGACGAATAGAAGTAGACGAGGTTATTGTTCCTTCTGTAACCCGAGACGACGAGGTGAGCAAGGGTGAACCGCCCGACGTCTTACCTCCCTGTTGCCCACACCACAAAGGTTGTGCCGGAGTGGGTTTGTCATGTCCAATACCAGCAGACGATGAGGCGGGCGACGAGGAGGCGGGCCGAGAAACTAGGTGTGATTTAGAGACGTGGGTAGTATCCAAAGAAGTAGGCTGTACACGAACATCTTGGGAGACTCCAAAAGGGTTCACGGTGGTTGCTGTTGACGGTAGTACCGGCTGAACTCCGCCATCGGCATGTCATTTCTTACCCTTCCAGCCCCTCTTAGCCGAAGTGGAAGTCTCCGACGAGGACTCTGTGTGCGAGGACTGTTTCATGTCCGATGTGTCAGATGAGCGGCGGGCGCGTCTCGAGGAGTGATTTCGGGGTGGGGTGCGTCCTGTAGTTTCTCGGTTCTGGTAAAAGTCAATCGACGGATACCCTGCGAATCGGGTCCTCCTCAACACTCTCCACCCACAGAATACCCTCAACTGGGAACCTCTTGTGGCCAGGACGGGTAATTCGATGGAAGTGTCACAAGGTTCTTTATAGGATCGATTCCAAGAGGTGTTCTCAGGACTGACACACATTGTGTCCATGGGAAAATGTCCAAGTCAGGAGAAGTAATGTGCACCCAAGGAGATTCGAACCAGTATCCTGCTGACGCCATAATATGCGAAGGTGTACCGATTCTGGTAAAAGTCAGTCGACGGATACCCTGCGAATCGGGTCCTCCTTAACACCACACTGTGAAGACAGCACGCACCAACTAAAACAGCATGGCTACCAAGACAGAACTTTTCGACAGCAATTCGACAACAACAGCAGTATCCGCGTATTCGACGTGCGGAAAGCCGGCCCCCATGAAGATTGACTCCTCCATGACTAGACTATGGCATGGGGTAAAAACGCAACTCCCTGACATGCATTCATTTTCTCCCTCGAAAGCTTCCTTGTACGTAAGGCATGATTCCTTCTTGCATGTCGTGCAGTTACTTCCTCTTTACAAAACTTTCACCATGACGCACATTGTGAATATTTTAACTCAGTCCATTCTCTTGTCCTTGTCAGACGCCGATGTTGTTGTCACACTCCCGCCAACATTCACGCCAACAGTCACCACTAGCGCGACAACGACGAGTGGGATTCATTCTTGTCGATGCCGTCCGTTTTCACTGCGCGGACACCTATATAGTTGCGAGTTAGTTGCCTACAGTAGGTGTGAGTTAGTTGGCAATGTGGGCATAATTTCGTGACAACGCCTCTTGAACGTTGACACACACATGAAATCCGGTCGATTCCGCAATGACGATAGTATCAACGCTGGCGGGGGAGACGAAAGTTTGGCTGGTCTCTGTTTATTTGCAGTCATCCACTTGCTCTGTGTCAACACAGCCACGAACAATTCTCGGTACCGCATTCTGTCAGCATTTGAAACGCATGATGTGCCATCATCCATAGGTAGACCTCTTGCATGAGTAAGTCTTGGCATTCGCCATATGCCACATATGTAGTAGTAGATGGAGTACATCCCGCATCCGAGAGAAACACGAAAAATGAAAAAGACGTAACTTATTGGTACATCGCAAAGGTCCCCCGCCGCCGAGGGGAGAGAGGGCAAGGATGGGTAAAACGAAGAGGCGTGTTCCTGGTCGGTAGATGTCCACCTGCGGCGACGGCGATGAGGAGGAGGAGGAGGAGGAGGAGGAGGATAACGGTGACGGAGGTGGCCGGGAAAACGGTGGCGGGGGAGGAGGGGACGAGCACCATGGACAAGGTGACGGAGACGAAGACCGTTATCATCATGGTCACGGGGACGGAGATGACCAGAACGCGAGCGGGCATACGCGTGATTACGTCATACGCGTGATTACTCGTAGTAGGTCGTCAGTTTCCGACTTCCCGTGCTCGGCGTGTAGAAGGAAGCGTGACTATCCATCCCGCAAGGCGGCGGCGACGCCACCTTCTGATAGACCCTGACTTTGCGCGGGGTCCCGCTCGCGTGTGGTTTTCGCGCGACGGTAAGCATTTTTTCGCGTCGGAGTGTCTGCGGTAGTGATAGTGACGTCGGTGTACCCTAACCTCGACACTACTGAACAAGTGTCGGGGGGGAAGCGAGTCCCGATCGGGGGCACTTATTGCGTATGCTCGGATGATTGGAGATGGGCAGCGGGTGGTGCCTTGAGGCGGCTCATGTTAGAGGTGTCGATAATACGATTGCGGATGGTATTTCACGATGGGAGCCGGAGTCTATTGACGCACGTCTTGTTCCTTTTCGTGCATTGGAAACTCATTGAGTGCGCTTTGAGACCAGAGCAGAGAATTCGTGCGAGCGGTCGAAACCAAACTCGATGGGGCCTCCGAAGAGTCGGGGCTGCAGAAGACTGCAAAGCAGGAGCAACCGAAGTTGCAGTAGGCGTCAGAGACGCAGAATCCAATCCATGAACCGGAGACACGGAGGGATGTGAGGATAAACACCAGTACAAGTAGTCGAAACCTTGGTAGAACTGGTATGCTCGCGACGGTGCCGAGGGCGTCGTCGTTGACCGTCGAAACAGTTTGAGGCGAAACGGAAAGCTGTGTGGGAGGCAGGGACGGTGGGTCGTCAGAGAAACCACAATCAACAGGTGGGAGCGCCGTGCCTGTCACAACCGCCATACGGCGGCGAGCTCGCGTGGAAAGCACTTGAGTAGAATCAAGGGTCCGACGTGGCGTGGCAACTAGCGGAACGGTCGACGGAAAAATATCATCCGAATACTGATGCCGAGAGTCGGACGAAACTACAGAAGGTCGATTGGGGGTTGTCGAAGAGGATGAAACGACAAGCGTCGTGTGAGGCCAGGGAGCGATGTTCCAGACGCCAGACGAAGGCGTAAAGCCTGATGGCGGGAGACGCGGACCGTGACGACGGAAATCGACGAAGTAAGCCGTGGAGGGAACAAGCGCACCCAAGACCGAAGTCGGGGAAGTCTGGACTAGCCCACCCAAGCCAACACCCGCGACCCGATGAACGGATGGTGAAAAGCCACAAGAACGAATGAAAAACACGGCCTCCTCATCCTCAGCCGGGATCAAGCGGCTGCGACCAGATCGGTCACATTTGGCTGGATCTATCGGCAGGCGCGAGAGGAAGTCAGCGTTGCCATTCGTGGAACCCTTGCGATACTCGAAAGTGTGATTGTATGCGGTAAGAAATGGTAGCCAACGTGGAACACGGGCATTGTTCTCCCCCACCTTGGCAAAACGCTCAAGAGGTTTGTGGTCTGTAAAAATGCGAAATTTCTTACCCCACAAGCAACCGCAAGTCGTTTCATACATCACATGATGCTATCCGCCTCGACATCGAAGGGAGTCCAATGACGCTCGGAGTCCAAAGTAGCTCGGCTGATGAATACGATGGGTCGCATGGAGCCATTCGGCCGTTCTTGTTTCAGAGTCCCTCCGAACCCATCACGACCACTAGCATCCCCGAAATGATGAAAAGGTCGTGAGCCGTCCGAAACGGCATCCCAATCTAGATGAACCAAAACAGGGGGGTTGGCCAATTCAGACAACAGGACGCGAACGGCTTGCTCCATAGAAGAGGTGAAAAGGAACTTCACCTGCTTCTTGAGCAGAGTGGTCAGAGGCCGAATGTGTGTAGCCGTGTTGGGGAGGAACTTGCGGTGGTAGCTGAGGCCGCCGAGAAGAGAACGGAGTTGCTTGATATCCTTGGGCATATGCATTTCGATTAGGGCCGCAACCATGGAACCGTCAGGCCTAACACCGTCGGGAAAGATGGTGTCGCCGAGGAAGTCCGCTTCTGTGGCGCCAATGGTGGCTTTCGGGGGCTTGAGTTTCGTTGTGTGTACGAACGTAATGGTTCAAAAAGAGCGCCAATGGTACCAACATGAGAAGGAGGATTGTCATCCAAGTACGATGAAAAACCGTGGAGATTTTAATGACTTCGTGGACGACTTCGCAAAACCACCCAGGGGCAGCAGAACTGCCTTGAGGCATCTTGAACCACTAAAAAATCCCTGAAGACGTCACGAATGCCGTCAAAGGGATTGTACCACGGTGAACCGTGATTTGGTGGAACGAAGATTTCAAGGCCAAATAGGGAAGAATGTCGCCCTTTTCAACAACTTGTCCAAAGTATCATCAACTCGAGGAATCTGAAGCTGGCTCAAGGTACAGAGCTTGCTTGGCTCGCGATAGATGACAGTGATTCGAACACCATTAGATTTCTTCGGTTTGACAACCAAAGGGCTAGAGTAGGGCGAGGTCGAATGTTGTACCAGACCAGCCGCAAGATACTGATCATGGATCGCGTCAATTTGTTTCGCCACCGGGGCGTTAACGCGGTATGGGCGAGACGTGACGGCTGCACTGCCAGGAGGAACTGTAAGCTTGAAAGGAAAGAGTGAACAAGATCCAATGTGACCATGGAAATCAAAGGAAATCTCACGGAGATGGCAGAGGAGCTTATCCCACAATCGGGAAAAACTCTGACGCAGTTCTGGCGTTAACCGCTCGAGAAGAGCAGGTGAAGGCGACGATCGGGAACACACCGGCAGAACCGGGATCCTCATTTCCACATCGCGACGGCGTGGATCGCTCACGTAAATAATACGGGTCAGCAATGGAATGCATGGCAGACGAATCAATGCCACCTATCGGAACAGGACGCGGAACCCAGTTGCCCGAAGCAGCGGTGGAATCTTGAGTGGTAGTTTGAAGGCTGTCGCTCAAATTGTGGCACGACACAAAGGCACTTGGAGACGGGGGGGCGAAGCTGTACCAAAGATGTCTCCTGGTTCGAGAGACTACATGCCCGCGAGCGGGATTCGTTGACAACCATTTTGTACGAAATGTTCCTCCGAAACAAACATAGCGCATTGTGGAAGCATTACCACAAATAGTTACCGGCGAGAGCCATCGTTGCGCACAAAAGTAACCGGAACGAGGCTGTCCTCGGGGCGAACTTGGACGGAATGCTTCCGGTCGCAGTGAAGTTAATCACTACCATCGGCGGCAGACAGGTCGTGGGCAAAAGCCGTGGCACCGCAGCTGTCATGATGAGCCAATGTAAGCTCACCAAAAATGCTCAGGACGTTTCGCAAGAAAACGTGCGGTAAGAGCGGTCGCTAAACTGCATCCAACTTTCTCTGCCAAGGAGCACGTCATGGTGCGTGATGGAACAATGTGTGCCCAAACAGCGAGAGGAAGTAGGAAGGCTCTTGCGGAGAAACTGAAAACCAAAACGGACGAAAGTCGAAGTTTGAAGCGACGCTGATTTGCCGAAACCACCCCAACCGCAGGGTTGACTGAAAAAATAGTTGGCTGTCATGAACAAGACGAACGGCAGTATCGCACGCTGCTGCACGCCCTCGTCGCAGGAAGCAGCCGACGCCGCTATTATGGGTTCCCACGTGGAAGCACAACTAATAGACTGCCGGGAACCGGTGTCGAATGTGCAAAACATCCAAAGTGAACAGAGGCCGAACCATATGAGTGAGGATTGTTTTGGTGAAAGAATCGTCATCTATGGTAGTAACACCACAACCAAGTTCGGACCTGGCTCCAGGAGCGAAGAGGAGAGAGAGGATGGCGTGCGCACCCGGAAGACAATGTCCGAACGGCGGTGTCATGAACTGACGGAATGTTGGGAGCGTATTGCGACAATGACGCGAATCGTGCAGTCGGTCGATGGAGGGCGCGAAGCCGTCCGAAGACGCTGGTGCGTGGAAAGGTTAACTTTCTACACCGCGTTGTGGAGAGATGACGTCGGAACATGATCGGCAGCAGGCAGCAAACGAGAGCCGCTCTCAGCAGGCGCGGCATCTTGTCATGAAAGACTGCGTGCTCGTTGGAGGGCGTTGCTCAATAAATTGAGGCCGCGCCATCGAGATGTAGATCGAGCGTCGGGATCATCGGCCGGAAGGCCAATGCTCCAAATATGGTCGAAGGGATTGGTTCGGCAAGTATTTCGTCACCAGATCCGAGAAGATCTCGTAACTCGGAGTTTCGACTAAATTTTGCGGATGAGCCAATGAGCACAATGTTTTCGCGCCCTCGTTCCCAAACAGGTTGGTCGAAACCACGGACGTCGCGGCCAAACTTCTTGTGCAAGGCAGGGTCGGATACTCGCATGATATTCTGCAAAGCTCTGTGGTCTTCGAAAAGACGAGCTTTTTTCGCAGCAAAAAACTGCTCAGCACACAAGCAAACAACTCCATCGACCACAAAAGCCGACGGCGTCTATTGGCAACAAGGAGAAGAGGGTTTCCAAAATATAGTGATGTCTGGGAATACAATACTCTGTTGACGGGTCAAAGCCGGAGCTGCAGGGGCCGGAGCGCCCTGAGTGCTGTCAGCCGAAGCTGGGGTGCAGCCGAAGCTGGGGTGTAGCCGATGCTGGGGTGGGCAAAACGCCCGTGTTTCCATTGACGGTATGAATACGCGTGGGAAATATCCCAGTGATGGCGGGGAATGGTGAAGAATCGACCGGGGTCGGATTGTCCGCAATAATTGTGCCAGCAACGTGGTGCTGCGTCCCAATTCTAGACCTGAAATGACGCCTCATGAGGGGTCCTACAACAGGCGGCTTTCGCTGGGAACGTCTGCCAACGCCGAGTCTGCTAATGAACTGGACTGGGCGTGGTACTCCTGGCCATTCCCCCCTGACAAGGTACGCGAGTCCACCGGCTGTTCGGAAGTCACTCCGGAAGCGTCCTCCCGGAGCGGTAGTGTCACCACTGTCGACGCCGGTCGCGGCTGCCCAACATCAGGCACCTCGTCAGGCGCCTTGAGGTGAGCGTACGTTGGAAGAGATGGGTCTTGAAAAGACGAGCCATGGTCGAAATGTCGCGTGGCGGAATCTGATTATGTTAAGGTTTTCGAAACCAGCGGGACAAGGCGATTCAAAGCCAGGCAAATTTGACACTAGAACTTGCCGGTCGGAACCAGTCAAGTTAACTATCGGTGCTACGGTCAAGGGCGGGCCCTCAACGGAAGCGAGCGCAGACGAATTGAGCGCGTCCGACGATTCACCCGAGGTAATCAATTCAGGCAATTCCGCATCAATCGTCCAAAGCGAATAGCTTCGGCCGGCTTATCAGCAGACGACGGGGGAAGCGAACGAGCGGTACCCGACATGCGAGCGGCACTCGATGGCCCCGAGGGTCCTACGGTTCGCTCCCGCACCTCAAGATAGCACTCTCGCTAGACTGGTTAGGTTCCGACGGAGCATCAGCTCGAAGAGGCGAAGGTGTTGAGGTCGTAGATGAACAGTGTTGTTGATGACAAGATTGGGGTGAGAGCATGTGGTTGGATACCGACCTGATCGACAGTTGGAGAAACAACGTGTACCGGAGTATCGTTGTTGTTTATTAGACCGGAGTGGAGGGACATGTACATCATCTTAATTCCTCCCATGGGTACCCATGGGGGGGGGCATGGGAACCATGGAGACCCATTGGTGCCCATGGTGCGTCCCATGGGTACCAATGGTGGCACCCATGGTGCATCCCATGGGTGCCCATGGGTACCACCGTGGGCACGCATAGGTACCAACGCTGAGGTCGGGCGCACCGTGGGGTTCCATGGGATTGACGGTGGGGACTCATGGGTACCCATAGGACCTCCCATGGGGACGTATTTTGGACCTTCGATGGTGCGTCCCATGGGTGCCCATAGTGCGTCTTAGGAACCCATGTGACGCACCATGGGTCCCCATGGGAACCCATGGGACAAATTAGGATGATGTAGATGACAGATCGGAACGATAGCGGGCATTGGCACTTTGGGGTTCCGGCACTATTGCGACTACATGTCGTTCGATGTAAACCAGAGGTCCTATCGCTACCGCTAGTGTAACCCTAGCCCAACCATTAACTCTAAACCTAGCCTTCGAAACGAGACATCCCTAGATCCACAGGATGACGAACAACCGAAGGCGCGATTTTGATATCTGGGTCACGCACGACGGCGTGTGGGACGCTATGCCGTCAACGGAAACGTCATGGTATGCCTTCAGAGGCCATATGTGATTCAGAACTCATGAGAGGTCCACGGCGGACCATGGCGCAACCACCAGTCCGTGGATTGGTGCACACCGCGCTTCCTGCCGCGGTCCCACGAGGTCTCATGGCTTCTCATTGGTTCTCATGGCTTCTCATGGCTTCTCATGGCTTCTCATGGCTTCTCATGGGTTCCGTAGAGTCTCATGAATTATCATGGCTTCTCCTGAGTTCTCATGGGTTCTCATGGCTTCTCATGGGTTCTCATGGCTTCTCCTGAGTTATGATGGATTATCATGGCCTCTCATGACTTCGCATGTGATCTCATGGGTTCTCATGGGCTCTCATAGGCTCTCATGAGTTCTCATGGATTCTTATGGAGTCTATGGGTTCTCATTGATTCTCAAGAATTCGCATGGATGGGTTCTCATGCGTTCTCATGGGATCTCATGGGTTCTCAGTGAGTCTCATGGGTTCTGATGGGTTCCCTTTATAGGGGCCATGGAGTCTCATGGGGTCCCATGGGTTGCGTCATGAGGTCTCATGGATTCTCATGGGTTCTCATGGGTTCTCATGGGTTCCCATAGGGTCTCATGAGGTCCCATGGGGTCCCGTGAGGATTCTCATTCTTCCCATGAGAATTCTCATTTTATTTCCAAATGGTGTATAGTCTATGGTACCAATGTTTGCTGGGCGGACACTGAACTTCGTTTTTTTCCCGAAATGGGTCGACAAGAAACAAAGCGGTGAAGGGAACAGATTAAAAGGGGAGAAACAGCGCACATCGTCGCACATCGTCGAGCACTTTTGTGACGTATGTCACTGCGCTCGGAGGGTGATGAAACTTGGAGAGGGACCACCAATCACGATTCCTACCGATGCATCCTCAACATATCGCGAGGAGAGGGCCGTAGGGCGATGATATCGGTCTGTTGGTTGATGTCAA
>FN649729.1:2628855-2674608 GCA_000310025.1 Ectocarpus siliculosus | reverse complement strand
TGACCATTTTAACACAACGTGGTGCGATTATCCCCTTTGCGCGGAGTGAGGGTTCTCCACCCCGCACAACATGATCTACTGGACCACCATTCATGGTCACCGGAAAAAAAACAACAAAGGCAGAAAAAAAAGAAGCGATAACGTGGTTGCCGAGCTCACGATGTGATCGGCTTGTTTTTCAACATCGCTGCCAAGCGACGAAAACCCTACCCCGATGGCAAACGCGGGGGGGGGGGTCTAAGCATAGGTCTTTGTGTGGTGTGGTGGAAGCTATTTATCCGTATTTCATGGTCCATGGCGCAACGCTGCAGCAGAGTTCGTTCATATTGAGAAACTACGCCATTTTTGACCAAAAATGATCCACGGACCCCGTCTCACCACGGTGCCCCCGTTGATCGCCACGGAGCCCCCTCTGAGATTTCCCCGCGTCTGCGTAAAACTACTTTGAGTCACCTTTGGCAACGTAGGAAGGAACAATTGGCCACCGGTGATCGGTCCTGTGCGAACAATAACAATGGTCCGTCCTCTCGAGGGCGCGTGGTCAAAGGTCGAACAGCTAAGGCATGCATAACATTAGTACGCCCCCCCACCCATCGCGCCCGCGCGCTGTTATTCTCCGTTCTACTTTGAACCCGAAGGTCGGTGCGATGGCTGGAAGACTACCTGCGGGCGTTCAAGGGCACCGTGATCAGCATCACTCACGACAGGTGGGCTGTGCCACAGCCTGTGCCCAAAGGATGTGTGATCAACGGCGTGCATGGGCTAAGTTATCCTCACTTTGGGATCAAACGCTGTATGTGAAAGATGTGAAGGAAGTGTGTGTGTTTAAGATGTGATTTTTTGGACTTGGGACCGACCTGTTGTCGGACTGAAAGCCTGTAGATAAGGCCCCGAGTGGAGGCGAAACAACAGAAGGGGCAGCAGCAGTAACAGCAGCGACAGCAGCAGCAGCAGCAACAACAAAAACAAAAACAACAACAACAACAACAACAATGACTTGGGTGTGTAGGTACTTCTTGGACAACGTGGCCGGCTGGATTCTCGAGGTGGACCGGGGCTCGCTGCTGCCGTTCAAGGGCAACTACTCGGCGTGGCTGGTGCAAAAGCAAAACCGCCTCGACAGGGAGCACTCCAAGCAGGTTTGGCTCCAGATTTTTGTGTCAATTGTGTTGGTATACAATATGCCTTTGAGACGACAGGCAGGCCGGGCAGCACGTAACAAAAACAGAAGCAGAATGGGATGACATCCCATGGGGGTAGCTTGCGGCTTGTACCCACATCGCCGACCTTTTTCCCGCCCTCTTGCTTTGTTCCTCATCCACTCTACTGCTTGCGTCGGGGTCAACGGAGTAAACCACCCCCCCCGCGCGCGCACCGGAAGGAAACGGGCGGCGTACAGGGCCAGGCAGAGAGATATCCGTTTTTTTTTTTATTGGCGGTGTTTTTCCCTGCCAGAAAATTCTAGGGCTACAATTGTACACGTGGGGTTCGAAGGGATGGTATTTTATGGTAATGGGATGGTAGTGGGATGGTACAATAGGCGGTTTGGGATCTCATCACGTTTATCGCGATTGCCATCCCATCACCATCCCATCGGATAATCGTACCATCCCATCCCATCTAGAATTTTCCACGTCGCTCTATTCAGCGCCTGATAGCAAAGTGTTTTTGGAATTTGCCAATACATGTAGTCAATGGTCTAACAGCTAAGGCATGCATGCAAGACATGAGTACGCTCCCCTCCGTCGAACGTCGTTCAGGCCCAAGTGGCGAAGCGGCTCGAGTCGGAACTGGAATGGATAAGGACAGGCAGGGCGAGCGTGAGCAAGGCGAGGGCCAACAAGTACGAGAAAGCCGTCGCCGAGCGCAAGGAGGGTGCCGCCAAGCTGCAGCAGTTGTCGGAGGGGTGAGACGTGAGACGTGGTGGTGGTGATGGTGGTGGTGTCGCTGTGGCTGGAGGTGGAAGTGATGCATATCTTGACGGCGGCGGTGTTGGTGTTGGCGTTGGCGTTGGTGTCGGTGTTGGTGGTGTTGATGTTGGCGTTGGTGTTGGTGTTGTGATGGTCATCAGGAGGGTGTGATAGCGATGGCGGTATTGCAGAAAATCCGAATTAGTCAACGGGCGGAAGAACGCGCTCCATTTTTTTTCTCCCCCCCTCCCCCGGTGTTTGCCATAGGGGTTGGGTTTTCGTCGCGTGGCAACGTTGTAAAACAAGCCCCCCCCTCGGGGTTTGCCATCGGGGTTGAGTTTTCGTCGCTTGGCAACGACGTTGTAAAACAAGTCAATTCACTTCGTGAACTCGGCAACCAGGTCACCGTTTTTTTTTTATTTCTTTGCCTCTGTTTTTGTTTTTGGCGGTAACCATAATGGTGGTCGAGTAGATCATGTTGTGCGGGGTGGAGAACCCTCACTCCGCGCAACGGGGGATGATCGCACCGCGTTGTGTTAGAATGGTCAAGCATCCTCGAGGCAGTTACACAGTGCTTACAACTGTCTCTGGAGGTGAAAGCACCAGAAAATAAATTAAGTCATACGCAGCTGTCATCCGTACGCAAGCAAGTAAGCACAAGATTTCGAACACCTATAGCAGGATGCAGCTCACCCTTGATGCGACTCGCCAAATACCTCACGGCGCTTCGCGCTTGGTGATGTGAGAGCCTGGTCCGGTGAGAACCCGGCGTGCTCCGTCCCGGCTTTGCAGGGATGCGAGGTCAATGGTCTAACGACTACGGCATGCACGACTATGAGTATCCCCCCCCCCCCCCGCGTACCCATGTGCTCCTCCTCTCGGCGTTCTCGAAACGTTTGCTACGCTGCCCCCCCCACATAACCCACTCCCACAAGAACACGCCACACCACACGATCCCCTTCTATTCTGCACGATACACACTACACCGCACAGCCCCCTTTCCATCCCCAACAAGCACAACGCAACCCCTTCCTACCCCACACAACCTCACCACACGCCACACCCGTTTTTCCTGTTTGCTTTTGCAGGAAGATCGTGATCCCGCCGGGACCGCGGTTGGGCCGCAGCGGGCTGACCGTGAAGGACCTTTCCAAGAAGTACGGGGACCGAACCCTATTCAGCGGGGTCAACTTCACGGTCGATCCAGGGTCCGTGGTTGGCGTGGTGAGATGAGGTGTAGTCGTCAGTCACATCAGTCTTTCCATCATTCTTGGTTTGCTGTCCACGTTCCAGCTGAAGCTGAAGTTAGTTGTCTTCGCGGCTGCTGTGGGGGACCGGACGATTTTGGAGGAAACACTACTGTGTCGGGCTGTCAACGCTCACGATCTTGATGTATGCGTCATACAAGCCATTTGAGGATGAAGAGCCCAATAGTTGATGATAAAGGGCTCGCTAGCCCGTTACGGTTCTGAAGGGTGGGGCGTGGAGGTCTCGCTTCGGTGTAAGGTTCGGTGGCATCTCCCGAAAAACGGACGAGATTGAGCCTGTTGAACGTCCCTCGAAAAAAAAGGATCGGTGCACCAGGCCGCAATCCCTCTCTGTCTCTCTCTGTCTCTCTCTGTCTCTCTCTGTCTCTCTCTCTCTTGAATGTTGGCGTTAACGGTGTCCCGCTCTGGTTCATTCGCAGGTGGGACCGAACGGGTCGGGGAAGACGACGCTGTTCAACCTCATCGCGGGGGTCGAAGAGGCCGACGGGGGCACCGTGGAGTGGGGACGGCTAGCAAAGGTGCGTGGTAACATACAGCTACGGGGCGGTTTTATTGCGCTGAAGGCACCAACGCTTCGCCAAGACAAACTCGGCGCATTGATTCGTGCACCCCTTCAAAAGCGGCGCTGCTGAGTTTTTGGATACGTTTGGACCCCCTAGATGAAGGGAGAGGTGTTCCGGAAACACCAGGGATAAGTTGTCCGCGAGATTTGGGCGTGGGCGAGTCGCTCCTTGGGGTATCTACTGAAGGAAGGATTCGGCTGTTTGTAAAGTGACTGTCGTTTCTGTGTTAGTGATGGAACAGGCGTTTGCTTGGTCTCATCTGTTCTGACGTTTTTCATGAGTCGCTTCTTCGATGTACCTTCTGTGGAACGCACCCCAAGAAGGCGAGGGTGTTGGCGTGGGGTTAGACTTACGTCGAGTAGACATGTGCTTAGCGGCGGTGCCGTTTCTTCTGTTGTTGCTTAACTGTCACAAAACTTGGTGCCTCTTGTGTTGTCTTGCCCGTTGCATGCTTTGATTTCGATTTGGCTCCTGCCTCTGCTCCTGCTCCTGGTTGCTGTCCACCTTGGAACTACCTTCGTGATTGCAAAAAAATAAATATAATAAAATACAAAGGTGGGGTTGGTGAGCCAGGGGAGGTCGGGTCTGGACCCCGACAAGTCGGCGATCGAAGAGATTTCTGAGGGAGGGGACACCATACAGGTAGGCTGGAGGTAGGGAAGATGTGGTGGAGGGTGGGAAAAGGAGGGCTCGCGAGGCAGCTTTTAGGGTGGCGACGGCACAGCGTGTCTCAGATTGCATGGGATTCTGTACATATGTCGCACGCGCAGTGGGCGCGCGCACGCACGCGCGTTGTTAGTGATCTCTCAAGCGAATTCACTTCTCACGAGTAGAGCCTTTCGCAACATCTTGGCTCTCGATGGATTTGTGGGTGGCGTTTTTTTTTGTTTCGTCGCTCTTTGACTGCTTACACAACAGCACTTCCTGCATGCCATCTGTCGTGTTGCCCTTCTGTGTCGTTGGTTTCGAGAGCAGATCGGGGACAGACAAGTCAACGTCAGGGCGTACACGGCCGCGTTCAACCTTAGGGGCGCGTCGCAGGACAAGTTGGTGGGCACGATGAGCGGGGGCGAGCGAAACAGGGTGCACCTTGCCAAGGTCCTCAAGCAGGGGCACAACGTCTTGCTACTGGGTGAGAGCACCAGTGGATTTTTGTTTTTTTTTAGCTTCAAGAACTTCGGGTCACGCCTTCAAGTGACGTGTTGGTAGTTTGCTGCTTCTAACACTTCGGGTGACGCCCTTAGTTGGGGAGAGTTTTTGTCCGTGTTCTCTACTGCTGTGCTTGCGTCTTTTCTCAGCGCGGATCATTCTGTGTATGCTATGTGCTTGGTTTGGTGAGAGAGGACTCCTGCGGCGGAAGCCAGTGGTTGCGCCAGAACTTGGTCTTTTTTTCTGTGATGTTTCTTACCTTTTGGCCAAGGGTCGCAGTGTGGGGAGACTCCTCCCAAACATCGTATCATATCATGAACGTGTTCGGTTTGCTTCGGACACCGGGGGGAGGGTGGAGGACAAGGAGACTGAAGAGGAGGTCGAAGGAAGGCGCCGGATTGGCTCTCGAATCAGAGGATTCTGCTGGGAGTAACGAGTGATTCCACTTCACCGTTTCGCGGAGAACGGCAACTCAAGCAGCAATGAGCGGCAGATAGATAGGGGTTCGAGCCCGCTTGCTTCTCGGGGGCGCAGCCTGCCCCAACACGCATGCTGGTGTTTTCCTTGCGTTGGTGCCATGTGAAGGCAACAACCTCCTCTTCGGACATACCAAGATGGGGAGGAACGTGAGGTATTCGTTTCGCTGGGACACTGGTCTGACTACGATATGGTGTAGTTAAGTGATAGTTGGTGGTAAAATAGTAATCGCAAGGGTAGGAGCGTTTGGCTGTAGTCCCTCCGCGCTCGCGGTTCCATGCGGTCGTGGTGGTCGAGAACCTGACGGGCTGCTCTGGTCTCTGTCTCGGGAGACGAGATGTGCACAATGACCACATGACTACCTACCGCACGCATGACTTTAAAGCCCCTCTTTTGGCCATCGGTGATCGGTCCAGTGGGATCAATACTCCGTCCTCTCGAGGGCGCGTGTTCAGTGGTCTACTCGCTAGAAGCATGCAAAACATGAACACGCCCTCCCTCCCCCCCCCCCCCCCCATGTCTGTCCTACAGATGAGCCGACGAATGATCTCGACGTCGACACCCTCAGGAGCCTCGAGGAGGCCATCAATGGCTTCGCCGGCAGCGTGCTGATCGTGTCACACGACCGGTGGTTTCTCGATCGGGTCTGCTCGCACACGATAGCGTTCGAGGACGGTGGGGGCGGGGGTGGCGGGGCCGTGAAGGGGGAGAGCAGGGTAGTGGTGTTTCAGGGGAATCACGGCGAGTACTCGAAGCAGGCGGGTGGCCGGGGAGATTGATTGGAATGGGCTGCCTTTTTGGGTGACTTGATATATTTTCGGTCGATTTGTTCTGGGGGTTGGTTCGTAATCGTGATTGTGGTCGTGGTCGTTTACGCTTGGACGTAGGTGTGATTTTGTCGCACGCACCCGCGACAAGTCTGTACCACCTGGTCAGTGGCACTTGGGCCGAGTTGAGATGTGAAGTTTTTTTTCGGATCCTCTGGGCGTGATGTGCATGACGAGTGCAGGGTAGGGCTTGTGGGGCTTGTGACCTGGATCTGGTCAGCTAGTTGTTGCCCATAATGAGGCAGGGAATACAGCCGAGGCGCGGGGGGGGGGGGGCTTGGGGGCGAGCGAGGATACGACGAGTGAGTGGTGTTTTGTGTTTTCATGTTTTTGAGGGTGGGGTTAGCCAAAAACGTGGTGACGGCGTAGTGGTCGTGTCGGTGGTTGTAGCGCTCTGTCGTGATCGGGGTCAATTTTGAACGTTTCGATTGATGCCCGGCGTGATTCCAACGGCGTCGTGTATCCGGGTGAACTGCCCCTCTCGTACGGGATGAGCTACGGACGAGACATCTACGGCCGCCATACTATCAACGACGAAGGGAAACCCGCCCGAGAAAATCGAGAGCCCACAAGAACAGTGCGAAGGTACTTGCATTACGTGAACGAACGTGCCATCTACTGTATTCCCCGCCATCGTAGCGAGAGCTACTTACAGACAACATGTTGGGTGGAGGGTGTTGCTGGCTGCCTTCGTACGCTTGAGCATGGTGCACCTTTCCTTGTGGTAATACGGTAGGATAAAATGTATCACGAAACAGGTGAAACTGTATGGTAGGAGGGAAGCGTCCTCGACAGACGGGGAGGTTCTACCCTGTGTACAGGGGATCTATTTCAACATGCCCGCCTTCCTCTCTTTGTATCTCTTGGTTGCTAGGGGCAAGAAGGAATGGGGTCTAGGGTATCACATATCCGGAACCCGACCGACCGGCTGACGGCGAGTCAATCGACTTGATCATCTTGTGTGCGTGATTTTCACATGTTCGCCACGTCCGCCATGTCATCAGAAGTTTCACAAGTTCTAACATCTGTTGTTGGCGCGCACATTTTTTTCGCTTTCCCTTCGTTTGCTTATTTAGGAAATATTGGGGGGGCGGGAGTTGGAATTCGGATAGTAGGCTCGTGCGTTGTTGTTAGATACGCACGTTGTTACCATTGGTTCATTTACCACACAGTAGCAGCAGTGTTGAGAGTTGTGGGGGCGTGGGGGCGTCATTTGATACAGAGAGGGGTGGTGGTGCTCATCATCACATGAATGCGCCGGCTTCATGCCATCTCACCCCCCCCCCCCCCACCCTTCCGCCTCACACCCCGCGGCATCATGCAGATGACGAAACTCGTACAATCGACCCCGAACTCGTTTACATTTATGGACAAGGCTGCAGCGATCCGGTAGCAGGTAGTACGCACCGGGTGTCGACTACCCTAATAGAATTGACCTGCATCGATAACTTGGGACAAGTCCGTGTGTTTCGGCTCATTAGCGACAGCTTCTCCTCGACCCCGCGACCACGAGGTTCGCAGTACATACGGCTATTGTTCGGTTGTGTTGAGAATATGAAGTGCACCCCGCTATTAGTGCTGAGCGAGTGCGAGCGCCTGCTGTTCTTTGTAACATGTTTGGCCTAATGCATCCCCTCTTCAGTCCAAAGCTGTGTGTTTGGCTCAAAGCTAATATGTGTGTTCTACAGTAACACGTTTCGTTTCGTACGTGATCTATCGTTGTCGTTTAGCCGACTTGGGCGACTGCGACTTCTTCGGCAACTTCGGTGATCGGCAGGTATGCAGCTGCTTCTGCCGAGAGGCCGTCCCTGCCTACACCGTATGTGGTACCGGAACTGGATGCGACTGTGTCGATCCGGCCTCGGCCTGCGGTGAGTACATACGTCATCTACATACCATGTTCTTTGCCGTGTTCTGCGTTAGCGTGCGTTGTTCAACGTGGGAACAGGGCCTGACAAGCGAATGCTGAATACTTGACGCCCTGGGTTCGGTCGCTTTTTCTCTTACCGCAGCCAAGGAGACACTGGATGAATCGGTCCATGACACATCGGTGTATCTTGAGGCCATGGCAGGCATCAGAAGGGCGTATCATCTGGGTTAATACCCCTTGTATTCTGGCGCCGATATGCCCGCGTGTGGAGTTAACCTTCCCGGGATACCTTATTGGTGATCGTGCTGGCAAATTCTGCGTTCAGTTGGCCACAGGATCGAAACAAGGCACAGCCTTTTCAAGGGAAAAAAAGAAGGAACTCACTCAGCAGTGCCATTGGCAGAACGTTCCGCGATACCACGTAGAAACAGACAGAAACGCCCACAACAACGATGGAAACAGCAGCGCCACATGCCACATACCATAATCGGAGTCACTATTGATAAGGGAAAAGGGCGTTGGTAGACAGATCTCGCGACAAAGTCGAAGGCAAGCAAGTGCCCAGAAGTGAGTTCTCGCAGAGTAAAGAAGACAGGCAATGGGGGCGACGGTAGTGGATGGGATGACTGAAAAAAGTACAACACAATTCATGGTGCAAAGGCCACTGTACGTATGAGGGTGAATATGTAGCGTACGCTACTATTGTGAGTTCGTGTGTATACCATGCGATAGCCAATATCTGATGGGAACGACACGTCAAAATCTCCCTCACACATCATGATATATATCGTCGTCTGCCATCGAACAACCGCTTCGCGTTTGTACCTATCTTGTGACGAGAGGGACACTGGGCAATGAACGTATGAATCTAGAGAGAAACAGTTGCTGTCCCGCTTACCTGTTCGCCTCTACCTTGCACGATATTCCACCTTTCTTTATCTTGGACACCATCCTGCATGACCGGTTGGTGTTAAGTGTCCAGGTACATGAATCCAGCCTCCAGCGCCACTCGCTGCATTCGGTACAGACCTACGGTACAGTGTGCGTGGCTTGGTCTCGACATATGCAGTTTCGCGCACAGTGTTCGATGCTGGTTGAGGGTTTACGATGCCAAGGTAATATATTGTCTAATGGCGTTCCTCTCGAATGCACTCAGCTTTTACTGACCAAGTGTTTCGTCACCCTCGCTTCTGAGCGCCAGGTTGCGAAACCAACTTCGACTGCACCTCCCCGGAGATTTGCTGTCCGGTGAAGAAGGTCTGCGAGTTACCCTTGGTCACCGACCCCATGGCTTGCGGTGAGCTCTGTCGACGTCGTCGTACACATCATCATCAACCAGAAACGGTTTCGAATCTAGTCGACGTAGATATAGCACAAGCAGCAGTAGTGACCGGGTAGCGCGACCGTCAAGAATTCCGTAAATGTTCACGACACATCCCGAGAGCCCTACCTGCTGTTTGGTACGTGCATGTGTCATCCGTACGCTGGTTGTTGGAGTACTAATCCACTGAGTCTTGATGAATAGGACACGGCTGTACGTGTTGAGGGAAGAGACATGGACATACGATGTGTCTCGCTCCTGTCATTGGCCCAGTACCCTACCATGCACGCGTTTACTACTGTAACATTCTGCCGCGCCTCCGAACAAACACAGGTGACCCGCACATGACCGGTTTCCACGGCCAGAAGTTCGACTTCACTGGGGACGATGGGGAATGGTACTTACTGCCTAATCTCAGACCTGCCGTCCATGAACCTCAACATGCGTGTGACGTTGCCGGTCCCTTCCAGACCGGACATTACCTGTATCACCGGGATCTCCCTCATCACTACGGATGGAAATGGCCTTGACCACAGCGTCGTCATCACGGTCAAGGACCCGTACAGTTGGAAAGTAGCTGCCCGGCCGGAGTGACTCCCTGCCTCGCGGACGGCGCGTTGAGCGTAGCTCTCGATGGAAAAGAGGCCCTATTCGCCCCCGGCGCGGTCGAGATGGCTGCGGACATGAAGGTCTCTGCGGTCAACCTTCCGCGCGCCTGCCGATCGTTCGGGTTCGAGAAGTACTGGGAGCGGAAGAAGCTCGAGTACGCGCAGGCCGGCGGTCGCAGGCTGTCTAGGAAAGATCAGGACATGGGCGACTGGATCAACGGGGACCCCACCGCGACCAACATGGCGGAGTGCACGGAGTACGTGGCTCGTCACTTCGCGGTGGGAGGCGATGGGGGCTTGTTCGCCCACCAGTCCGAGCACGCTTCCTTCCAGGTCGTCATGCCGACCGCCACCGTCCGTCTCAGCCACGGAAGGCTCCACCAGATCGCGAAATACGGCCTGCCGGACCACTCAACTTGGCAGATGAACCTGGCAATTGATAGCGATAGCGTCGGCGTCGGCGCACAGGGCGTCCTGGGAGAGACACTGGTACCAACTCGTGACGCTAACGGGGAGTATATCATGCATGGTATGGAGTCCATTCGCGGGACCCAGGAAGAATGTGAGTCGGCGCACAACAGTACCGTGCGGCTGGGGATGGGCGGCGCCGACCGAATGGCAATATTGAAACTCCGCAAGCACTTCCGTCGGTAGAAATGTCCGTACGATTATGAGAGAAGGAGAGGGCAGTGCCACTGCCCCAGCGTGGTGGACGGATAGTTCGTGCCAAGTGCAAGGTTAAAAAAGTGATGTGTTCTTAAATCTGTTTCGCATGCATGAGACGATAGCCTTTTCCAGAATGAAGCAAGGGAGTGTCTGCGTGGGCGCAGGTCCAGGGACGACTTTGCTATCGCCCAAGATCCTATTTCGCGTTTTTTTCCGTTGGCCGACCATACTGTCTACTGAACGCGTGCCCCTCAACGTCGATTCGCAGACCGTGTGGAGGGCCCCATGGGAGTAGACTTCGCCCTGAACAAGAGCCACTAGAGTTCAGCTTCGACGCCTGCATGACCGGGCGGAATGCCGGTAGGTGGTGACTCTCTTATCCTGGCGGCCAGGGATGAAAGCGATTCGAGCCACACCGCTGCAGCCTCCCGATGCGGAAGTATGCCCTGGAATAGCTGTGTACTGGTATCTACCAATTTATCTGCCAATCAGAGGTTCGGATCACACCGCTACAACCTCCCGACGCGGAAGTATGTTCCACCGCAATTTTTGCGCGGTGCTTTTTACAACTTGACAGCTTGATTGATGATACTCTCTAATCTCAAATGTCCTCCTCGGAGTGCATCCGGCTCATATTTTTCATCTTTTTCGTCTTCCTCCCATGCCTTTTGTTCTCAGATGCACCACCAACTAACTGCTCTCAGTGGCTGATGGGCCTCCTTCGACAATCTTTGCCTTCAGGGAATTCGGTGGCGGGGTAATGCGTGCTCTCGTCTCCGACATATTGTATATCTAGTGTGTATCATTTAGACGGCCGGGTTGAGAGACCTTGAGGTTGCTATGGCACCCATGGACATAGAAACGGTAGGCCAAGCTTTGAAAGAGAGGAGCGCCTTTCGCGTGATGTTGCGGCATTGCTCGTTGCTAGTGTTGATTTAACGCGGTGGTTTGTGGAAAAGCCCCTTCTGCAGGTCAGCTTTGGGACCACCATTGATAAAATCACAGCGATATCACGAAACATCATCTATCTGCATTGGTGTACTTTAGGCGGGAAGAGAAACTATGTAACACCTTTTGTCCGATAGACCGTCTGCAGACGTAAAAGCCTTGCCACGTCCAGAGGATACTCGGCTGTTGTGTTCTTTGCCTTAATTTCTTGCCCGTGGCCTCATGCCCGTTGGCAGCAACTCACATGATCGACCATGCTTCTTTGCGTCATGTCACACACAGAGATGAAAAGCATTGGTTAAGTAAGTTGGGCACGGCCAAACCCCGACACATGATATCACTTAGGGTTAGCGAGCGACACCGCGTTAAAACTTACAACGCGATTCGCCCATCTACGGGAGTTTGTTCATGGCGTCGCCAGTGAATGCTATCGCACCGAGTTTGTTCCGCCTCGTCCTCACACCTGCAGCACGGGTAACGACTAATAACTTCTAACGTTACGGTCAACTCAAATTCCGCGTTTGCAGCGCCCGATGGCAACGGGACACCACATACTAGGCGAAGCGATGTTGTATCGCCAGCTTCAAAACGCGCAACACTACAGTATCAGTCCCCACCCGATGGAAAACTCGATGAACCTCCGCCTGCAGCAAAAGGAGCAGCAGTAGCTCGGATAGCCTGGAGATCTCTCCTGCTCCCAGTTTCCACCTGCCCGCGTACTCGACGCTACCGCAACTCCAACTGTCACCTACACCCGTACAGACGACTGTATAGGAGCTGCGTAGGCCCAACTCCAAAATCCGAACATACACGTTTGACACGTTGTCTACACTCTCAACATGAAAGCCGGGCCAGGTACAGCCAAAATGCGAGATACCCCTGCTGGTGGCGCTCGGTGACAACCTGACCGGCACGAACAAGTAGAGTGGCGATTGGGAAAGCCTCTGCCAATCACAGTCCGAATCCTCAGTATTTCTACACGCTGTTGCCCCCTGCCTCTGCCATTGTTGAGTAGCTTTGTGCGTGGGTGCCTCGGCGCGGGGTCCCGTAGTGGGAAACAAAAGGTGCCAGCAGCTGGGTACTGCCAACGGTCAAAATGTAGAAACTATCCGCGGGCGTGAAAGCCCTTCTACGTGGTGGAGCGTGGAAGCTCGTGTATAATATAGTTGTGGCGTGGAAGCCGGGTGGCGTGGTGGCCCTGATGTAAAGGTATATGTAGGGACGTGGGAGTCCTGAAGGCGTGGAAGCCGGGTTGGCGTGATAGCCGGAGTA
This sequence comes from Ectocarpus siliculosus, assembly GCA_000310025.1. Classification (NCBI taxonomy): domain Eukaryota; class Phaeophyceae; order Ectocarpales; family Ectocarpaceae; genus Ectocarpus; species Ectocarpus siliculosus. The sequence goes on along the minus strand of FN649729.1, from coordinate 2,661,729 downwards.
TGGGCGTGGAAGCCGGGGTTGGCGTGAGAGCCGGAAAAAGGACTTGATTATACACAGAAAAAGGAAGTGAGGAACCACAAGCCACGCACACAAATTCCGTTGTAGACACCCATACCCTCAAACCTGCAATATGTGATAAAGTTGGTACCACCAAATCTAATCCATAGCAACCATTGAACCCCCAAACTCCCCGCTCCATCTGCTCGGGAAATTCTTGCTCGCAATAATCTGTTGATGCTGTGAGTACATCCAACAGCCATGTACACGTCCACTCAATAGTCTATCATGTTGTGTCCTCCTCATGGTGTTTATTCTCCCTCTCAGTCTATCACGCAGCTTCCAACTTCTGTTTATGTGGCCTACTGTACTGTCTATCTAACTTCATCCGTCCTTCTCTTATCCCGAGCCCACTACATTTACATAGGAACAACCGAACTTTCAACAAAAGCAACGGCACTGTTCAAAGTGTAGACTATCCAATCACTCCCGCCTCCGCGTTTGCGTTGGATATTTCTTCGAACGAAGACCCGACGTACATTGCAGATATGGCTTGGAAACTTGTCCCCCCGCCTCCACTGGTGCAGTGCACTCATAGTCCTTGTAAATGTCGAATGACGTACACGGACTGAATACCGCTTCGCTCGTGTTGTGTCGGCGACGTGTCTGCCGAAACAGAGATGGTCCACATGGCAGCATCAAGGGATAGCGAACACGTGAACAGGCCACACCTGAGAAAGCGGCGGTATTCGCAACACCACTGTCATAGAGGCCACCGCAGCAATGCTGCCATAGTCACGGCACTATCCCCCAACACCAGAGTTGTGTGTTGTGTTGGAGTATTTGTGTACAAGAACGACTGGTTCTACTGCATGGGTTCTGTGCAGTATTCTGAAGGCGTGTTTCCAAGTCTGTAACCGTCAGGTGAAGACAGCTTGGGCGTCTGAGTGTGGATAATAAATCACTCTGTGTTTACCCTACCTACACCTCGCATGAACAACGCCAGCAGCTCGAGAGGACAGCGTCCTTCGCTGCACAGCGTAAGCCACTTCGCCCAATATGTTGGACGTACGTTCACCAGCACGTCACGGCCGATTTCTTCGTAATGTTGACTGGCAAACCGGAGAGGTTCACGGCACACGCGTTACCCCTAGGGAAACGTCGACGGAATGTCGCCCGGGGAAAAGGACTTGAGAAAGTATCGCCATTATATTGTCCTGCGACCAGATTGTCGCCTCATAGACGAACAAGCTGCCGTGCTAGATCCGTGTGGAGTTTCCGGTTCCTCAACTATTGCTTTCTTCCCACTCAAGGTCTCTAACAAACCAAAGCTCTACACGTGTACCCAATCGAGCGCCCCACGCACACTCGCGGAGGGGTATGTACTCAAGAGTGGGTTTTCGCGAGTCGCGTGGACCGCTGACCACGTGTCCTGCTTGAGACGAAGAAGAACGTACGACTCCGCATGTTGGACGCTGCTCTGCCCTGTCATCTTCCATACTTGGAGTAAGTGATGGCCTCTTGCCCGTCAAGTCCATTTCCGAATGGAAAAAGAGGTGGCGGCTGCTTACCTTGACGAAGCAACGATGTGCACGGCACGTTAGATGTATTGGTACACCGACATAGCGTACGAGCCACCGCAAATCTCGTCAGAGTCGCCCGTGCAGGGCGTGCCGCAGACGCCAGGATTGAGGTCGCCGTCGATTTCGCCGCACCAGCACTGTTTCATGCGGCGGCATTAGTACGTGCGGGGGCGTGCACAGCCGGAGGGCACAGATCTCATCATGTTGAGGATGACATGCATGATGTTCGGTGTTTCACTAAATAACCCAGATGTGTTTGGTAAGCTCCTTGTACGACACTGTCCCACAGAGCACGACTACACTCTTTGGAGATGCATTCAAGAAGTCTTACCTCTTCAGAATACTGGGTTCCATAGTAGCCCGACAGTCCGCTGCATAGGCCGGCGCAGGTCTGGTCGTTGGGTCATGTAGCGTTAGGTTTTTAGGGTTAGGTTTAGTGTGCACGATACTGGTTGATTGTCCGGGTATGGATTGTCAGACATAGCCAGGATCATAATGTAAAGCAAGATTGATACATGGAGGAGAAGGTTGTGTTGGTAGCGGGTTTTGTATCATTCGACATGGCGACCGTGGCTGACCCTTCCTGTGCCAACACAACATGATGTCGATATCGGGCAAAACAACAACAACAACAACAACAACAACAACAATGACAACACCACCACCCACGGCAGCAAGGCAGGGTGGCCATTTCAAACGAAACCGAATTCTTCCAAAAAGGTGAACATGTTGGCGAAAACGAACATTGCGAAAAACCACCAGCCCAAGGGGTTTGGTTTGAGAATTGCTGCTCACCTCAGCGGTCATGTCGTCAGAAATGAATTGCGTGTCGAACATTCGGTCCATGGAGTCTTGGGCGCATCCAATGTACGCGGGGTCACTGGCGTACACATCCATGCTGTAGTACCCCCCACAGGTTTCATCGGGGTCACCCGAGCAGGGCATGTCACAGACTCCTTCGCCGTGGGAGGAGTATTGGGCATTGTAGTCACCGCACCAGCACTGTTTTCGCAGGGATGGTAGATACCGCGAGGCGTTATAAGGGTGCGGTGCAATCAGAGGACAGGGGGGTTCGTCGGGTCAATGGGTACATTAGAGTGGTTCGCACAATGTGGAGCCGGTCCTTGCCAACGTCGGTGTCGTCCCTCCGTGCCCAACCAACCATGTTTTAAAGCACCATTCGGTGACTGGGTGCATCAAACGGCGGCTAAATGGGCGATCAATGGCCACGATACAAACTACCATGGGGTACTCCGAACCAACACGATACCTCGCGGCGATGAGTGTCTGAACGCCTTAGGATCACAACAGACAGACCCGAACTCATTCGAATGGTATGGTTCTGAGACTGGATGGGACTGTCACAACGGCCTCACCTCATTGGAGTACTGCGTTCCGTAGAAGGCCGAGTCGCTGCATTGTGATGCACAGAGCTGTGGTCAATCGGGAATGTGTCCGTCCACCGCAGTGATCGATCATCGGGACGAGGGGGGAAGAGTAGTTAGGGGCTCGCCAACTGAGAGAGAGTATAGGAGCACCGGTTCAACTAACGGCGAGATGGTGTTCGTGTCGACTTCGAGGAGCCTCTTGACAATTCACTGGCAATGACATGACGTGATCGGCATCGGAAAGCAGAAAGCGTGCAGCACACCGGCTAAATCCTGTGCAAACAGCATGCATGCCATCCAGCAACTTGAAGAGAATGCCCGAGATGAATATTCACGTAGCCAAAGCTAGAAAACCAGCGCTATTCACGCCTCTCTCGCTCTTCTCCCTCTCACCTCTGTGGTCATGGCGCTAGAGGAATCGCTCTGCACGAAACCGCGTGTCACCCAATCGCGCCAGTCGGCTGGGTCGGAGTAGCAGCCACGGTAGTTGTTCTCCGAAGAAAACACGTAGTCGGGGTTCTCGTAGACGCTCATGCTGTAGGAGCCGCCGCAGACCTCGCCGGAGTTGCCGGAGCAGGACATGTCACAGACACCGTCACCGTTGGCGCCGTAGTTGGCGTTGTTGCCGCACCAGCACTGTTGTTTTCGGCAGTATAGAGAGACGGGGGTAACATCACCGAGACGGCAGGGGTGAGTTCATCGTCAGACCAATTGGCATGCAGAGCTAGCGCCGTAACGTACGGAAGGTACGGTGGCGTCGTCGGGGAGAGGTGATCACAGTAGCAGCAGAGCCGGAGACGGGAAGATCTGGCGTGCAAACAAGCAGGCATAATGAGTCAGACCATGATCTCGAGAAACAAACAAACTTCTGTCCGCTTCCTGCATGTTCTCAACCAGCCGTGGACGTGCATCCTTCCCGTCGTAGGTGTGGCGGTAGTTCCGACCAGTGGGGGCAAAAAAAAGAGGAGAGGGAGGGTTCGGTTGTTCGCATTCATTCGCACGGGGGAGATTTACGAATTAAGACATATTTACAACAACGGGCGCGTTCTGAAAAACTGACCCAAGCCTGTGCATCAAACTTGGAAGGAGGGGCGGAAAGAGGCCAGGAGGGACACCTCTTCCAACCCACACGAAAATCTGTAAACGGAATCTCGAGAAACGTCAACCGAAGAAAAACAACTTGCTATTATAGAGGAGACCGGAGATCGCCTACTCTGAAACGAAGTGAAATGCGGAGAGTGGGGTCACTTTTTCAGTGGGGTCGGAAAAAGTGGTGTCAAAATCCTGACAGAAACTGAATCGCTATCGGGCTTCAGAATACGTGGCAGACCGCTTGCGCACAAGCCACGACTCCCATGAGGGATGAATGGATTTCCAGCCGCTGCACCGAGCAGCGAATGATGACGTACCAGACCGGCATGATCCGAGGCACGTTGGTGACTTGGAAATGCACCGAAATGAGGCCACCGGCGAGAATGTTGAACGTCCATTGCAACGCCCGCGATTATGCCGTTCCGACAACACGTTAGCGCAACTTTGGCACCCCGCCATCTACAAATACCACGGGCTCTATGCGCATGTGTATATATGCTAGAAGACTCACCTCTGTTGAATACTGAGTTCCGTAGTATTGGTACGCGCCGCAGTGCCCCAAGCAGACCTGTGGCCGTTATTTCGTGTTGGAGGGGATTCGATGGTCGGTCGAAGGTAGAGAGACAAGTGAATAGGGAACAACGTGGACGCTTGTTGGATGGCGGTGGCTGGTTAATCTAACGACTATTTCGAACGCTGGTGACAATGGCGGTGCGAGGACAAACCACGAATAAGCAGCAGCAGTACCGCACACGGGAGTACAAGCCATGTGACTGTCGACACAAGATGGCATCATTCACATCTCAACCCACGACCCGAGACGTACCAAATCTGACTTGCTCTCTTGCTCACTCACCTCCGCAGTCATGTCGTCAGAGGAAGTTATTCGCTCGAAAACGCGGTCGTCGGCCGGGTCGGAGTAACATCCAAGGTAGTCGGACTCTGGGTTCTCGTAGACAGTCATGCTGTAGAATCCTCCACAGAACTCATCAGGGTCGCCGGAGCAGGATATGTCACAGATGCCGTCACCGTTGGCGTCGTAGTCCTCGTTGTTGCCGCACCAGCACTGTTTCGAAATGAACGGCGGGCATTTGGGGCGCAAATTCATGGCGCGGAAGGGAGGACGTCAAGGGTTCTTGTGCCGGGGTCGTGAGAATAGAGCGATTTTGTTCTACGACGAAGAATGGGATGAGAACGGCGGCGATACCGCCAGGCAACGGCTGAGAAAACCGTGAACTGATACGAAATCACGATGTAGACGCGCTCCGATCCTGAGGCAACCGTTCCACCGATCGCTTGTTTTCGTCTATTTCACTCTGTTGTGTCGTTAGTCTAAAGAGAGACACATTCGCCCAATGATGTGTAGACTAGCCCCCGGAAACAAGGTTAGTGTTTCAAGAGGCGAACAATAGTCTAGAAAAGAATATTGCTGGGATCTATCAAACTCGATACCTTTGACTGTGAGAAAGCCAAAGTAGAATGGTGGAAAGGATGAAACCGTTTATTCGTTGATCGCAGGTACAGCAGAGAAGACACAATCACCAAAAACTGGAACTCTTCACGTAGTCCCGTAAACCCATCCCAAATATCGGCACCATCCAATGTTTGTTTATCACGATCTTGTACGTCACGTCCTAAACTCTGTTGACCGGTGTTCGACCCCGTTCTTTCCAAATCTAGGGATTCTTACCTCAGTCCCGTACTGGGTGCCATAGAAGGTCGAGCCGGAGCAGAGACCGGAGCAGACCTGTAGTCGAATGGTCGTGTGCACATGCAAGCAAAGCGGTCCATAGTCCGCATTGGGCGGCGGGGGGAGCAGTGACGGGCATGTGCGTAGACAGTATCAAAGATGGAAACGCTGGGTGTGGTGGGTCACAATTCGAGTTTCCCAACGTGGACAGCTCCCGTGCAATTGGCACCCGACATCAGCAACAACAACGACTGCCACAATCACCAGGCAACGCATGGAGTACAGTACATCTTGCACAAACCACTCGTTCATAACAGCGAGCAACCAAATACACACACACACACATCCACGCGCGCTTCCGGCCATCGATTGGTCACTAACCTCTGCGGTCATTGCAGAGTCAGAAGACCCGAACTCGAAGACGCGGCTGTCAGCAGGGTCCGAGAAGCACCCGAGGTAAGCTGCATTGTCGGACTGACCTGCTCCGACATCAGTCAGAGGATGCGGATATCTCAGTAACTGAGAAGAATGGAGTTGGATGAAGCGTTCTAAGTACCAATCTCGCAGGAGGAATATAGGTGCGTTTCATGTGTGAGGGCTGCGGTTGTACTTATGAAGAACAACGGACGCGAGCAACGTTTGCTAACATGGCAGGTGATCCCCCGTGATGCTCTAACCCCTCACGAACTGAATAGTATTTGGAACCCCAGGCCTCTGGCTACTTACTACCGTAGTTAGCGCAAGGTGGTTGAGGGACCACAACGATCACCACGGTTGTGAAGCGAATTTTGACTCATGTATCGGACATGGTCTCAGCTGCGGGTAGAGCACGATCCAGCCCCCTCAGCCTCATGAGAGCATCGAAGCCGCTTCTACGAGCGGTGAGAAACCAGCTTCGCTGCTACTGCCCGATACTTGTCGAGCAACATGCGCGCGTTAGTTGTCCGGAGGTCTCACGCACAATCAAAGAACTATGAAATTCGCCTCGTGCGCGCTGAAGAGTATATTTCTTCAGGTGGTGTCTTCGATATCCGTCCGCTCGTTCTGAGGGTACACCTCTCTCTCACCAATGACGACCCCGAGGAAGAGCGTCGGTAGCGCCAGCGAAAGAAGATGCATCTTGACCGTGAGATTGTCGGAAAGCTGATGCCTGAAAGGTTAACGACCATCACACGCCCCGCGCACGGGAGATGGTTACAGGGGTCAACCGTATGCTAGCTGTGTTTCACGTAGTTCGTCGTTCATTGGCTTTCGTTCATCCATGTCCTACAGTATACCGTTTGTTGTAAAGGCGGTGGTAACAATAGTTTCACCATACGTTTGTGTGTGCCGATTACCCCGGAAATTCTCCCTACGGTCATGTCTTCCGGATGCATGACGGTGGTTGTCGGTCGGTCGCTCCACAAGGTTACATGCTACCATGACTTATTAATTATAGACACGGGATAGCACTCACACACAGCAGTGCGTTATTGGAGGCTTGAAGATATCTTATGCTGCTCGGGAGTGCAGACAGGGCAAGAAGAAGGAGAGCGTGAGTGAGCTGGTGGGTGAGAGCGCTGTTGGGTGTGTCCTCGGAAAATCCATGTTTGATCACACACGATGATATTGCGAGGAATTATATTGTGGTAAGCAAGGCATCCCCTTTGACTGCTGTGGTCTAATCTCGAACGGGGAGACTTTGTATTGTAGGTATATTTTCTAAGAAAGGTAAAGCGTGTGGGCGTGCGTTCGATTGAGATGGCCGGTCGAGCAATTGTTCGCTCGCATCGTCTTTCTTATCGTTGTGGCACTTGCAGTGATGTTCGATTCATTTTCTTGTGGACAACAGGGATCTACCTACACGTCTACCCAAGCGCTGTCACGACACATGTCGGTGCTGTAAGATGCTTCGAATTCGCTCTTCTCGTGGTTGATGACTGGGCGAAACGGACGGTCCCGAGACGGCGACCGAGATTGGTTGACGGTGGATTTTGTTGATTGCCACGCTACACTTCCACAGATTGCAGTAGGCCCTGTGCGTGCACGACGAGTCTGTCCATCACTGCCAACATTCGGAATTATGAGTGGGGACCGTTCAGGTCTAGGACATCCCGGGGTGGAACGCGATGTTCCAGAAGAGCTTCCATCTTGATCGGTATCAGAGTTGTCTTTCATTAGCTGGGTTAGCTCCAATATTACCCACATACACAGGATTTCACCTCCTCTTCACACAAGCCAACAGAACTTTCTTCGGGGTAATTTTTCTGACTCTCAAGAATCCCGCACCTGGTTCGCACTGCACTGCTGCATGACAATGGGTTGTTTCCAGGATTTCTCTACTACTGCTGTAGTAGTCTAACATATCCGATGGCGTAATGGGTTTCAGGGCGCTGTGGTCCTGTGGAAGAACTCATGGGTTGGTTGTATTCTCAACAAAGGGCAACGAAAAAATTAATCCGATACTTGAAGCACGGATGAACAAAAGTTGTGCCGTTCACCAACTACAGCAGTACTGCATCGTGGTAGAAGAGGTGATCGAGATCCTTCAATTACCACGGGCGGTGTGTACGCAAGTCTCTCGACGATTGAGAGTCAAACCTCTCGTCGGTTTGGACTATCGTAACCTATAGCCGCACCATTGGTTGGTGGATAGACTACTGCTGTAGCAGGTTCCAAGAGGAATACGTCTCGTCTACAGCAGTCCTACTACTGCTGAACGTGTATCCTCTTGCACGCTGTGGCCTTCTTGACAGAAGCAAGTCAGAAGAGCAAAAAAGTCGAGTTCTCTTAGGCTGGAGCGTGAGAGAGCAAGCCCAAGAGATCCTTAGTCTATGTGCATAGCTGCATACTCCGTGCACGATGTCAGCCCAAAGGTAATCTCTTCTAGACTTGACCAATGCCCGACCGGTCGTTTGCGTTCTGCGTCCATTCGCAGGTGGTAAGAATGGTTCATCCGAGCGGACCCAGCACGTACTACAAACTACTGCTCTACAGCTGCTGAACGCTATAAGTACCACGGCAGCAGGGTAGTTCGCCGCATCATATCAACATGCTGGTGCAATATTCAGAACGGCGTTTCGATCCAGCAAATTTTACTCGTCGCACCTGCCCGCTCCCTCCGTCGTCTCTCGTGTGTGTGCCAGCAGATGCCGCAAAATGCATGTCGCGTGGTCCCGGCGTGGCTGAACGGGTTTTTTTGTTCCCGCTCGGGGGAACCAATGAGATGCCCGTCCCCACGTACTTGCGTGATCTCAAATGAGGGGCCTGCATCACCTTGCCCTTGCTGTGCCCTGCTGCTTTGCCTTGTAGCGTTCACCGTCCCCGCCGATGCGGTAGTTGTTGCACGAAGCACACACTCGTCCTCGTTTTGAAACGAAGACAGCAGCAGCAGGTGCAAAAAGAAGGAGATGTCGTCCGGCAGAAAAGACAAGCGTTGGCCCAAGTCCGTGGCCGATCCGGACTTTTACATGTAGCAGGTACATAGGGGAGCTTCTTCGAAGACTCTCAGTTCGATGCGGGAGAGTGTGCCAAGGGCTTCTTCGAGCAACGCCAGGCTAGTCACGTAGCACACAGGTGCGAAGCGAGAGAGAGGGGGGGGGAAGGAGGAAGGCACAACGACAGCAATAGACCAGTCGCTGAGACACCCTACGTCGTACAACCACACGGACAGAGAAGAATCTCTCCCGGTAATGTCGTCAACAGCAGCAGCGAAACATACCGCAGGTGACATGACGCAAGATACCACATCCCCGGGACCGACTTTCAAAGCTCGATTTCTCCACAGCGTTCGAGTTGCAGCGTCGGAAAAGGCGGCGTTGGGACCGTCTCGTCGAGAGCTTTCCGAAAAAGTATCGTTTGAAGCATGCGTTCTCTTCGTCGTGAAAGTACTCGAGCTTTGAAAATCGGTCCACGGGGTGTAATATCTTATGTCACGTATGCATTCGGTATGTACACCTTGTCTGCTGCCGTAGATATTCATGCATTGTGTTATTTTTTTGTCCCCTTTTTTTTTTTTTATTGCCCAGCGTTGAGCGCAATCTCGGTAGTGTTGACCTGACATGTAACATGGGTACGTTTCTATTCTCTTTTTGCTTACCCTTTGACCGGTCGCCCCGGTGGTAGTGGTAACCTCGAAACCGTGCCTATAGTGGCAAAGTCGTGAGTTTCGAATCCCCATGGGGTGATTTTTTTTTCAAATTTGCGGGTGAATGCGGAAAAGGCTGAAAAGCTCGTGAGTACCAAACTTCGACGTTAGCACCGTTGACGTGGAAAGGGGCGGCCGGACCCTTCTCGCGATAACAAAATAGAAATACAGCACGCACCGCAGGAGGAAGGCGGGGCACGAAAATCAACGAAACAGAATAAAAAAGCCCCCGTGTTTACTTACCCTGGATGATTGTAGTTGTACGAAAAAATGCACTGCAAAGTGTGGTACTCTACATACACTGAAACACGTTCACCATGATGGGACTGACTGTCGCCATAACAAATAGGGCGAAAACACACAACACATTCTGTAGTTGAAAGAGCTGGAAGAGCTGTTGCTAGCGCTAAGCACCAGGAATCCACGACGTTGCACGTTTTCTATTCGCTTTCTGATGACGACGTTTCCTGCAGTTGGAAGAACTGTTGACGAAGCGAAAGCACCAGAAAGCAGCGACATGCACGTTTCTAACCTCTTCCTGATGGCGTTCCCTTCAGTTGGAAGAGCTGTTCGCGAAGCAAGAGCACCAGAAAAGCAGCGACACGCACGTTTTCTATTCTCTTTCTGATGACAACGTTTCCTGCAGATGGGACGAGCTGCACCCGAAGCGAGAACACCACAAAAGCAGCAACATTGCACGTTGCTGTTCTCTTTTCTGAGACGTTTCTATTCTCGTCCTGAAGCGACGTTTCCGACAGTTGGAAGAGCTGTAGCTGGAGCAAAATCACAATGAAGCAACGACATGCACGTTCTCTTTCTGATGACGTGTCCTGCAAGTTGGCAGAGCTGTCACGGAAGCGAAAGCACCAGGGAGCAGCAACACTCACGTTTTCTATTCTCTCTCTGATTTCCTGCAGTTGGAAGAGCTGCTCCTGGAGGGCAAGCACCAGGAGGCGGCGACGTTGATTCGGAGGGTCCGAGATTTTCCGCGAACCTTCAGAACGCCACCAACTTGGGGCGAGGGGTGGAGATAATCTTCCAGAACATTGGTCGATGGCGTATTTCGTTGGCGGACCTTGTTGGCCGAGATAGCCGCGGCGAATACCCTGACGGTGAGAGAAGAAAGAAGATCTTCGGTAAGGGTCGGTGTTGTCGTTGATGTTGTTGGTGGTGCTGTTGTCGGTGGTGTTGTTGTTGTTATTCTGACGGTAAGAGAAGAAGGTTTCTGGCGAGGGTCCATGGTGGTTGTCCGTGTTGTTGGTGTTGTTGGTGTTGTTGGCGGCGGTGTTCGTGCTGATGGTGATGTTTCTGGTGTCGTCCTCGTTCGCGTTGTTGCTGTTAGGAGTGTTGACAACACCGATTTCGCTGTTGTCGTTGCTGATGCGGTTGTTGTTGGTGGTGTTGTTGCTGCTGCTGCTCTGTCGTAAACTCAGTAGCTAGTGCAGGTAGAATATGATGGCAATGAGGGGACATCATTTGGTAGCGATGAAGGAGGAGGAGAGGGAACGGGAGGACAAGAGAATAACCAAGACAGCAATCGAGGAGGGAATCATGGAGTGGAAGAGAGCAAGAGCTTCGAGCAAGAGGACCTTCCTCACAACAGACGGTACAGGGGCAGAGAAGAACTGCCGAGAAATAGCTGTAATAATGATGATGAGAGTGGCGGTAGCGAAAACAAGGAGGATGGTGGAAGCACTCCAAAACGAACTGGAGTGCAAGGTAGCAGCCTTGGTAGATACGTGCAGCTTTCCTCTGTTGCTGCCATTTCTGTCTTTAATCCGGAGAATAGCTTAGCCTCCCCCATGCCGCCCCATCGCGGGGTCCCAGTTAATGGCATTTATAAGTGTTTGTGTTATCAACCGCACTGAGACTGACGTCTTTTCTTTGGCCAGCCGGTTAGCGCGGTCAATGCTAATCGATAATTCGGGTGGCTCAGTTGTGTGTGATGGGAGCGTAGAGCAGCTCGGCCATGACGGAGGCTAGCCTACTGCGCAAAACAGCAAATCTCCCAAAGTATTCTTGCGGGGTCTCTCCTACTTTCATCTCAAGAGCGTGATATTGAAATGACAGCCTTTCTTTTTCGGCCCTTGCACGCGGCTCGTAATAGTCAAGGAATATCTTCCAACCTCCACTTGGACTACCATCGGCGATGATCTGGGTCAGGATTGGCATGTATGTCACAGTCGTGATCAGCAGGTTCCACACCGTTATTGCCTTTTCTACTCTTTCACTCGAATGCACCCTACGCATCTCTTCCATGCTCACGCCTTCTTTTCCGACTGGAATCTTTTCTTCAGTCAGCACCACGTCACGCACTCCTTCCTGGGCAAACATAGCTACCATGTTCGTCGAAAAATCAAAAACTTAGCCTGCTCATCCTCCCCTTGCTTAAATACACCATCCCAAGGCGCTAGGCGCTTAGTCTCAGTCATTCTAACCGTCGCTGCGTTAATGGGTACTCTACCCATGTCCCCTGATGAGACGTGAAGTCGACCGGTGAGGGCGTCGGCGAGTGTGCGGGCGATTTCGTCGGTCGTCGGGTTGGCCGATGGCCGCCCCGCGTGTTGCTGGTGGCGATCCTCGTGCTCTCTTCCGGTCCGGACGTCATCTGTCCTCCGCTCCTCGGCTCGTTGCCTCGAAATCTCGGCCAGTCTTGCTTCTACCCTCTGGTTGACCAAGTCGTTGATCCGGGCGTCCTCCTCTGCTAGTCGGGCGCTCACTCGATCTTGCTCGGTGTCGCTCATCGGTGGCTGCTGCTGATCGCCGCAAAGCGATACTCCAAACTAAGCTCGACCCGAATCTCGTAGACGACGTGTCGTACGCTAGCGTAATCGATAATTCGGGTGGCTCAGTTGTGTGTGATGGGAGCGTAGAGCAGCTCGGCCATGACGGGCCGTAAGGGTAGGTAAAGACGTGTAGACGTGTTGAAAAACGTGTTGTATTCATCGGGGGCGTGATTGAGCTCGTCATTCCATCACGGCATCAAGTCATGCATAACGCTTTAATACCCAGAACGAATGTCCATGAATCTCCACCAATCTATCATACTCCCAAGGAAAACACAAAGAAGCTTCCTGTTCCTCCGCAGTTCGTCACTGCAATTCCCGCATATGTATACGCAATATACCACCCCCATGCTATGCTACGAGTATATCGAATAAATGGTACTTGGAAAAAAACACACACACACACGAACAGGCAGAAGACAGGCCCCACAGAGAAATAGGGTACACGTGCTACTGAAGACCCGAAACGCTTAGCACGAACGGGAGCTTTTCAAGCAGTTTTTCCGTCACCGGTTAATCGGGTGCATGGCGCGTGTCTTACTTTCGCCGTCGACTCAAGCATAATGCTAGTGAGGTACTGTAGCCCGAAATGCAATTATTTTATTGTTCAACAAACTCTTGAGGGTTCGACAGTGTGGAGAAAGTTTGCCCCCCCCCACGCTAGAAATTCAATAAATAATGTCGATCCATTTCGTATTATGTTGGCCCCGCAAGCAAGCGTGAGCGCCACACCACAAACTATATATGTTTCCTAAACACGTCCTCAATAGCGTCGGATGCCCAGTTTAGTACCGGTGAATGTTCTGTGCACGTACCTTCACTACGAAGGTCCCTCGACTGCTGTACGGCATTTATTTACATTGCGCCTGGACAACGACGACACGGCACGTGCCCGGCATTACGATTCAGCAGCAGGTGCTGTACAGTGTACCCAGCCACCACCGGAAGGGGAAAACAATACCCGAAGACGGGGGCCCCCGAAGCAGCCCAAGACGGACCGACAGTCCGGTATCGGTTAGGGCGGAGGCTCTCTCAGCAGCAATTCATGACGTACTGAAGCGTATATCTTGTCCCCAACGCAACGACATTCAGTTATTTGCATCACTTGGAAGCAAAGTTTGTCGTCCATCCAGTATGTCGGGTGTCCAGTCAAACTTGTTGTTTACGCACAGCCTTGGGCGGTCGGAGTGCTTTTCATTCCAATTGATTATTCGCCTCGCCAAAGCCTCGCACCCCACGGAGATGTTTGGTCCCCGGTCCCCGGTCAGGCGCTTCCATCGCTTCCATCCAAGAAAGCGGTGGCAAGAACGTCGCGCCCACTTCCTTCAAGGAGTACATATCGCTTGCGCCCTGTCAAGTCGAACAGCTTGGACGTTTTGTCGTTCTCTCTCTCCAGACATAGATGTATTGGCACATATCTGTACACACTCCGCAGTCTACTAGTCTGCTGTAGGTATTCTGTGCCGCCACGGGTGACGACGACGTCCACCACACCCCATGTGGGCCGCGTTGCAAGGCTCGATTCCTCCACGACGGAAGAGGATGGATAAATCAAACGATACGTTTAGGAAAAGTCTGGATAAGGCGGTACCAACCAGCCGGTACCAACGCCGCGATTGTCTGCACGGCCACTCTCTCTGCCGTTGGAGTAATCGAGTCCTTGGAAAATCCGGGCCAGGGAGTGTGATATCTTCTGTCATACAAGGTTTCCCTTCGGGAAGTGGGTGTCTACCCTCCCTCAGGTGACGCAAGACCACATACGCATTGCCCGAAGAGGTATGTCTTACAACGCTTGTATTTCCGCACAAAACATCCCACACGTTGTTGTTATATTCGACATTGACTGGAGCCAGCTCGAGTGGACAATATTTTGGCAGCGAAAACTCAGACTTCCATGATGTCTTTGATTGATGATGGCAGATTTCCGATTGGAACCGCATTTGAAGCGGAAACAACACCACAAATGGGACATGTTCAACACTGCGGCTGGATGCATGCATGCTCTCAGACTTGTCTAAACTTCGCCCGCTGCGAAGTGTAAGTAAACGTAGGTACTGCTGTTGTTGGACAAAATGCGATGACACGAAGAGAGTCACAGCCATGAATCATCGTAAGAATGAATGAATGAATGTACGAATGAAAGTGGATAAGAAGCAAGAGGCAAATATTTCAAACCGTCGTACTTGATGGGTTTGATAGGTTTCAGAATTGGTTCGCCAGGCTTTGTCAGCGCGGAACGCGTCCCCGGGGTTTCGAGCCAGTTTTCGCAACTTTGGCCGTCAACCACACGCGCCACGGAGGCCTACCGAGCTCCGGGCGCGGTTAATGTACCGACGAGCCTCCTGCGTGCCCCTGAGAAGGAATTGCGATAAAAGGCTCGCTGCCGCGAGAGAAAGAAACGCCGAAGCATGAAAAGTGACCAAATCTTACATGTACATACACTACGGTATTGGGTACGTACATAGATGCAGCAGTAGTAGTAACGTAACAACACGAGATACCTCACCCCTGGACCGATTTTAAAGCTCGATTACTCCACGTTAAGGAGGATGCATAATCGAAACGATACGTTTTCGGAGAGCTCTCGATTAGGCAGCTTCAACGCCGCCGTTTTTGGCACCCCCCACTCTTTCTGCTGTTGATAACCCAGCTTTGAAAATCGGTCCAGGGGGTGTGTTACGCTGTGTCGTACAGTGGGGGGCCCTCTATAGTGCCGGTTGAATAGTGCCAACTGCCGGTATAGTGCCGGTAAAATCTCTCCACACAGAAAGCGCCCTCAATAGTGCCAAACGGCACTATTGAGGGCGGGCCTGGTATAGTGCCGGTTGGGCACCACGTCAGCCCGCAATAGTGCCGGTTCACACACGCACGCACACACACCACCACACTCCCAAAATACAGACACCGTGCTGCTGCAGTCCAACACAGCTCTACGCAGAGGCGCACCATGCCGTGTGCGGAAGGTGAACTGTGCCTTCAACAGAACAGAACGCCGAAGGCCCCTCATGGCCACGTCTGCAAGGGAGGATGTGGCGGGCGGCTCCATGGCACTTGCGGCAGCGTGGAGGGTGACTTCGAAACATCCCGCATCTGCAGTTCTTGCGTCGCTGCTAAGACTGGCAAGCGCAAAGCGACCGCAGCTGGGGTTGATGCTGGGGCGGGACCATCTAAACGTCCGACAGAGAAAGGGGGGGGGAAGAAGGCTTCTCGCGCGCGGCTGAGCAACGCTGACAAGGTTGAGGTCCTCAAGCTGCTGGATGCCAAGATTTCTCATGAGCAGATAGCAGATCGCTTTAAGTGCTCGGAACGGCTGGTCTGCAAGGTGAACGCTGAACGGAAGGAAGTGGAGGCTAAGGCAGCTGCAGGCGACGGAAGCCAGAAAACCGCACGCAGAGGAGACTTTCCGGAGGTAGGTAGAGTACACGACATGCCTGGCAATTTCCTCTCGAACGTTGTTTTTCCCCGCCATTTTTCAAAAATGCCCTCATGTCGCCGATTTCTACTGCTGTACCTTTTTTTTTTTGCCCTTCCTTGTTTCTTTGCCTTTCCCTTTTCGTCTTTTCGTATGTATCATATGGTGTTTTTTTTTTTCATGTCACCTCCTTTTTTTGTTATGTCTTTGGCCTTTGAGGTCCTCGATGTCCACACTCATAGACCTTCCGGATTATTTGTCCTTGAAATTGAAAGAGCACTGTTGTGTACATATTCGCACCCGCTTTTTTTTCAAAACAAACAAGCAGGCGGACAGTGATCATGAGGACACGGGGGGCGGCCGCCGCGCCCCACCGGCTTACGGTGAACTGTCTTCTCACTTCGGCGTCCTGGAGGTGGCCGCGCGGGAGAGTGGAAACGGGGACGCTGCGTTCCACCTATCGAAAGCGAAGATGGCGATGATCGCGGCGCATGCCGCTAAGGGCGTGCGCCAGACAGACATGAGAGAGTTTGTTGATGAGTGAGGGGGGGACAGCTATACCGCAGTTTTTTTCTTTTTGTTTTGTTTTATTTTTGTCCGCTTCGTTGCTGGCGCGTTTATTGGTTTTGTTGGCGTGTCTCATCACGCAACATCGTAGGGAGGCAGCGAGGAACGTGATATTTTTTCAAGTATACTAAGTTGCACGGACAGGAGCTGTACACGGGGTTTGGCTCCGAAGGTGAATTCTGCGCGTGCATGCGGGAATGGTTTCGCGGCAAACTCAGCTATCAGAGTGGAACCCACATTTGTCTCAGAAAAGGCTGCCCCTGCCGCCCACAAAGTATATTCACCACACTCGATCCACATGCTACTCTGTTGGCCTCGCAAATGGTAAGCGATACACCATGAACTCAAACAGCAGTGCCTCAGTAGTGCCAGACCGGCACTACTGAGGGATATCGATCACCCGAATAGTGCCGTTTGGCACTATTGAGGCACTATTCCCAGTTGTGCCGGTGCCCGCTATAGTGCCGGTGAACGCCCTGCGCACGTACCGGCACTATAGAGGGCCCCCCACTGTATATGCATACGATGATACTGGTGCATGTATGCATGCATACGTTCATCAGCTCCGTACTGGAGCGGCAGGTGGTTTCCGGAAGATTGAGATTATAAGATTTGTACCTTCACTCATCCGTGCGAACTCTTGTCGCTGCTACAGCAGCAACAGCAGCAGCAGGAGCAGCAACAGCAGCACCAGCACCAGCAACAGCACCAGCACCAGCACCACAGCGCCGCCCACCTCCTCTCCTTCCACCACGGGAAACTTTCCTCGATTTTTTTTCAGAAGGAAAACCATTTTTTTTTTTTTTTCTGGCGACGTGAACCTGGCCTGTGTCCTGTGTTCGCGCTTTCCTCAAAAGCCCAACTGTGGCTTGTGTGACACGAAAAAGGCCAGGCGGAGCCGAACTCCAAAGGCACGCCATTGCAAACCACACAAGGTAAGTGCATCAGTTTGTGCGATCCGAGGGGAGAGAGGGAAGGAAACAGCGAGTTAATTCATCAACCCTCGCACACACCGGGCCCTGAACATCGATCGAACCATGTGGTTCCCAAACCTGTTGCCAACACATCACCAGCTGGCTTTGTCTCACGCGCGACTCATGTATAACAGCGGCACGTGGTTCCCACGGGGAATCAAGTCCCCCCCGCTGGCCTTGAGCGTCGTGTTTCTCGAGCGATCTTGCGACGGCAACAGCACGTGGTCTCTTTGATCGTGGCTGATGGTTTGATGATTATTGGCGACACCCACGGACCGACGGAAGATGGTGACATTGCCCCGCGTTTTTTTGTTTCTGGTCACCAACCTCGAATGTTCGCCTGCCGTTGGTGACTGCCCCTTCTTTTTGCCGAACCAGTTGCCTTTTGGCATGCCAGTTGCGCCCGCCTCTTGTGCTTTGAGTATGTCTCTCGTACTCTCGTACGCCCGGCGTTGAAATCAGGACGTTTGCGTACACCGCTAGGCAAGGCGTGTGTCCGGAAGGCACTGCTGCTGTATCTGAAATGTTTCGGATGCAGGCAGTCTATCGTACATCTACATGTATCTAAATATCTTGGGTTGGTCTCGATGTCTCGACACATGGCAACAACATGTTTTTTTCTCCTCGCCTGCCCCTCTAAAAGCACTGCTGTGGCGGGGTATTTGCAAAAGATGTCGATTGCCGCTGGCTGGACTGGTTCTCTTGCAATGATGAACGCCGATACGACTGTGCATACATACATGTGCCGACCGTATGTGTGCATGTTCCAGTCAAGGCAATGTACTACAATTGTACAACGCTGTAACGGGTAATCGGGGATGTAGCAATATTCGGGAATGTTTACTGACCATCCCCCCGGAACCGCTTCTCTACCACAAGCAGCACAACATTTATTAATATTTGTACCTGTCATCCCCTCCAACAGTTCAAAAGAGGGAACTCGGATACATGACCCCAGAAAATTGTGGTATGAATTTTCCCGGTATCACCAGCACAGCAGTCGTTGAGCAATCAACTGCACCTGGCACCCGCCCGAATCAGGGGAGGATTGTTGTGACGAGATTGCAGTATGGAGCTGCTGTGTTCAGCGCTGTTCCGTTCCAGTCCGATTCCTCCTTTTTGCCTCCTATTTCTCTTTCAGTCAGCCGCTCTCTATGGCTCACTCCGAGCCAACGCTGATCGAGAGGGAACGCGTCAACACCACTTGTTGCCGCTAAATAGCAATGTATCAACCGTTGCTGTTCCGTCCTATCGCGGGATACTAGAAGTCTGGGCGCGTGGTCGGCGTCCACGTCTCTCTACCAAGACATGTACCCGCCCAGATGGCATCCTAGCCCAATGGCCCACTACCGAGACACCAACCTGCTGTTGTTTACGCGCTTCGTACGTACATACTTCATTTAACTGTTCCCAGGCTGAGCAGCCCCAAATATCAACATCCAACTGCTCTTGGTCCTGGCTTGAACTCTTTTTATCACGAGGGGATGTCATGATGTCATGTCAGAATTTCTCGCGTGCATTATTTGATCATACCCATCCATAATAAAAAGGTCGACGTATGCACTACGTTGGACATGTCACAAGTACCAGCCTACCCCAATCACGCCAACGCGGTCCGTGTTTACCCGATTTACGTAGATTTCTTTCAACGGGATCACAACGCTGTCAGTGAGTAAGGGAAAAGCCGTTCTCTCCGACGTTCTGTGTCAGGCGGCCAAAATCTGTCGCGAATTATTAAATCGACACAAGCGCGAGGTGACTTCCTCACTGCTGCCACCTCTTTCTCTTCTCGAACGTGTATGTTGCACGGGAGCACTATGAGGCGGCCGCTCGGCGAACATGTAGTCTACAACAGCATGCTGCCTGTTCTTACGAGATGGCACTTTATATCTCTTGATTGGTAAATATTAATATGCAGTTTTGAACGTCACAGGCCGTTGCACGCTTTTCTTGCTAGTACGAGTCTCTCTCATCACATGGTTTCCAATAGAAGGAGGCCATTGCCTGATGGACTACATAGCTATAGGAAGACAGGCTGAAACAGAGTCTTGGAGTAGGGGGGCGGGGCTTGCCAACCGTTGAGGGTGACGTGGGCCATGGCGGACAAAGGGTGCGAAGACGTTCCATTGTCGCGAAGACGAAAAGAGAACGGAGCTCTCACGCAGCTTAAGGCTGGGCATTTTCCGGGGGAGAAAACGGCCGCCCTCAAGAAGGGGGGCAATGGAAGCACATATGGGTGTTACCTTGTGTTTGTTACGCCTTGGGCGTGTTAAACACAGCAGCTTGGCGATGGTTGGGACTATTCGTAAGAGGTGATGGGAGGCCACACAACGCGAAGCAGACAGGAACGATCAATAGGCAAGCACGTTGGCAGAACCGAAAGGAGCGTCCATCGAGTACGGGGATGCCCTCGTACGAAAGTGGAGTGTGGGCCCTGCCAACCTGCTATATTGTCGTTCGTTCAGGAAAGAACCCCACGAGCGTTCTCGCCCGGGCTGCTCGTTGGGCGAAAAAGTACGCTACAGCAATCCATCCCCGCTCTATACGGGTGCCGAGGTGCCCTGGACGGTAGGAAGACAGCGGCCATGCACGATGCTATCGAAGTACACGCACCTACTCCCGTGCTAACCCCCTCTTGCTCCCATCACCAGCAGGGGCTGAGGGATCGACTGGCCAACCGCTCAATCAAGAGCGCACCGCCATGGCGGCTCGCAGACACGAACCCGGCGCCTCCGGCGCCGCTGACGGCGGACCACGGCGGCGGCGACGCCCCCCTCTCCGCGGCCGCCGCCGCCGCCGCCGCCGCCCGCTTCTCCGTTCCTTTTGCGGCTGCTGCGGCGCCGCCGCTGTCGCCGCTTCTGCGTTGCTAGTGGGGCAGACGGTACTGGCGGACGACTTGGACCTGGAAGAGTTCACCCCCAGGAGCTTCGATGGGGTCGGCAACAACGAGGCGTTTCCGTCCTGGGGAGCGGTCGGGGCAACGCAGGTGGGTTTGGTTGTATGCTGTGTTTTGTTTTTGTTGTTGTGGTTGTTTGAAAACATACCTCCGCACACGCACGCACACCAGGGACGTTGTTTTTTTCCTCCGGCGCTGACGTGTTTTCATTTGTCAGCCGGTTATCACCGTCGATGCTAGTAGTAAGAAAGGCATACAAACGTACACACTTTTTCGCTCCAATTTGTAGTGACTCTTCGCGTGTGTGTGTCGTTGCGGCGGCAGCTCCGTTCGGTGGCCGGGGCCTACTACGCCGACGCGGACTTCACTCCACCGGGGGACCTGACAAGACCGACTGCGAGGCAAGTGCTCAGTTCCTCCGCGAGCAACAACACTCCTCTGAGTTTCCGTTCTCCTTTTTTTTTTTTATTCAGAGAGCAGAGGGAGACTCTGTGTTAAAGAGTGGATTATGGTGAAAATTTGTGTGCCCTTCCTCCTGTGTGAGACTCCGGTTGGAACGCAAAGCACGCACACCGAACGTTCTGCATCACAATAAACGGGACGAACACCCACAGCAGTATATAATTTTCCATTGGCGTGGCGTGTTGGATTTTTTTTGTTGTTGTTCACGTGATTTTTTGTTGTGTTGCACTTTGTTGTCCAGGGAGGTGATGACCGACGTGTTTCTGGAGTCGCCGCCGGCGCTGTCCACCATGAGCGCTCTCTTCATCGGTTGGGGGCAGCTGCTGGCTTTCGACCTGTCTCTCACCAGCGACAACTCTTCCGAACCCTTGGACATCGAGTGCAACGACGGTGAGAGCGGTAGGAAGGAGTCATGCTGTGAAGGGCAGGACCAGGGGGGGGGGTGCGTATCCCGCGGCAGGCTTTCGGCCGTGGACCTCGCATCCCTACGAAGTCGAGATAGATGACGTCGAACGCTCGGGGGGAGTTGACGCTTGCGGCGCAGGGGGCGGGCGTCTTCCCCCGCGACAACAAAATACCACGTTCCTCTGTTTGCACCCATACAGCGCTTGATCCTCTCGCCCGTTTTCTAACCCGTTCATGTTCTTTCGCTCAATCACTCGCGCACGTAATTTCTGAAGGGACCGGGGCCGGGGGGGTCGACGTGTGGTGTCCCCTGGGGGCGGAGTCGGACCCCATCCCTTTCTACAGGTCGGACGCGGCGCTGTCGGACGACGACGGAGCCCTGGGCGAGGAGACGAGGAGCCCCGTCAACTACGCCACCGCGTTCGTGGACCTCGACTTCGTGTACGGGCGGAGCGAGGACGAGGCCGCTGCCCTGCGGTCGTCCGCGGACGGCGACGGTTTCATGGCCCTCACGGAGAACGGCTTGCCCTACGTGAACGATGACGGGACTTGGCTGGTCAGTCGAGTCGTTCGTTTCCCGCGGAATAGTTGCTGAGAGGTTACATGTTCCGTGTGTTGTGTGTGTGTCCCCCCCGCTCCCGCGCCCCCAGCTAGTAGCCTGTGTTACCCTGTAGTCGATGTGTGTTTTCCGTCTGGCTGCTGCGTATTGAACCCAGTTTGTGTACTCGAGAGCGGGGAAGACAGCAGCAAGTATGTTGAATTTCTTTTTTCCGTTGTTTCGCACATGCCGCAATGTTTGTTGTTTTTTCTACGTGGTTTGTGACATTGCCGTCGAAGGAAGCCTTTTCCCTCACGTGTCTGATTTTTTGTTGTTGTTCATGATTGGTTAGTGGTTTAGCGCAGCTTACCTCTGGTGTCTGTCTGTGTGTCTGTTGATGCTGTTGTTTCGCTTACTACGTGCTCGAAAACCGACGAACGACGGCGACGCCCTCCGCCAGATCGCGGACCAGCGATCGGCCCAATTCCCGGTCACGTTTGCCCTGCACGTCATGCTTCTCCTCGAGCACAATCGCTGCTGCATGGACATCGCGCCCAGCGAGGGCTTCGAGGGCGACGAGGTCAGTTAACGCAATATCCTTCGAGTGCCGGGGGGGAGGGGGGGGGGCGGGGGCGGGGGCGGGAGGGTTCACCCAAGCGTACCATCTTTTTAGTTTTTTCGGCTGTAGTTTGAGGGGTTGAATGTTTCGAATGAACCGTGAGTGTGCCACCGTCGGTTGTACGGTGGTACGGGTTTTTTTCTGCCTCTTTCCGTGAAGGACGCATCCACCCGTGTGATGCGGAATATTTTGGAGACCACATCAATCGATGGAGAGGTGTCGCGCGAACTGCTGTGCCAGTGTACGTGCTACCTGAGACGACTCTGAGGTAGTGGTGGTCGGAAGTATCGGGTGTCCCGTTAATTATGTCGTCCATTTGCGGTTCCGGTGTCGTCTTCGTCCCCCCACTGGCGGGTATGAGCTGGCACCCGGAATTCCGGTTTGACGGGAAATCCCGCCTTTTTTTGCAAACGCGCAGGACATCTACCAGGCATGCCGGGGATGGACCATAGCCGTTTTCCAGCACGTCACGGAGAACGACTTTCTGATCCGCCTCCTGGGGGGTAACATCCAGGACCTCGGCGAGAGCATGTCGTCGTCGTCGTCGTTGTCGTCGTTGTCGTCGTCGTCTTCGTCAACAACAACGACAACGGAAGCAACAACAGCGCCAACGGAAGCTACAACAGCGCCAACGGAAGCAACAACAGCGCCAACGGAAGCAACAACAGCGCCAACGGAAGCAACAACAGCGCCAACGGAAGCAACAACACCACCTGCGGAAGCGACGACAGCGCCAGTGGAAGCGACAACAGCGCCGGTGGAAGCGACAACACCACCTGCGGAAGCGACAACACCACCTGGAGACAGCGGTGATGGTAGCGCCGGTGGCAGGGGAGAAGAACGGAGAAGAATTAGGAGGAGGGGGCTACAGGAAATGAGAGGGGAACCACCAGGTGGAGTGCAGGACGAGCGGCGGGAGGGAGGGGTGCATACGTGTTTGAAAATCGGGTTGCCGCTGTCGTTCTTGTTGCTCTCTCCTCTTCAAGTGAAAATCAATGTCGGAATGGGTATGGTTTCAGGTCGCGTTCCCCCACTTTGTTAGTTGCACCAACCGCGAGTGTTTGTTAGACGGGGAAGACTGTCGGTACCACCGACGCCTCCACGAACGACGGGAGACGAGTGGGGGTTGTAGACGCAACTTAGACACGTTCAAACACCATTTCAGACCCACTTGCTTGCATGCCAACACTCCGTTCCGCAGGGCGGCCAAAAACGAAACCAACCAAACAAATATCAAATGTCCTTTCGCTCACTAACAGTCAAGAGCTCAGTACATCTCCTTCTTAGACAGTAGTGGATTTTTTCTCGAACAAAGGGCATTTGGTCTTTTCTGTGATGGCCTGCATGTGTTTTTTCTAAGAAATCGAAGAATGTCCTTCAACGACCTCAATCGCAACCGTTCAGATGAAGACGGACGCGAGCATCCGGTGCCCGGGCGGCAGAGCAGGAGGGGCCTGTGGCTGACCACGGACTACGACGAGAACACTAACCCGGGCGCCGATACCTTCACCTTGACGGCGGGGGTGGCGGCCTTCGAGTCGGCCCTGCCGTCCACCGTGCGGGTGGTCGGGGAGGGCTACGAGTCGACGCGGTACGACAACATCGAGCTCGCGGCGGCCGTCGGGGCCGACGGCCTCGTGTCCTTCTTCAACAACGTGAAGGTGTGTGTGTGTGCGGTGTTTGTGTGTGCGCGTCTTTTTCTTTGTTGGGAGTACGAATTGCGTATTTTTTCCCTTATTCAACAGTGTAAATGTGTCCGGTGTGTGCGTGTGTATATAAATAACCATATATTTTTCGTATGCATACATACATACGTAACATTTCGCCTGGTTGGTGCTTCGCGACATATTCCGCTTGCTGAGGAGAATCTTTTCTCACGCTTCCTTCTCAGGGGCAAGCAGGGAGATCGTACATTACCGCGCACGCCGGAGGACCGCCAGCCACCCGTGGCACTTGTGCTAGTCGCCCAAAATTGAAAAAATTGGCTCCATTCCCCGGGGACGTGTTCCGCGCGAAGAAAGCCACCGCAAGAAATACACGAAACGTGTGCTTGATTTAACAGGACATTTTGGTTCCTCGCAACTCACAGAAATCCCAGACCATGGGCAACACGGATACGTAAGAGCGAGCAATCAAACGCAGCGGATTGCAGCAGTAGGGCGTGCAACAAAGACGCCACTAGCATTGAAAAAAATGCACACATTTACGGACACCCGAAAAGTCACGGCGAGGAACAAAAATACCCCTCACATGTTGATTGCAATTTCCAGGAAAATTCTGCAGGCTGTTCGCCAAACCTGCACTCACCACGAACGCCATGACGTTGAGATTCAACGATGCAACCGCGATGCCATAGGCCATGTCCTCATGCGTCGCCCCCGGGAGGCAAGCCACCTAACTCCCGAAGGGGAGCAATTTGTTTTTTCATTTATCATAACGATTCCATTTCCATCTACAGCAGTGTCCGGGATAAATGACGTTAAAGTAGAATGTGCAGGGGAATGCGGGTTCGCTCTTTCATTGACGTCGACCGCGCTACCCCACTGACCAATGAACATCCGTCAGTCTCTCGTCAGTGCGGCTACATATGTAGAAACAAAAGGGAAATCGCTTCTAAAGGCGACCATGATCTGGAGACCGCGTGAGCGAGCGGGGGGGAAGGGCATCACCGAACGCCGCCGAAGTACCTGGCACCTCAGTTTTTCCCAACATCTTCTCTCTATCTCTCTATCTGTCTCACTCTCTCTCTCTCTCTCTCCCTCGCTCTCTTCCCTCTCTCTCTCTCTCTCCCGCTCTCTGTTCTCCAGGTTGTGGACGTGTTGCGAGGGGCGGTGTTGTCCCCGGTGTATGCGGCCGACACTCACTACACCGCGGCGGTCTCGAACGGGTCTCCGCTGTTCAAGCTCCCGGTGGACTCGGTGCAGCGGGGGAGGGACCACGGGCTGCCGACCTACAACGATGCTCGGGCGGTGAGACAAGAGAATGATTTTTGTTGTTGTTGTTGTTGTTATCCTTGTTGTTGTTGTTGAAGTTGATCCGCTACCCTGTGTGACATGGAAAAAAAAAACAGCAACGTTTTTCGTTTACTTTTAGCACCTTGAGAGCGATAGTGGACGGGGATTGAGAGAGTATTGGGCTGCGGTTGTTGTGCTAGTCCGCCCCCACTATCTTCCTCTCCGACCAAAATCCCACCGCGGGGATGAAAAACAAAATTCAACACACTAAAAACACACACACACACACACACAGGCGTTCGGTCTCTCGGAGGCGACCACTTTCACAGACGTCACTACGTCGTCGTCGTCGACGTCATCATCGACGACGACGACGAGCACGACGTCATCTTCCGGCTCCGACGCCGACGAGGAGGTGGCGGACATCCTCTCGACCGCGTACGGGGGCAACGTGTCGACCCTCGACGCCGTGACGGGGGCCCTGGCCGAGCCGACGATGGCGAGCTCCGGGGGCGTCTTCGGGGAGCTCCTGCACGCCGCCTGGCTTGAGCAGATGTACAGGTGTGTGCACGTGTGTGTATCTTTCGTTTGTGTTTTGTGTATCTTTTGTCGGCCGCGCTATCCCCGGCTGTGTGTTTGTGTTTGTATCTTGAAGTAGCATCGACCGCGCTAACCGGCTGACCAGTGAAAAGACGTCAGTCCCGGCGCGGTTGAAAACGCAATGTGCTTCTAAAGTCCACGATCTGGGCCCCCGTGAGGGAGCATCATGTGTGTGTGTGTGTGTGTGGGTGGGTGTATTTATCGGCCGTGCTAGCCAGCTGGGTGTGCGTGTGGTTGAAGTGCGCTACCTAACCGGCTGACCACTGAACAAGACGTCAGTCTCAGACCGGCTGAAAACAGGAAATGCTTCTAAAGGCCGTCTGGGACCCCGTGAGGGGGAGTGTGTGTTTGTGTGTGTGTATGTGGGTATGTATACTGGTATTTCGCATCGGCCACGCTAACCGGCTGGCCGATGAAAAGACGCGTGCGTTTGTGTGCGCGCACGTGGGGGGGATGATGTTGGTAAGCGTCGACGGCGCTACCCGATTGGCCATGAAAAGGTGCGTTTTGGTGGCGTGGCACACGGGGCAGAGGAGCCGACCCGCCCGGCAGACATGTAAAAGGGGACGTTGTTTGAAGGGTGTTGGGGAGTGAAGGGAAGCTCCGATAGAGTCTTGTATGAAGGCATTGTGAAATGTTTTTCGTTTTTCTCCCTATATTTTGCACGAGGTCGAGGTTCGAGCTTCTGGTTCCTTTTTCGCCGTCGCCGTCATCGTTGTTGAGCCTTGATGGTTGTTGCTGTCGAGGATGATGTTGCTGTGTTGCCATTGATGCTGTTGCTGACACCGCCGTGTATTCTTCTGGGCGTGTTTTTCACCAAGCCCCGCGCGAGCCACACACCACGGGAGCCAGTCTGACCAAGTACGGACAATATAAGGTAGTGAGCGGAGACCGGAACGGTTGCTCATGTGAAGACAACAACAACCAGCAACGACCCCCCCCCCCCCCCCCCGCTGGTTGGCCAATCAATCGACCAATCTGGCAGAGCCTTCCAGGGCGACCGGTTCCACCATCTCCACTCTAGGGACATCGAGGACGCCTCCCTGACCACCATCTCGGACCTGATCAACCGGACGACCGGTGCCGCCGACATCCCGCTGTCGGCCTTCGTGGCAGCCGCCGTGGAGGTGTGCGGCGCGGACTGCTCGTCGATCGGGGTGTCGGAGGCCGACCTTTCGGACAGCTACTCGGTCGCTTGGGAGGTGAAATGAAATTCAAGCCAGACCTATTATGCTTGTGTGGCTGTGTATGCAAAATTGGAGATTTTTCTGTTTTAGTTCGCTGGGCTGTCGGAGTCAGAAACAGGTCCGCTGTGCGAGCTGTTGAGCTCCGGAAACGTCGCACCGAGGCTGGCACTCAGCCGGGGGTTGGTGCTGCTGCCTCCTTTTATGGTTCATCTTGCGTCACCCACTTGGTGACTCTCTACTCTTATGAGCCCACTCCGGTGCGGAACACTTGTATGTATGCACTCATGCTTATTTGAATATTTCAACTTATCGGTCATTTGAAAGCCCAGCTCGCTCAGCTCGAGCGCTCAGAGCGATACCTCTGTTGCATGTATCCTCGGGAGGAGGAGGGGGCCTCCTTGTGTGAGTGAGTGTGTGCCTTGCGCTTTGCACAACGCTTGGAGGATGTGTACTTCTTTGAAGCAGGCATGGAAGTGAAAGATGCGGTTGGACGAGAGAGGGGGGCGCGGGGAGAGAGAGAGAGAGAGAGAGAGAGAGAGAGAGAGAGAGAGAGAGAGAGAGAGAGAGAGAGCACGTTGGGCAGGCACGAGCAAGCGGGAGTGCTGCGGTCGGTAAAAAAATGTTGACGCAAGGGCGCGTGGCTGGTGGGTGTTGCCTCTTGTGCCATCTGGGGTCGGCGGCGCGGACCTACTCACGTGTACACCTATATATGACGTGAACTAATGTAAGCGGGAATCAAAACGAGAGCGCCTTACCTCGTCGACGCCCCACACCCACCCCAATACCTCCTATCCTGCGTGTTGATTGGTGGTACATGATGGTCATGAAATCACGTCACCACTTGGGCGAGTGAATTTTCATGTGGTAGGGAGTGCATTCGGTGGATAAACGTTTCTTGTCACAGATAGCATACTCGATATTTCTCGTTATTTTGAATGGGGTGGGTGAATCGACAGCCTGGATGATGAGTTTGTCGAATCTCACGAAGTCGATAGTGGTGATACCAGCAACGATAACGGCGACGATGACCATAACAACAGATGGTTGAAGACAACACCATGACGATGTCGCTCAGCGCGAAGGGCATCGGCGACACCGGGATGCTGGGGATCGGCTGGGGAGGACTCACCATGAGCGATGCCCAGGTATGTCTCCACCCAATATGATGGCCCAAAAAAAACAAAGCCGTACTCGAGATATCCCTGTCCTCTTTGTTTGCCGCCTCAAGCCTGGTACGCTTGGCGCCTGCGCTGGTTGCCAAGTCCTAGCATTTACCGGGCCGTTGTTGCTGTCGTTTGTTCGCACGTTGCAACCGTCCAGGCAAAACCTCCGACCAGAATTTCATTTATCAGGTCTGACGAGCGTGGCGCTAGCAGAATTGTATCAATTCAACGGATCTTCTTATGAAACGCAACTAGCCCCCCGCTTTCTCAAGCTTTAGATACACGCGGGCCCGATTTTCACTTCCAGATCTGACGAGCGTGGCGCCGTAGAATCAATTGAACGCATTGATGCAGACCTCCGCTTTTGTAAACTCTCCAGATGAACGCGGACCAAGCCCCAATTTCACTCCCAGATCTGACAAGCGTGGCGCCAACATAATCAGTTGAACGGATTTATGCAGGACATCACGACGCCTCCGATATCTCAAGCTCTTGTGATATACGTGGACCCGAATTTCACTTCCAGATTCGACAAGCTTTGAGCCGCCGAATCGATTTAACAGATCTACGTATGAATGCATCGAGGCCTCCGCTATCTCAAGCTGTTGAGATAAGGACGAGGACCCTGTTTTCACTGCCAGATCTGACGGATGCGCCGCGGCATAGTCGATTCAACGCTTGTGTATATGAAAGCAACAGGACCTCCGCTTTCTCAAGCCCTCACGGTAGGAGCGGACCTGAATTTCACTTCCACATCTGACGAGCGTGGCGCCGCCGAGTCAGTTGAAAGCAAGGAGGCGTCCGTACAGGAGCAAAGCTGTGGGGGGCGCAACAGTTGCTGTGGTGGTCTCCGAATCAAGCACTCATGCAGTAGATCGTCGGCTTGCGTGCCCCCAACGCCCCCACGGCTGCGCGGCGCTCTTCGCTCCTCGGGCCAGTTGGGTTGTCAGCCCCTCCCTCGTTGTTATCGACGAGATGAATTCATTTCGTGACCCGGGAGGTGGGTCTCGTGATCGCGACGGATGAGGAGGAGTGCATCGATCGGCACCCCCCGTCCCCTTTAACACATTGTGCCGTCCCCCGTGCCCCATCATACCGAAAAAACCGTAAGGATTACGTGATCTGCGAGGTGCTCTCGTCGACCGAGGCGGAGTGCATCGACCGGCAGGCGACGGGTGGGCGGTCCCTCCCGGACCCGGACGACGAGGACGACCCTTACCTCGAGGTCTTGAGCGTGGAGGTGGAGGGCGACTGGACGACGGTGCAGTTCTTGAGGTCGTTCGCCACCCTGGACGATCAGGACTACGACCTCTCCCAGGCAAGTTTTTTTTTTTTTTGTTCGCTCGACGACGAGTGGAGATCGTGACTTCTGCGCGCGTGTGCTCGTGCACGCAGAGCACGCACGACGCGAGTAGGTGTTGCGTCTCGGCCCTTTTTGGTGTTTTTGTTTGTCTTTGTTTCGGGCATCGACCACGCTAACCAACGAAAATACGTCCGTCGCAGTGCCTTTGGCGACACAAAATGCTTTTGAAGGCCATGATCTTTGTGTGTGTGTCGCCCGCCGAAACAAATCAAGAGACCCATAACGCAACAACCGTGTCGACGGCAAAACGCGGAAAAAGAAGAGCTGGTTTTGGTTGTGGAAGGAGGGGGAGGTACTCGTGTTGGTGCTCGGGTTTGTGTTGTCGTTGCCGTTTGTTGCTGTTCTTGTCGTCTTCCTCGTCCTCGGCGTCGTCGTCGTCGTCGTCGTCGTCGTCGTCGTCGTCGTCGTCGTCGTTGTCGTCGTCGTCGTCGTCGTCGTCGTCGTCGTTGATGTCTCTCGCCGTTGGTTTGTGCGTGTCGCTCTTGCAGTCCTCGTTGTTCTTTTTGTTCCTTTCGTCGTCGTCATCTCCTTGTTGCATGTGCGTACGCGTGGTCTACCTACCGCGTACAGTAATCAGCGTGAAGGGGCTGACCGACCGTGTGGCCTCTACCTCCTGTCTGTGTGGCAGGACCTCGACAACGAGGAAGACACAGAAGTCATCTACTCCTTCCGAGAGGGGGCCGGGGTGGGCCAGCACCCGAACGCCAATCGAGGCGCTAGCACCGTCAACTTTGCCACGGGAGACGTCGAGAACGAGTGCGACGAGAACAACTTCGTGTCCATACACGGGGCGCTCATGCTCATCGCGTGGATGGTCCTGGCACCGTGGGGCATCTACTACGTCAGGTAAGTCGTTTCTCGGGCACCGGTTTATTTGGGTCGTAATAGCGTGTTGTTGTTGTTGTTGTTGTTGTTTTTGTTGTTGTCGTCTTGGCCGCCCTCGACGCTGCCGTGGCTGTTGTCGTTGTCATCCTCGAGAAATATTGAGGGAGTTTCGCTTCGTCCCGCAATAAAACAGTACCATTGATGCGGAGAGGATTCACGAACGGACGGTGATCTCCGCGTCCATGGCCGGATTGATTCCCCGGTGTTTTTAGCACGGGTGTCACTTTTTTATGGCTCGTTCAAACACACGCAACCCTAGTCCGTTGTCTGTGCAGTACCCTCGGTGCAGCGCGGCGTATTTTGACGGCCTCTTCCGCAGCCAGCGGCCAAGACCCGGACGGATGTAGTTGGTCAAGGGGGCGGCTGCGGCAGAGTCTTGCATTCAAATATCCCGCGTCGACGACCCTCTTGTTTGAATATTTCACCGAGTGGACGCGGAACATGTTTTGCGTCTACCTGTTGTCTTTTTGATTCTCTTGCCCTCGTAGTCCCTCAACCTTTTCGTTCACATCGCCTTTTCCTTCACTCGACCTCTGAATTCACTCAGCCTTCGTATTCACTCGACCGCTTTTCACTCAGTCGTTTTCACTTGGCGTTTGAATTCACTCAGACTTTTTGGTAATGTTCCCATAGCCTTAATGTTTACTCATCCCTGTTTTTTCATAGTATAACTATACGTTCACCTCTGGCGCTTGCCTCCCGTCCCTTGCGCCCCTCTCGTCTGTACAGGTACCGCAAGGGCGAGGAGATCGACTTCATCTGGCGCTACCAGTGGTGGGAGATGCACGAGGAGATCATGATCGTAGCCTCGGAGGCAGTTTTGCCCCTCGGCATCACGTGAGTACGACCAACGACCAATTACGAATTTGTGCCACGTGCCTTGCTTTGTTTTTTTTTTATTCTCCCCTCCCCCCCTGTGCTCCGTTCTCTCGATGACACGTGGCCAAACAGCTAAAGCATGCAAAACATGACCACGCGCCCCTGTGGGGGCCTCCGGGGCACCAGTTGAATGTCGCCGCTCCCTCTGAATGGCGCCAGTCGATTCGCCGAGCAAGTACCGGCAATACTGAACCCCCTCCCCACCGTGTTTCCTTTGCAGTCCCGAGGGGAGAATTGAAGGTTACCCCCAAAGGCTCATAGTACGCGTCATGTTGCTCGGTCCCCGCTCCAAGCAAGTCATGGTGTTGAGAGTGCTGCTACTGCTGTAGCGTTTTTTATATATGTTTGCCCTTTGTTGGTGCCCTGTTTAATACCCCGATTATCTAGTTGTGTTAGCTTCCGCGGGTCCGACGAACACACAGCACGATCCCTTCGGTGCCAACACGGCAGCCTCTCCAAGGGTGCACGTCTCGTGCATGTGGTGGCGACCATCACTGATTTGGTTAGTTCGTCCGTCCAATCAAACTCCAAGAACAATCTTAAGAGTCCGTGCTCGATTCCAGTCTCTTTCCAGAGGAGCCAATACGTCTACCCAACTCCAATGTGCTGCGTCCTGCTTAAATATTGTAACGAAAAGCGAAGAAGACACGGCTCAAGCGGCTTCCGCGCCCCTGTCTGTTTCCTCTGTGGCATCGACCCCTTGCCGTCGCACGGGTCTCCCGTAACCCCCAGAGCTATTTTTGCGTCGGGTGGAGAGCACCAGAACGAGCACGCACACTGGGGCTACTACATGATCGCCGCGGTTATCGCCCAAGTGCTGTCGGGCTGGCTGCGAGTGAAGGGGCTGGGAGGAAAGAACGCCAACTTTTGCCTCTTTCACCGGGTACGGGTGCAATTGGTATTGTTTCGGTACTTTTTTCTTTTTTTGTTTTTCTCGCTCGTTCGAGACACTGGTTTTCATGTTTGGCTGGCGGCTTGATGCGCTTGTGCTGTGAAGGCACGCGGCAGTCAGTCACTCTCTTGGTTTTTGTTTAACTGGTGGTGGTATTTGATTGGTGGATTGATTGTTGGCGGGTATAGTGACGCCCAGCCCTCTCGTCGTCGATGCTGCTCGCATGGCTGGTGGTCGTGGCTGCTGACCATGACCACGGCCAGCACCACACACGAAAATATACTGGACGAAGCTTCTACTTCGGGTTTTATTCTCTTTCGTGGGAGCGCCCGCCTACACGTGACACATTCGACCCATATTGTGATACGTTATAAACCGCTCACTTTCCTTGTGGCTGAACCCCTTCCCCTCCTCAC
>FN649729.1:2604718-2621823 GCA_000310025.1 Ectocarpus siliculosus | reverse complement strand
CACTGGGCGCCGCCGAGCCACAAAGGAACCCTCGCGACATGCGCAGAAAATAGATGGTTGGCGACTCCGTGTGCGTTCGGCAAAAGGTTTGTTGAAAAAGTACCTTTGTTCGGCACACGGAGTCGCAAACGATCTATTTTCTGCGGATGTCGCGAGGGTTCGGAAGTCGCCTGGCGGCGTGCACATCGCAGGAATGGGCGCCGCTATGGGACTGGCGCAAGGGCACCCCGTCTGGGAGTGCCCGTCCCTGGACTTCGAACGTGCTGAAGGAGGTTTTGGGGTGGGATCGGCCCGCGGCTTCCTTCTGCTCCCCCATTTTTTGTACAACATGGTGTGAGAAGAGCTTTTCTGACTCCCGCGCACTCCGGTTAACCTTGTCCCCATCGTCCTCGTCGTCGTCGCCGCCAACGCGGGGGTGTTTTTGCAATCATACGTCTGTTGCCGGAACGGAACGGAACCGAACGGAATGGAATGGACTCCAACGGAACGGAATGGAACGGAATGGGAATAAATCGAACGGAACGAAACGGAACGGGAAACCGCAGGGCGTGATCCAGCGATCCTACAACGCGTACGCGGTGAGGGTGCGGGACACCAACCCTACCCCGACCGCGGGAGGGATGCTGATGGGCGGACTTTCCCACGGTAGCGACAAGGGGGCCGGAACGCTCATAGTCGTCCCGGCTAGCCAGACGACGGAGGGGGTGCTGTGCATCGAGATGCGCATCAGGCTGTACCACGACGGGGCCATGAGCAAGCTGCTGGAGAGGCTCGCGAAGGTGAGGAAAAACGCCGAGGGAGGGGGGTTAAGTTTGTTGCTGTTTAGGCGACTATCCGCCGCCACGTTGGCAGTGTCTTTCGGAGCGATAGCTTTGTCTGCTC
Organism: Ectocarpus siliculosus; assembly: GCA_000310025.1. Taxonomy (NCBI): domain Eukaryota; class Phaeophyceae; order Ectocarpales; family Ectocarpaceae; genus Ectocarpus; species Ectocarpus siliculosus. The sequence goes on along the minus strand of FN649729.1, from coordinate 2,620,941 downwards.
GAAGACCCCATGTATTCTCTCTCACTCTCTCCCTCTCTCTGTGTGACACGCACGCGCGCACGTTCTCCCGCTCTTGCGACCAAATCGATCAAGGGACAAATTCACAGCATGTGGCGGAAGTTTTCATTTCTCACTGTTGAACACTCACACTTTTCGGCCTCTCATGTGGGTGTCTTTGCTAAAACTAACGCCGCGCCGGTGCCTTCCACGAACTCGCGCACCGGGTACCCATAGGACACGGACAATCCCGCGGTACAGCTGCAGGGTCCTTTCGTGATCCAGAAGCTAGTCCCGCCGCCGGCGCACCGGAACGTCGTCATGATCGCCGCCGGCACGGGCATCAACCCAAGTACGTTTTGTGGAGTTGTTGGTTTGTGTCGTTGGTGTTGTTGTTGTTGTTGTTGCTGCTGTTGTTGTTGTTGTTGCGGCTGCTGGTGGTGTTGTTGTTGGTGGTGGTGTTTGGTGTTGGTTTGCGTTGTAGCAGAAATCGATGTATCACGAATGATTGCGATTCACCGTACGAAACGACGTCACAGCGTTGTTTCAAAACGCGTTGTGCGAAGAAGCGTCTTGATTAAGCAGTCCTATGGTGCTACCTTTCTCGTATAGACCCTCCACCACCTAGTGCATACCTAAACAGGATGATACAGGGCTAGGGTACATTACCCGCACGGAGTCTCCCAAGCTCACCTGCCCGACGTCATGGAGCTAGAGCTAGCTCACCGTTACTTGCTCCTTCGCTATGCCTCGTCGTCTGCCCCTTTCGTTGTTCGTTTTTGTTTGTTTTTTTCGTTGCAACCGCCGCACGTACCATCACTGCGTGGACCTCGGACGGCGCTAACGCTGGCGGCGAAATTACAACGCTGGCGGAAAAATATCATGGAATTCTCGATCGACGGGATGGTCCTGCTTGGTGTTACTCCCGACCAAACTCGTGGCGACGCCAAATCTCGTGGGCCGGCCGATGATCCAAATTGATGTACTGCAACCTCGTCTGCGGTGGTGCACGAAACCACAACAAAACGGATTTGATTTCTCGTCGACGAATCGTGCCGATTCTTCTTCCGATTGCGCTGCGCTTGCGAAGTGGTGCAACAAATCCGAGACTACCTGGCCCTGCCGAGGTAAATCTTCACTCTTCATCTGCGTTTTTCTGAAATTTTTCACAAAAAAGAGAAACGCTTGTGTCTCGGCACGGTCGTTTTTTTCTACTGTACGTTTTTTGTGGGGCATGTTTGGGCGCTTTGGCCAGTGCCGTTAGGAGAAAACACGGAAATCAACACCTTTCATTCTCGAGTACGCAGAGTGACCTTGAGTTCGTTTCCGTTTTGGACAGCTTTTGTCGGCGGACCCGCCGTGGGCGGCGGGTCCCACGACGCGTCGATGTACACCCCACCGTACCTCATCGCCCCTGTTGCTGCTGCTGCTGCTGATGATGCTGATGCTGTTGCTGCAGAGTTGCCGCGCAGTCCTCGAGGTCTCGGCTGGCCCTGGTGTGGCAAGCGACAAGCGAGGCCGACCTCTACGGCTCTGAAGAGATGACGGAACTGCAGGTAGAATACGTACATCTATCTTGAACATAAAACACAATGCTGCTATACGACACGCTTGACCTGCACGGCTATCCATACTCCATACTTGTACGCCTTTCTGCATGAAGCACAAATATTTTGCACGATGCCCTTGGCCTGTGTGGCTATCCCCGCCCACCGTTCATTTTTCCAAGTATGATCGCCGCCTTTGCGAGGTGAGTGAAATGCAAGTGCCGCAATCGGCGTACGGTACGACCTGTGGCTATCCCGCTCACCGTGAGTTTTTCCTAGGGTGCCTGCTTGACGGTTTCCGTGTCACGAGGCGAGTGAGATGCAAGTGGTGCAAATACCCTACGATACTGCCCATACATCTATGGCTGCTTTGCCGCCCACCGTGAGATTTCCAAGATTGATGCCTCATTGAGCGTTTCCGTTTCCTGCGCCGACGAGGTGATTGAAATGCAGGCGGGTACACACGGCGGTACCGTAGGATTAACATGATGGCTTATGACAGGGTACCACGCCCACCGTGAGGTGTCCATGTATGCCTCCCTCAGGGGGTTCAATTTCGGGGGGGGGGTTGTACTCATGATGTGAACGCACGCCGTGTGGTCGTTAGGCCGTTGGCCTCGTTTCGCGAAGGGCAAGTAGGTACGGCAGGCTTGGTCACAGCCATTAACTTGCGCGGTCGCCTACCCGGCGCCCACCACGGGCTGTTGTTGTGCCCCCCACCCACTCGTAGTATGTACGCGAGCCGACCTATTGATCGACCATTCCGCCGGCAACATCCCGAAACTGTACGTCTTCAGAATCGTTATCGATCGACAACGACGACGACGACAACAACAACAACAACGTCCCCACCCTACAATGGCCCCCTCCTGTTGAAATGTCACTGCCTCAATCATTTACGTTATCCTTGATAGGAATCAATGTGTCATTGTAGGTACGCTCGAGTTGTTTGGCGTTCCCTGGGTTGTGATCCCCCCCCGCCGGTGTCATCCTCGATACGGTATATATTTTGTCAAATGGTAACAGTTCTTTGAGGTACGCTCGCGTTGCTTGCTGGCGTTGTCTTGGCACGTAAAAAACATGTCGTCAACTTCGCTCGCGTTGGTTCTTGGCGTTCTCGTGTCGGGTGCCGCCGCCCCCTCCCGCCGCCGCCTCTCGCCGTTACAGGCGAAGAGCAACGGCCTTCTAGAGGTGACCGTGCTCATCAGCGGGGAGCACCGCAAGAGGAACATCCCCGGGGCCGCGTTCCGGAAGGGCGCCGGGAAGCTGCTGGCCAAGGCCGGTCTCGTCTCTCCAGCGGCGGCGTCGCCCGCCAACTCCTTCAGGACCATGCCGAGCGGGAGGCGAGTGTGTTTGTGCGTGTGCATGTGTTTTCTCCACTTGAAAATATGCGTTCGCTGCATTTTTCTGCGTGGTAGAGGCTCCGATACGCGGTCACACGGAAAGCTTCCTCTCCTTTACCCGCACCGTTCCTGCGGTGCTTATTGCTGAAGAAAAGTACCCCCCCCCTGTGATGCACGGTAGGTATGTCTTTTGGGTCTTGGAAACGAGTATCGCCGTGGGTGTTGTTGTGCGAAGGGGCGTGGGGTATCGCGTATCTCCCTGTTACTCGATCTGAGAGTAGTCCTATCTTTTTTGGGGTTGGGATCGTGTTAACCGCCGGTGGAAATATTTCACCACCGCGAATGTGGTGTTGTGTGTGTTTGGGGCTGTTTCATTTCTTTTGGCGGGGGGGGGGCGCTATCTGGTGCCGTATGTGGCAGTGGGTGGTGGGTGTCGAATGGGGAACGTTCTTCGGATTGGTCCTGGTGTGATGGCTCGTTTGTCTGATTGTGTATTAAAAGTGTGGTATTTTTCGTCTGACCCTAAGTTGCTGGCCGGTAATGTGTGAACGATTCGGTGCGATACGCGATCCGTGTCGTCTTTTCCTTTTATTTTGTTGTTCCTGGTTGTCGGTGTGCTCTTTCCGTCCAATCTCTCTCTCTCTCTCTCTCTCTCTCTCTTGTCTCTCTCGGTGTTCGTATTAGCAAACAGTGATTTTTCGTCGGCCACAACAACGGCGACAACCACCACCCAGCGACCAAACAGCTGTAGTTTGAGCAAACTATTCTGATCCCCTCCCCCTCCCCCGCACGCGCACATTCGTGCATGTGATCGGAACCCCCGTCAACCTCTTGGGCTCAGGCCGTCCAACAAGAACTCCGTCAGCTCGATCAAGTCCATCAACGAGACCTCGTCGGCCGTCTTTCCGGAAGACAGCGAGAAGGAAGGGCGGGGGGTGGAGATCTCGACCGGGACGAGCATTCTTTCCACTGTGCGGCGACACTTGCGAACGAGTGAAAGAGTGAGTAGCAGCGTGTTGAGCGAGAGCATGAGTCCAAGACAGTGTGATTTTTTGTTCGTCCGTCTTTTTCATTTGTGCGTCCGGATAAGCTTTGCCTATGCGTGCTTTCCCTCAGTTCTCGCTCCGGTTTATTTTTCCGCTCCATGACCTCTGAGCAGTTGCGGTCCTCATCTCATCGAGATGCTCTCGTTCACTGCTGTCCATTTTTTTTTTCCGTGGTTCATCCTCGTGAAACGTACTGTAGCCTGGGCCGGCGAAACCCTGCGTATCACCCCATCCCCGCATTGTATGAACGCGAGGTCGACTACGGCGTGCGTTTTCATGAGGACATACGCACACACCGCGCTCAACGGTCTAACAACTAAAGCATGCGAAGCAGCCCTCTCCCCGCTCTTTTGTTGCGTGATCTAACGACTACGACATGCATTTGCATGAGTTCACCCCCCTCCGTCTTTCTCTCGTGTACGCGTGGTCAATGTTGTAATCGCTAAGTCATTCAAACCATGAGTACGCCCGCCCGCCCGCCCGCCCCCCCCCCTCCCCCCGCCCGCTCTGATCAGATACCTTCGAACACCAGCGTGGCGGGCGCTCTCGCCCGCGGGAAGGTCAGCCGCGAGGTCCTCGAGGAAGTGTTCGGCCCTAGCCTGCTGGGGGTTGTGGAGGCGGCCCGCAAGAAGGAGGAGCAGCTCTCCGCCACCGTGCGGAGGCGGCTGCAGAGCCTGGCCAGGCGGAACAAGGCCGGGACGGCCAGGAGAAGGTCGTCGTCGGGGGGGGGGGAGCGCAAGGAACCGGAGAAAAAATATGAAGACGAAGACGACGACGACGACGTTTTCGCAGACTTTTTGGCGGATGACCTTGCCGGGAGCGGTGACACCCCTGGGAAGCTGCAGGTCAGCCACGGAGCGAAGAATAAACATGTAGAAATTGATTCGACAAGCTTGCTCCCCCGCCGCTCATTGCAAATACCTAGCTTCAACACGGGCCCATTCGACTGTGGTGGTAGCTCGAACGGCGTCAAAGTCGCATGCTGTTTATCTACGAAAACCTTTTTATAGCTCCTTCGAGCTTGAGCAGTGGCGCCCGAACTCCAACGCTGTTCTCCATTTTGGGCCTGTCTGTTGGTCGTGATGTTTTCGCACGCTTTTGATCTCATTCTCCCGGCAGGCAGCCTGAGACGATATACTATTCTCTGCTCGTTTTTCTGCCCTTGCCCCAAGATTGCGGTTGTGGAGTCTGTCTCAACAGAGTTTCTTGAGTTTTCCCCACGCATGTGTTCCTACCTCTATTTTTTGCTAGAACTCGTACGGCTTTCTCTCTCTCTCTCGTTCTCCGGCGTTGTTGTTGTTGTTGTTGCTGTTCTCGGGCGGACGGACTGAAAGACGGACTCACGCTCATGCGGTCGATCGCTGCCTCCCTCCTCCAGGTGGTGGTCTCCGGGCCGAGCGGTTTCGTGTTCTACGTGGAAACAATCCTCACCGAGATGGGCGTCCTCCCTAGCGCGATCGTCCTACTCGATTGATTTCTCTTCTCTCGACAGGGGCTTGCTGGCGCCCTCCGAATCCGAGTGCTGCTGCTCCAGAGTGATGCTGCAGTACGGATGTAGTTGAATGCTTCCAAGTTTTTCATGGCTGTTGTGTTCGTGTTTTTTTTTTTTTTCGGTTCATGCGGAACATGTGTGTTCGTTGGGGTCACTACTGAGCAGTTTTTTTCAGTTGTAGCTGGTGGAACCCGTTGTTTTTTGTAAACCTTTCAATTTTCAGAGGATGCGTTTCCCCCCCACTCGTACTCTGGGGCCGTCTCGCATTTGTAGGAGGATTCCGCTCGTTTGGAGTGATGGGAGGAGAGTTAGCGTGACGGGTAACGGCCGCACGCTAGACATCGTAGAAGAGGAAAATTAAGTGCACAGGAGTAGTTGACAAGAGAGAGGGATAAGGAGGATTGGCCAACTTTTCTTAGGCCAAGAGGTCTTCGGAGTAGTTTCTTTGTGCGGTTGGTTGCGGCCCGAGGGTCAGGCCAAGAGTTCGTCGGAGTAGTTTCTTCGTGCGGTTGGTTGCGGCCCGAGGGTCAGGCCAAGAGTTCGTCGGAGTAGTTTCTTTGTGCGGTTGGTTGCGGCCCGAGGGTCAACTTTCGGGGTCGAGGGTCGATTTCTTGATTATCTGCAAGGCACCCATCCCCAAATGGTTGCGTGAAGCCCACGATGGTGATGATTGGGCGAGCGCACTATGTAGAGCTTTGTTTGACGTTTTCCGTTCCGGGTGTTTCGAGGAGGCCTTGTGAGCCTCCTTTTTTTATATTTCTTTTTATTTTTTCGTATGTGGGGCGTACTTTGTGTTGCTGGTATCAATTTTGGGGCTTTGCGGGGCTTTTCACGAGAAGGGGGCGGTCCTGTTTAGGCATCGTTCCCCGTGCTGTCGGTGTCTTCATGTCTCGGCGACTTCCGTACGTGCCTTGGTGAGGTATGTAGGTTGTTTTTTTTTCTGGCTCGTTGTGATGGCGTCCATCTTGCTGTGCTGTTCGCTTTGGTTGGTTGGACAACACCACCGTCTGCTGACGTGCAGGTTTTTTATACGTTAGCGGAAGAACTTCATTCTCTGAGGCGGTGATTGGTTCGACCTTGTTGTGAATTTTTTGTTGTTGAGATCTTGAAATATTGGCTGACACCATCAACGTGGTGTGTGTTTTTTCTTGTTGGGTGTGTATTCTCAATCTACGAAAAGATATGTGCTGGGTCGCGGGGGAGAAGGCCAAGGTGCGCGCGATCAGCATGTATGTGCGGTGAGTGTTGTGTATTTTTTCTGGCCTCGCCTTCTTCGCAGGAAGGAGATGTTGGTGTGACGAGTGACGCCTCGGCCCACCCGAGTGTACGAACAGTGGAAGACAAACTTCGCACAAGGCTTCCCGCGGTGGTGAGGTTCCACGGCATTAGGCTTGACAATTGCTACTGTAGAGCTTTAGCCAGCTGAGTCGTGTCGACGCTGATGGTCCCGCGGGGCGCCTTCCGTGCTGCGAGCTCTCTCGCTCCCTGTTATCCATCCGAGTATTCCTGTTTTGAGTGCTGTTGCATATGTCGATATGTTGTGTGGGGATTGATGTTGTAGAAGAAGCTCGCCGCAGGGTGGGTGAAAAGTTTTCCGGGAGATGGTAAGAATCGATTTTGAAACCAAATGAATGATTACGCGCTCTTTTGACGACTAAATACACGGTTAACATAAAGTTTTTGGCGGGAGTTTTTTGGGGTGATGTCGCTGTCAAAGCGTTATTTTTGTGTTCTTTTTGGTGAGGTAGGCGTCGCTCGTGACGCAGCTCGAAGGCGGGGGGATGGGGGTGGGAGGGGTTCACCAGCTACGCGCGAGGGCGAGGGAGCTATATGTAGTACTACTGTAGGTCAAGTCGACACGTTTTTTTCGTAGCCACCGTCTGTGTGAGGCGCTCGTGGTCCTCATCATCGCGCTGGAGTAACAGCTGGTCTTGTCTCGAGAAGAGGTCGACGGAGCGAGAGAGAGAGAGAGAGAGAGAGAGAGAGAGAGAGAGAGAGAGAGAGAGAGAGAGAGAGAGAGAGAGAGAGAGAGAGAGAGAGAGAGAGAGAGAGAGAGAGAGGGAGGGCGTCCCGTAGCTTGGGCCGCGGCGAGTGTCGTCGATTTCGAGAGTAGAGCTTGAAGATGGGGTTGGAACGTCGACCGGCTTTTAGCACTCGTCCTTCGTTTTTGTTCCACGGCGGCACCTCCTTTTGATCAGAGGTCTTTTTTCGTTTCACCTCATTTTTTGGGGTTGAGAGAACGGTTTCGGGGGGATACCCGATTCACCGGGTAAAGGCTGTGCCTACCGTTCGCTGGTATGGCGCAGTGAAGAACCCTGCTCTGTTGTCCGTGTCGGTATCTGTTCCATGCGCCGTGTATTTTACGGAAAGGAGGAGGAGTAAAGAATTATGTGCAAGAGCAAGTCTTTTGATGAATTTCTTGGCGCGTGGTTGCGTTGAAGAGCTTGGTTGTTCAGCGGTTTTGTGTGTTGTTGCAAGCAAATAAATCGCGACGGGCGTTGAGCGAGCATCGGGGCGTTCGTTTTCATGCGTTTGTTCCATCTGCGGGTGCATTATCTAATTGTCGTAATTCTCTTGCCTGATCATCGGTTAGGAACCGAATGGGGTACGTGCCCCCCCCGGGGGGCGTCTTCGTGTGTTCTCGGAAATGTGTGCCGGTTTCTTTTTGGCAGAAAGGCAGAGACGTTGTTCGTCTTCCTTGTTTTTCAGCAAGTATTTGTGCTCGATAGGGACGAGCTTGATGCAGGAGGTCTGTGGCGATCGACAACTACCTTCACGGGAATGGACGTTTCTACCCCACAGCCATTCTACCCTCCACTATTGCCTTTCAATCAAACTCACTAGAAGACGACGCGGGGGCGGAGGCGTGTCTTTTTTTTTTTTTTTATCCTCCTGACTCCCTGAAATACTGTCGAGGCAACGATCACATCTGTTTCCGTCTTCATTCCACCGCGAACACGCCGCTGTCAAGACCAACACAGTCCTCAAACGAACGGGCAAGTTGCTGCTGGCGATCGAAACTCCCACCAATTCTGTGAAAGAAGGTACCATCCACCAAAGATTCGTGGGGAATGGCACGGCATTGGCGTCACCGGTCACTGTCGCCGTAACATCACAAAAAAACCACTCCGATGTCTGCCGAGTACCTTCTATCACCCATCGGTGCTGGATCCAACTGGGCGCAGTCGGTTTCCTCCCTCCGTCATCACGGGTCAGCCAAAGAGAAAAAAAAAACGTACCAGAGAGAAATCGCACACTATTTAGAACGCGCCTTACATCTCTAGGTAGGCGCGTGCTAGCGTGCGCGACGGCCATCTTGTTAACAACTCTCCAACCAAACAAAAGACCAACAGGCCCATCCTTGAGTGCAAAATCACATCTGCCCGACGAAGTTGGCCGTGTCGGTCTTGCCACCAGCCCCGCCTCCTGCCGCCGCCGCCGCGGTCATCGTAGCCTCCTTCGGCAACGCCCACTTCGTCGTGATCTAAATAGGGTGCAGGTGCAGACCGCGTCAACGGAGGCGGAGCGTCGCATCGCGTGAGGGCACTCCAGGGAGGGGGGCTTAAAAGAATTGCGGTGGTTTGAAATAGGGAGGCGAAATCGGTTCACATCTTCTCGTCGCGAAACGGTAGCCCCTATCGCACTGTGCATCGCCTGTAGTAACCGGGTTACAATAGTTGCGGCGTTTTAAGTCCTACGTGTGGGAAGCGAGGCCAATCAATGGTGCTTACGCAAAAATATTAGGATGGAAGAGAGAGAGAGAGAGAGAGAGAGAGAGAGAGAGAGAGATTCCAGACAGACAGACACAGACACAGACACGAAACGCCGATGCTATTGCCCAACATGGCACCAACAATGCATCGTTCGGTACCCTGCAATCATTCATCTTGGGGGCGCAACTCACGATTACGGTGCCCCCCCCCCCCGTTACCTTTCGGCGGTTGGTGAAGAACTCCATCGCCCCCTCCGCAGTGACGTCGAAGTCGCCGTACTTGCTCAGCGTCCCTGACAATCCCCCGAAGGCGAAAGGCTCGCGCGGAACGGGGATGCCCACGTTTACCCCTGATTAGGGTTTTTCATCGATGGGCGGGAACACAAAGGTGGGGGGAGGGAAGGGAGAGAGCTTTCAGGAATAAGGGGAGAAGTGATGCCTCCGGCGTGCTTAACCTTGTTTCATGGCCACCTACCTCTCTCTCTCTCTCTCTCTCTCTCTCTCTCTCTCTCTCTGCCTCTTCTTTCTGTCCTACTCTGTCGGTCTATCTGTTCGTTTTGCTGTCTGTGAGCGTTCGTCTCTCTCTCTCTGTCTCCCTCCTCCCTTGCCTCCCTCCCTCCCTCCTTCCCTCCCCCCCTCCTCTCTGGACAAGTCACCCACCTATCATGCCCGCCCGGAAGCGGGTCTGGAAGTAGTCCGCCGCCGGCCCAGACGACGTGTACACCGAGGCGGCGTTCCCGAAGGGAGACGCGTTTTCCACCGCCAGGGCCTCCTGCCACGTGTCCACCTGCCTCGCGCAAACCAACCCACAAAGGGGGCCGCAGGGGGCGAAAAACGCCCGAGGGTTAAGCGCTCGCTGACATTTATTATTACCGCCAAGACATAGTCGCCCTGGTGGACGGACGGTCGCGGAAAACCGTCAAATACACCGTCGTAAAATGGGTTTTTCGTCAAACGTCAAAATGCCGTTGTCCCGGGAAACCGTTCATTTACAGCCATAGTCTGGTTTTCCCGTCAGTCCGTCAAAGGCCGTACTCCAGCACCAAGCACCCCGTGAACGAAAGTGCACCCAGAACAATTGCCTGGGAATGTTTGAACAGGTCGTCTCTTCAAAACAAACGGGCTTTCGACCAAAATTTTTCTCGTCGCCACGCGTGCTTCCCCTGTTCGCTGGCCACCTCCTTGCTGTGAATTGTGTGTACCTTGACCACCATCAGGACCGGCCCGAAGATCTCTTCCGACTTGCCGTCGCCTTTGTTGCCGTTGCGGCTCTTGACGATCACCGTGGGGCCTACCCACGTGCCCGGCCTCCGCTCCGCCCAGCCCCTCCCGTCAACGACCACCTCCCCCCCCTCCGCCTCCGCCGCGCCGATGCGTCCGACGATGTGGTCCCGTGAAGCTGTGCTGATCACGGGCCCGACCTTGCCCTACGGCATAGCGCGGCGGGGTACGGGGGGGAGTTGTGAACGCATGCCGTGTTGTTTGTCGTTAGGCCGTTCGCCTCGTTTCGCGAAGCGGAGCTAAGCATGGGCCTTGGTCTTGACGCAGCGCGCGCGATCGGGGCAGGGGGGGTGTACTCATCGCGTAAATGCATGCTGTATAGTCAGAACACCATCGACCTCGGTTCGCGAAGCTGCGCTAATCACGGGCCCGACCTTAGCGCAGCGCGCGATCGGGGAAAAGGGGGGCGGTGAACTCATCATATACACGCATACCGTTGCCGTTATACACCGTTCACCCCACCCGGAGCCATATGCTGGGTGTTCGCCGGCCCAGGCTACGTTTCACTACCGCTGAACCACAAACTTATCATCGTCTTTGCGTTCCGTTGTGCCACACCAGATATGCCAAGAGTTGATTGGGATCGGGGGGTCCGCGGAGGAGCGCCACGGTACAGAAAGACGGAGACAAGATGTGAGTTTACTTGCTTGCTGGCTGTGGCTGCAAGGTGTTTCGTGACAATTTGGTTGGGTGTACACGCACCACTATCTACAGAGGATACACGCCAAAGCGCTTTGCCAAGCTACGGTGGAACGGGGTGGAACGCGTTGCGTGACATTTGATCACTATTAGACGAACTACTTATCGTCAGGTCGTCCGACGCGCTTCTAGGGAAAGGTCTCACCGCTTCGGTGCCGGGCTCGAGAGCCTTGGACTTCTGAATGACCCTGTCGAGGAGGTCTCCCGTGTCGCCGACAAGAACGAGCACACTCGCTGGGAGGTAGGGGAGGGATGGAGGGAGGAAGGGGGGGAGGGAGGGAGGGAGGGAGTAAGGGAGGGAGAAATAGAGAGAGAGAGAGAGAGAGAGAGAGAGAGCAAGCAAAACGACGTCAAACCGAAATCAGTCCACCGCGACGGGAACGAGGGAAAGGACAGGGGACGCGTCCAGGAGAAGGAGGCGGACAAAAAAGAAGAAGGAGCAGATCAACGCCTTGCATCGCCTATTTCGTGTTGGCATGAGGTACATAGGCTTGTCACTCGTCACGCCAGAAAGCTCGAAAACGTTTTTGGTTCCCGAGTCGATTTCAAGAGAGGGAGACAAGCAACCGGGGGGTGGGTAGGTGAACTGGACGGGTGACACATCAGACAGGTGAAATCCGTCCATGATCGCTTTCACCCCCCATCCTCTCTCTCTCTCTCTCTCTCTCTCTCTCTCTCTCTCTCTCTCTCTCTCTCTCTCTCTCCCTCATCCGAAAACGACGAAGGAACAAAAGCCCTGGTGCACAGCAAGCAGTTTGAAAACTCTCCTCGCGACAACACCGAGTGCCCAGCACCCCGCCAGCAGTAGTCCGAACGGAAGCAACACACCCGAAGAACAGCCTTAACCGTTCATACAAGGGTGGACACATACGGGACCTGATACAACGCGAGTCTCCAAAGCAGCAATGACGAGGACGGTAAACTCTCCCTGTACTTGTAGCGACAGAAGAAGCGGTAACAGTGTCAACAACTGTGTGAACGTAGACTATAGGTAGACAAAGAACGCCGGGGGGGGGGTCCCACCTGCCATGCACCGTTGCCCAGCGCAACCCGCGAAGGACGCCACGATGTCGTGAGCAGCTGCCTCATGGCTTCGTTTTATTGCCATGTACCACCAATCGTGTGCAGCCAAGACAGGTAGGGGGGAGAAACAACGACACACGAAAATAGGCGGGTTTTAGCAGTCAGACGAGCGCGCTGCAGGGCGAGGATGATCAAGCGGTGAAGAGGGCTGAAAAATGAACAGATTCAGGGAGCAAGCAGCCACACCACCTCTCCCGGCCACCACCATTCTGCCTTGGACTTCGAGCAGCAGCGCCCACCCGATTGGCAGCTCTGATCGCGTGTTGCCACAACATCAAACACCAACGACAAGACTACGACGAATAACTTACTCGCAGTCCGGGAGAGCGATGAGGTGGTTCTCCGCGCCGCCAAGCGCCAGCACCCGCTTGTTGACCGCGTGGCAGCGCGCCGCCACGGACTTGGCCACGCCGCTGCTCCCCACGAACGTCAGGGCCTTGACCGCCTCGGCGTCGCACAAAGCCTCCGCGGCCTCCTTGCCGCCATTCACGATCTGGAAAACCCCTGGAGGCAGTCTGTGGGGGGGGCACCGCGGCGTACTCATACGCATGTTTGGTATGCCTAAGTGGTTACACCATTGACCACGCGTCGTGGATTGGACGGGGTATCGGGGTGATGCCTTGGCTTGATAGATACGCGGGCCAGTGCCGCCGCTTCGAACAAGCGCTTGGAGGGGGCGTCGATGTACTCGCCCCCCCCATAACAACAACAAAACCAACAACAACAACAACAACAGCAACAACGATAACCAAACCAACAAATCTTACCCGGCCTCCCCGAGCAGCTGTCCGACCTTCCGCATGGTCAGCGGAACCTTCTCCGAGGGCTTCAGTATCACGCAGTTGCCTGCCGTCAGGGCGATCGGCACCGTCCACCTGACAAACGATCGTCAGCAGCAGCGTTGGCACCAGCTTGCTGTCTCCAAAGTAGCCGCGACGAAAAAGAGGAGAGTGTGTCGAAAGAGCAAGTGCCAACACCCAAGATGTTCCAAAGCCCTCTCTGCCAGGATTCGTACTAGGGCACCAGGGGTGTTGACACCCCCCTCGTCGATCAGATATACTGTGCCAATCTGAAACCAACCAACCCAGCCCACCAAGGCGCGATGCACTGCCTCTCCGAATTCCGTAGCGAAAGGACCGCACAGACATCCATTTGAACGGCAGCGTACACCCCACACGCTTGCCAGAGACCTACAGCCACAGAAGAGATTAGCCGCGCTGCCCTTTGACTCACATGGGCACCATGATGGGAAAGTTGAACGGCTGAGTAGACGAGACAAGGGTGGGGGCACCGCCCACGCGCGAGGACGACGTGGGCCATTCCGCCGCATCGCAGAGCACGTGCAACAAAGAGCAGAGAGGGGGCACACAGATAGGAGGAGCGCACGTGAGGTGGAAATATCGCACGATGCCAGCAAGGAATGGGAGGGAACCAAGCGGGGGAGCGAGCAGAGACAGAACAAGGACATGACGAATAAAAGAGGGAGTGACAACCAGGAAGATGTTCAGGGAGGGGGGGGAGCAGAGGATTTTTTTGCAGCTCGCACCAGGGTCGAGATGAAATCGTACCTCCACTACGTTTACTCCAGCAACACTTTTCAGCCGCCTGGCGGTGGGAAGATGTAGGAGGGTCACAAAAAAGTAGGTTCTGTCTCTATCCAAACAGAGTGCATACTTCATGAAAAAAAATCCCAAAAATATAGATAGCGAGGCCTCCTTTTGGAGGAGGGGCGCACGGGGGGGATTCTGCATGCTTGATACCTGACATGCACCCCACACCCAATATAAAATATCGGCCCCGTTTTCAGGACATTGTGGCTTCCTGATTGGCAAGTACAGCCACTGGCATCAACGGTGTAGAAGACCAAACGATTGGATCCAAGACTGGGAGTTAGGATCACCTGACAAGCACCCCATCAAAGGGCGTGCTCGAGAAATGTCCAAGGAAAGGGGGGGGGGGGGCTCACCACTAAGCAGGCGACGACCCCCAGCGGCTCCCTCAGGTCCCGGCACTCGATGCCCCGGCTAACTTGGAGGATCTTCCCCTGTGCATTTCCCGTAACCCCCCACCCGCAGAAAAGAGACAACAAACACGCGGCACACAGAAGAGCATGAAAGAGGGGAAGCAAACGCCAGCATCAAAACCAGGAGTGCCGTGTCCGCTGTGAAGGCACAAGGGCACTTCTCTGTTGTAGGCGCTGGTGCGGCGTACCCGGGGTGCAAGCGGGTCGTAGATGGGTCTGATGTACATGAAACCGCAAAAAAAATGACTCATGCTCTCTCTTTAGTGCTCGGCTCGGGGGGAGAGTGTGCGATGACCGGCGCTTTCCACCAGGGCCTGAAAGAAGGAGACCAACACGAGGAGCACCACGCGCGACCGTACAGTGCGACCTGACAAAAGAAACACCAGCAAACCCAGCACCAGGACTTACGAGAAGCGGCAGCACAACACAAGCACACATCTGTCTGTGCTAAGTGATGAGGGTATGGATGTGTGTGTAGCGCGTGCGCCTTCCTGAATTGTCTTGCCACGTGCAGGTACGCAGAACCCTACGCAAATCTTGTCTTGGTTTAGGGGGGGAGAATATACGCAGACGGCGCGCCTGCCCCCGCTAAAATAAACTGGAGGCGTGCTCTGTGCATATCACGAGTCCTGTTTTCGGAAGAAAGACGCATGGTCGTAGGCCTCTTTCGATCTTTCGGTGAAGACATCTTGGCCCACAGTAAACGTCAGTAGAAACCGGACGCATATACATTGCCGTTAATCCTCACCGTTGGGATGTCCCGCGGGTATCCAATCAGCGAAGCACAAATCCCTACTACTGCCGCACCAACAGTTTTTACAAATCTGTTCCATGCATACATGCGTATCGCTCTCTCTCTTGCCTGCATGAGCTGAGGCATGGAGCACGCCCACTCGACAGTCTCGTTCCCCTTGGCCACAGACGCCAGCGCCTCCGCCTTGTTCTTGCCGTTCTCCGCCACGACAAGGTCCGCCTGGCGATTTTCGCGGGAGAGACGCACACGAGACACACACGACACACACCACCCAACGAGGCGGTGCCATTACGCACCATATTTTTGCGGCCCACCTCCCCCCCGAAGCTCTCTTGCATCCTCTCTATCACCCTTCCCGGTGTCTCCGGCGTTACGTTTCTCTCATCAAAAGCCTTATGTTTTACCCCCTGGGAGCTTATTCCGGTCTGAGCGTGACACTACATAGCCACCCGGGTCCACCACCACACCCTGTTTCACTCGATAACCTACGTCAACCTTCCCTCTTCCCTTCCCCCCCCAACATCAGCCTTCCCCCAAACGTGCCGCCACCTTCTCCTCCTCTCAGACCCCGACGATCCTCCTACAGTACGTAGTCTCTCGTTCTTTCTCCCCGTCTCACCAGCTCGTCGGCATGCATCTCTAGGAGGGAGTGGAACCGGAACATGATGGCCGCGCGGCTCTTGGCCGTCATGCCGCTCCACCCCACGAAGGCCTCCTCCGCACGGGCCGCTGCGACCTCGACCTCCTTCTGCCCCGACATGGCGACTCTGGTCAAACGAATTTCGTCGCCGGGAGGGGGGGGGGGGGGCAGCAACCCCCCCCCGGGAAGTTATCACCCCCAGCGGAACAAAATCCCCCCCCCCCCCCGGGAAAAGTTGTCTTTTTCTCTGGCCTAAAAAAATGGAACCCCCTACACAAAGGATTTTCAAAAGGAATCCAACGTTTTTCCCACTGCAAAGGGTGACGTCTTTTCATTGGTCACCCGGGGGGAGCCCTGTCCAAAGATCCCCCCCGGAGCGCCCTGAGCTATGATGGAAAAAGCCCGGGGGAAAGGGAAAAAAAATCGGAAGGAAAACGGCCAACTGCCCGGAAAAAAGCGCAGGAGGGGGGCCCCACAGCGGGGTCGTTTCTTCCCCCCCCAGTAAAAACATTTTTTCCCCCGAAAAAACTGGGAAACCCCCTCCAGGGGAACCCCCGGATCCAAACCCCCGTCCCCTTTTTTTTTTTGCCCCCCCCCTAACGGGGT
>FN649729.1:2544355-2604618 GCA_000310025.1 Ectocarpus siliculosus | reverse complement strand
CCCGGAAGTTTTTTGGAATCTTCTTTTTCCCCTTTCCGGGGGTCTCGGGGGTTAGGTTTTTCTCATAAAAACCTTTATTTTTTACCCCCGGGGAGTTTATTCGGTTTGGAGGGGGACATAAAATACCCACCGGGGTCCACCCCCACACCTTGTTTCACTGGAAAACTTAGGTAAACTTTCCTTTTTCCTTTCCCCCCCAAACATCAGCTTTCCCCCAAAGGGGCCGCCACTTTTTCTTCTTTTCAGACCCGGAGGATCTTCTTACAGTAGGTAGTTTTTGTTTTTTTTTCCCGGTTTCACCAGTTGGTGGGCAGGCTTTTTTGGGGGGGAGGGGAACGGGAACATGAGGGCCGGGGGGTTTTTGGCGGTCAGGCCGCTCCCCCCCAGGAGGGCTTCTTCCCCAGGGGCGGTGGGGCCCTGGCCCTCTTTTGGCCCGGACAGGGGGATTTGGTTCAAAGAAATTTGTTCCCGGGGGGGGGGGGGGGGGGGCAGCAACACCACCACGTGAAGTTATCACCCTCAGCGGAGCAATATCCCTCCTCACCTCCGTGAGATGTTGTCTTTGTCTCTGGCCTAGAACAATGGAACACCCTACACAGAGGATTTTCAAAAGGAATCCAACGTTTTTCGCACTGCAAAGGCTGACGTCTTTTCATTGGTCAGCCGGTGGGAGCGCTGTCGAATGATCACACCCGGAGCGCCCTGAGCTATGATGGAGAGAGCCGTGTGGAGAGTGAAGAATAGTCGGACGGAGAGCGGCCAACTGCACGGAAAACAGCGCAGGAGGCGTGCTCAACAGCGGTGTCGTTTCTTCTCCTCCCAGTAAGAGCATTTTTTCACGCGAGAGAACTGGTAGACCCCGTCCAGGGGAGCCCGCGGATCGAAACGCTCGTCCGCTTTTTCTTTTTGCCCGCGCTCTAACGTGGTTATAGTGAGTCAGTCAGTCATGAAGAGTTATACGGCCCGCACTCAAGAACCTCTTTCTTTTTTGTCGAGACCTCTCTATGGGGCAACCTTAGCTCCCAGGTTCTCAAGCGCGGGCGATAACTGCCGCGGTCCATTCGCAGCTGTGCCTGGAAAAATACAAGCACCCAAACCGACACACGCACCTTCCGAGGACGGTGCCATCTGATGGGGACACTACATCCAGGTAGGTTCCGGAAAGCGGGGGGGTGCTCTCTCCGCCGATCAAGTTGTCGCAGACGACGACTCCCGCCGGGGGGGCGCCCTCTGTCTTGAGCCTGTAGTGTAGAGGCACCGTGCAAACAGCGAGCGTGAGGGCAGGAGGGAGGGAGGGAGGGAGGAACGAAAACGAGGGAGAAACCCTTGTGAAAAAAATGAAAACGATTGGACATTTTGCAGGCTCGTGTTGCACGGCAGCACTCGACCCACTCCCGCTCAGATAGTTGTGATTCTCTCCTCGATCAAGAACATTTGTGCACAAGATGCGCGCATGCCTCGTCACTCACAGCTGCAGATACTTCCTACAGTATGTAGACGACGTAAGATATCACACCCCAGGGAAAGATAATCAACCCTCGACTCCTACCACGTCGAAGAGAAAGTCTACATCACATGATCCGTTCCCGAAATGTTTCCAACACCCGCCCTTCTCGGCACCTCCGCTCTTTGTGCTCGTGGAGTTGTCGAGCTCTGAAAATCGGGCAATAAAAGGGGTGTGATATCTTCTGTCCCCAGCCTGAAGTCTACAGCTGTAGAGATCCAACACGAACTCAACAAGCTATTTCGGCGGCGATAACGAAGTAGAGCTGGACATCAGTGTCGCTGTCAGAGATCGGGACCATTCGTATGTAGCCAGCAGCAGTGCCTCGCAAGTGCAAGCAAGGCAGGCCCGGGTGGGTCGAAGTGCACATGAGAGCTGGCGAGAGAGAGCTCTCGGCAAGATGGCCTCCCAAGCATCTCGACCATGGCACACACACCCGTCCGCGGGCGGTACGGCAAGACGTGCTGGACTGCAAGTTCGAGAGTGACCAGCGCAAAGTGCACTATCACGCGGACACCCACACGTACGGCAACATACAGTCAGGTCGGGCAAAACAGAGGATCCTCTTTCTGTACAAAAAGCCACCGCCGGTGCATCCGTGCATACACTGCGGGGCCTGATTCCTTCACGAATAAAGGCAGCGCGGGGTGATGTCACCTGGACGGGTCACGATTCTGGATAAAACACCGTGACTCTAGGGCAACCTCGATGCCGCGATTGTTCTCCGCTCACCTCTTCGCATTAGGTGCCATCCTACAGCTAAGGGTGGTAGGTGACAGCGGGTGGTGTGTTGTCTACAGCAGTACAGTGTGTGACAAGAGCGAGCAACGGGGGCGCCGCGATTTCATAGCACCTGCCCATTTGGGAGACCTCGTAGATTTCATAGCACCTGCTACAGGAGTATAACAATCAACAAGTTTCACACCAACAACCGTGCGGTTTCCACCGGTGGCCGTGTTGTATACGCGCAGGATCTCTCTTGGCGGCATCCTCCCTTCTTTCCATAAGCCCATTCGGGCCCATCGATCGTGTGACAACAATGAAGGTCAATCTCAAACGTTGGACGGCCGCAGGATCGTTGCTTTGCCTGCTGGGCGCAAGCAGTGCGCACGGGAGCTGCTGCGAGCGGACGCAGGTGCGCTCTCGGACAAAAGATCTTGCTCAAAATCCGCGTCTCCAGTAGCTCGTGGCCCATCCGTACATTGACGAGGCTTGAGGATACAGCACTGAACGAACCCAAGGCGGGTGTTACCGTAAAAATGGAGACATGGACAGTTTGCTTGCTGAGACTACTGATGCCACTTCACGTACATGTAGCAAAATAACGTGTCTTGCATCCACACCAGCAGCAGCAGCCATCTTCAGGCGGCATGCATGATCAACACCCCTCTGACCCCAGCCGTGAACAAAGATATTAATTACGCGTGGTAAATTTGAACTAGAACGCGTGTGTGATAGGTTAGAGTGGCTATCCCGTACATCCGTAGAAGTACAAGTACGTAGATGTATTGGGAAACAAACACAAACACGGCACGACTGTGTTGTACCCGTTCGAGATACCCGTAAGAGTCGGAGAGATGGCACCCCCGTGTTAGCGTTTTGTATAGCGTATTTCTCCACAACCAGGGTGGTACCACTGCCGAAAAGGGTAGTTTTGGAAACATCTCGTCGAGGGCTTTCCTGAGAGGTATCGGTTGGTGTTCGCACCCTCCTAGTTGTGGAGAAATACGCTACAAAAAAACGCTTTACACTCGGAGGGCCGTCTCTCCGACTCTTACGGGATACCCACAGTCGAGGGAAATCGACTGGGTACTGGGCTTATTTCGAGTCTGTATGTAGGAGGCCAGTTCGGTCCACAGACTATTCAGGAACGTTTCAGATACATCAGTATAATCGAGGTAGTAGTTCTTCTTTCTCATAGTGTGGGATTCACCGTGGCACCACCTTGCCGGGTCGATGTCTGCCATCCTCCCATACTCTATATCCCAAACTGTCTCGGGTAGAAGCATTTCTTTCCTATGTCTTTAATTAGGTTGTTCCTTCTAGTTTTCCATAAATCATTCAAAGCATCGGTGATCGACCAAAAGCCGCCAAATGTCGGCTTTGCTCACTCAAAGAAAACTCGTTGAGCTCTCTATACTGTGCCTCTGTTACCCCTTGCCCTCGCCCTCGGAATCTGGCGTCACTACCTCCATCAGCCACATATATCTCCATGCCGTCTGCGGTTTTTCCAATAGGCCCTCACCATAATGGATGAAAGAGAGAATCTCCTGCAAATGCCCATGAAATCGCTCCTCCCGACCGAAACGAAGTCAAAGAGAAATCTTGCCGCTCCCCTGCTCGCTGAGCATACATGCGGAGCGCAGCTTCCATGCACTACTGTGTCGTGACCACCTTCGAATCTCTTACGGACTTTCCCTGCTTGGGTTCCTAGCCAACGGAAGGAAACAAGTATCCCTTCGTCATGTCCCACCCCACGCATGTTGCTATCTCGACCAAATGTCCCACTCCTCGCGCTCGACATTCCGCCATGCGTTGCAGGACTACTCCTACCGTAGTAGTCGGGGGAAAGCAAAATCTAAAACATGGATCGTCTGATCCTGCGATCTTACACAGGTCCTGTCCTAAGACGTACATTTCCTGGCATCCTTCTGCATGGAATCGTGAATATAGTGGGAGAGGCCTCGTACTCCCGGGGATCCTCTAAACTGAACCGAAGCCGGAGTCGCCATCCAATCCATGTCAAAAGTTCGTCCCGCTCATCGGCAGATTTCCTCGAATTTTTCCCCTTCTAATCGTGTATGCGCGTCTGCCTCTTGCCCAAACAAATCGGCAGCTTCTGCAATCGCTGCTGAAGGCACCGACTGTAGCTTGAGCGTGAACTAGCGTTGTACTTGGGGCCAAAACAAGTCTGAGATAATTTCGTGCATCATAATATCCTTGTATCCTTGGCCCTGCCTCGCTTCATCGCGCGAAAGAGGACGGTATTGTCTACGTCTACGAAGATCGTCGTACCCTGCGCTTGTTCGGACCTATCTCCACAGAATAACGTGAGAAGTTGCTGCAAAGCGTGTTCTTCTTGCACTTTGATGTGTGCCGTGACTAAGTGTTCCGGGAATCTCCCGCAGTCTGAAACACTTCTACCCCTAGGCATCGGATCAGTCCTCCCCATCCGGTAGAAGAAGCATCGGAAACGCCTGCCATAATGAGTCGCTGGTGTATGGCCTCATGCCACGGTGCTCCCTTCACCCTGTCACGGACCTCTAACCACTTGTCCATCTCAAACCTCAGGCCACCATTAGGGGCAATAACCATATCGATATTCTCCGTCCGCCCTCCCGGGCGCTGAAACTAGCCGATCTACTTGCGTGTGATGCGTGCGCAGCCTGGCCGCTGGGCATGCCGCAGATGTGCTAGTGCATTTCCCCGCTACCTTTTCTAACGTTGGGAAAGCAATGAACCCTTGCGAGATGACTTCGTCGATGAGCTCTTACAACTTGCCCAACTTCTCCGCTGGAATGGCGAAATGCTGTGCGACGGAGTCTGATCAGCACCCAGAGGAAAAAACTTCTGGTAGTGGGATCTAGCTCGCACTTGGGGATCGACATCAAATATCTTGCCTTTTGAAACGCGCTCATCACCAACTACCCCGCTGCCTGAGCCGCCTTGAATCGCTCCTCTGAAGTGAGTGACATGGTCGGTATGAAGTTCGTGAAGTAATAATCATCTATCCACGTCAACACTGGGAGGTTGACACAAGTAACCGGCCACAGCCTCTGATAGTGAGTGACAGATGAACGCAGAGATTTTCCATCCAAAACATAACGTCATGAAGACGTAGTATTCCCCGTTCCGCTGGAAACTAAAGTACTGCCAAGAATCCTTCGCGAGCGGTACGGCGTGGAAACCCGCCTTATGGCCACACTTCATCTGGAACGCTCCTTCCCACGCACATTGGGCCATCTTGCTGACCCCGTCCATGGGGGAATGTCCAGTCCTTCACCATCAGGTTCAGGAACCGTGCATCAAACGTCATACTAGGTTTTAAAGGCTCTACTCCCCGCAACGCTACCATTCGTGGCTTGTGGTGAATCTCGGTATCGGCTACCTCTCGCCAAGGCACTACCACCCCCGTTCGGACATAACCGGCGATCGCATACTCTACGAAAAAAGGGTGGTGTTCGGTAGCCACGTGATTCCGCAACTCAACCGGTGTGAGAACTCCTCCTTTGTAAGAGGGTCCTTGGGAAACACCTGTGGCTGTCTCATCCACAAAACTCGTGATCGTTCGCTCCTCTCAACCAACCCAGCCACATCTGCTGTTGCTCGACCGGGGCACGCGGCGAGGATCTCTTGTTCCCAAAAACTCGACCGCGCATGACACATGACCTGGGAAAAAATCATCGGCATCCCACGTGTGGGTGCAACCCCTGCGATGATCGAAGGCTGTTCAGCTTACAATACGCCTCTGTTGAGGTCGTCGGCTGGATGCTTAAAAAAATGGTACTCGCTGGTTTCATTCCCGCTCATTGAGCGAGTGCGTATGTTCGCCGTCCGTCTCACTCGTTCCAGCAGAATAGCTCTGCTTCTGGGCCGACCTGTATCGTTCAAAAGTATAATTGAACAATCGTTATGTGATAAACGCCTCCACGAGTTTCTAATGGCCATATGGAACACGCTGGCCCGAACTACTTCTTCCACGAGGTCCTCGCTCCAAACCGCCGAGCAAGTCCCCATCAAGATTGAACGAGGTGTACAGGTGACAGCTGATTGCTACCTACGGTGCTTCGGATAGACAGATCCAAAGGGGGGAAGTATTTGTGTGATGATTCTTCTGCTTGTTTGTTTTTTTTGCGAAAGATTCCGCCTCCAAAACGCAAGCCGTAGCGGGCAAGCCCCTGATTACCCCTTTTTAGAAACGAAAGGGCCACCGCGTATCAAGGGACTGTTACCTCGCCTCATTTCCTTGTGTAGAGCGACAGGAATCACATCGTCTTCATCGACCTGATTATCATCTGAACCCCATATCTCCGAAACCGTTGTTTCCACCAAAGCTCAATCACGAGTACCCTTCTCGAACCTTTCTATCTTCCCTATGAGCTGGGACAGATTTTCTTGGCATGCCCCGGTTGCTGACAGTGGAACAAAATCGCGAAAGGGCATAGGCTTCCCCTGACCCGGACCCCTACCGCCACCTCCGCGGCCGCCTCCCCCGCGGCCGTAACGTCCCGGGGCGCCATATGGGCTCGCCCCTCTGCCTTCGCCCCTGTGTGAACGTTGAGGGCCTCTGCCCCCCTGATGCGACCGAAAGAACTGCGGCTGTCCAAACACCGGGGGTTGGTGTTGGACGAACCCCGAGGGGTCCACCCCCCCTTGCATGGGCGACATTCCCATGGGCGCACCTCCCCACGCCCCATTGAACGCTGATTCTCATGCTGCCGGGTTGAAAGCGGATCCCCGCGCGGGGGAACATGCTTGGGGTAAACCTACGACGTTCTTCAAGACTGAGAACTCATCATCCATGTGCTTATCGTTTATCTTAGTGCCATCTTCGCATGACTCTAGCAACCGGTCCCTCAACCAAAAGGACCGCCAAGACAGATTGATTGGTGTTTCCTGCCTTCTTGAGGCCACCCTGAACATCGATCAGTTGCGTGACTTCCTCACTGAGCTCGGGCCCGAGCTCAGTGGCCCGAGCTCAGTGAGGAAGTCACGCAACTGATCGACGTTCAGGGTGGCCTCAAGAAGGCGGGAAACACCAATCACCCAGTCTTTGCAGCCCTGTGGTTGAGGGACCGGTTGCTAGAGTCGTGCGAGGACGGCACTAAGATAGACTTGTAGTAAGCCCATGAATGAGGAGTTCTCAGTCTTGAAGAACGTCGTAGGCTTACCCAAGTATGTTCCGCCGCGGGGAGCGGGTCTCAACCCTGTAGAATAACATCAGCGTTCAATGGGGGGTGGGGAGGTCAGTGGTGGCTACGGTTTAACCCTCCCAGTACTCAGTCCCTCCGCAAATTAGAGACATGTCGGCAAAATGTTTGTCAGCCATTGGCCGAGGGGCAACAGTCCCTCCAAAAGATCTGAGGTCCTTGCCAGACAAAGGTTGACTTGGCTTCAGTATGAAAAGTGTCCCCTACTAAGCCAAGTCGGCAAATGTTTTCAGTACCAGGCGATGTACAGTTTCACGCAATTTCATGACCTAGGGGGCACGCGGGTTGAGAGAAGTGTACCGTAAGTCAGAGGCCCAGGAGAGGCATCACACAGCATATCACACAGCGTATGCATACCACCTCAGCCAAGCATGATAGACCAAGGGTTCTCACGTGCGTTTCACACAGCGGAGGCTAGGGTAACTACGGTGCGGTAACATAAGCTTTTGGGTGATGTGTCCTCCAAATGCCCCCATTTTGGGCTTCCAGTACTAGAAGGGTCGAGAGAAGGTCGAGACAAGCCAATATTTCACTCTTTAATCCGGTTTTCTCTTGGCCGGTTTATAAGACAAGTCCCCTGAAACTGTAGCCAATGAGAAGGTAGGGCGTTTTAGAGCGGATGTCTTGCCTACACTGCCATGTGAAGATGCTCATGATGGAGGACATGAAATAAACCGTGTTAAACACTGCGCCAGCGCCTTGTTGTGTTGCTTGGGACACACTACGTGGCGTGAACAACGTAAACAGCGAGCAAGTAAAGTAACCCCCACGAAAATTTTCGTGAGTCTTTAGTCTCAAATTCGGACGACGAGCTCGATCAGTGTGAACAAGGAGAAATGGGTGGCTCCTCGGGGGCAGCCCTAGTGCGTCCGCCATTGTACTTGGGGGTAGCAGAACACTACTACTGTATTGTTGTTTACTCGAGGATAACGCCGAGCAAGAAGTGCGGCATGCACAGCGCCACGTTTGTAAGGCCAAGGTGGCCTGGACAAAGCGAAAATCTTGTCAAGGAAAGAAAAACAGACGTGCACGAGAGAGGCTCAGCGTAACGTGGCACAATGGTAGGAGATAATTCTACGGCCGGGACCGGGGGGGCGCACGGGCAGCTAGCTGGGTCGCAGACACGGTGCATCTCGTCGCTGTCGCCATGCGGGTCGACCACACCAAACCTATGGAGTTAGCCCCCACAGACGCTACATTGGTGGGTCGTGTAGTCTGCCGGGCCTGGCGTGTGATCGGAAAACTCAAGCAGCGGCCGCCCGCTGCTCAGGGATTGGTATTTTCGGTTTTGGGTGTGTATAATGTGCGCTCTTCCTCCGTCACGGGTTCGATTAAAGAGAATACGGCTGGATAAAGGCATTTTTTCTCTTACATCGGCCAGAGGCGTCACAATCCTGTAGCCACCACTGTAGGCTCTTCCCCCGGAGGTGTTTTATTTTGTTTCGGCATTTCACGGAAAGCGACGAAATATATTGGTGCAAAAACCTTTTCGGCGACGTTCGGTGCTTCCAAATATTTCTCTGTTAGGTGTCTAGTCGTGAAAATATTCGGCGATAAAATGCAACGTCAACTGCGAAACGGTTTTTTCTTTTTCGGCATTTTTTTTCTGAAATCGGTGTTTTTGGAGATCGCCTCCGGGGAAGAGCCTAGTTTCAGGCTAAGCATGGCTGTTTTCCCATTTTTTCCTACTCAATGTGTGCCTTCTTGCAATGGACGTGCGTGGCCTCTCGATCACATGTTCGGCAGTTCAACGTAGCTGTGGCAGTTCTTGACGCCGATGGCATAGTTCGGTTGATCCTAAACGTCCGTCATCGCTTGTTTATCCTGGGCGGCTGTTCTCTCCAGAAGTGCAAACACCGCCACATGCGTGGCCGCGCGGGCTTTCATTAGTCAGGACGGAGAGAACTGCTCAGAAAATTGGTCAGCAAGAAGAATCTCACGGTGATACCGCAAAGCAATGCGAATTGATGACCCCAATACATGAATGTGGTTTCGAAGCTGTTGACGTATGCATTCTTCCAACACCGTTTTCTTCTCGCCGGGTGGGTTCAGATATGGTAGCATGTATTACCACGCCGTACCCGATCGCGCTGATGCTCCTCGCCATTCCCCTACTCGCTACGTTCCCCGCCCGCTCTGTCTCCGCCTGTCCTGCCCCGATCCACACGCAACCGCGCGGTTCGGCGAGAAAGGTGAACATGCTGGAGGCACCGCCTCACGGGCACGCCAAGCAGTCTCCGACAATTCCCGAGTCCTCCCTGCCGGACACGTTCGACTGGAGCGACGTGGATGGGGTGCGTTCACCGAGGGGTTTGACGAGTGCACTTGCTCCCTAGCATAGCGCACCCGCCAACGGCCCTGCCGGGTATCGGAGTGAGTCGTCACTCGATCTTCCCAGCTATTTAGGCTAGTACCTCTCAAATTTCGCGTGTTGTCGAAGGCAGAGTGGTTCCGCTGATCCCAAGGCGATGTCAGGACCCACCTCGCAATTCGTCTAACAGCGTGATGGAATCCTCTGTTTCGTTGCCAGGACGATGCCTTACCCGAATTTCCGTAGACCCGAGCCTGCTGTTTTCATTTTCTTGTGTTACAATATCGCGCCATCCTCTACTTCTTGACACTTTACGCCCCTGTGGCTGTGTGGATGGTCGGTACGCAAGGAACATGTGTTGACGCTTTATTGACGCTGCTCTGCTGATGGGTGCTGGGTTTCCTGGTCGGTCTGAAACCACCGCCGCTGATGACGCTGGTACAGAGGAGCTACCTGCTGCCGAGCTGGAACCAGCACATCCCCACATGTGCGTACACAGCAACGGAGACGATAGAACTCTGCGCCCTTTCTCCTGTGCCATGCCCCTCTGTTGCTTACAGCATAGCTTTTGCGCCCATCCGTTCGGGCTGAAACAGAGTGACTCGGCACCTATACTTTACGAGCAACTGCCCTACACGACGGTGTGGTTTGTGGTCGGGGTGCGAACGTGCCGAACTTCGCACAGCTCCAGCCCAGCGTTTTGTGAAAGGAAGCTTGCAAGCACAACTACCAGTATTTTGAATCTGCGCATGAGTCGACGAGAATCGTTTCTTGGTTGATGCAGCACAGCGTGGACGCGTCGCCGGGTCGCCATGTGTGACCCTCGTTCGGCGCGGACCCCCCACGTACGTATGACGTCTTATACGGTTGCAAGAGCGCTGAGGCCACAGTTGTCTAAGAAACAGACCCATCGAGGGGGGATTGAAAAGTTGTCAAGAGGGCTGTTCAGAACACTCCACACCGTATGATCGGACTGTGCCAAGCAGCAACGGCGCCGGTTGTACTGCGTAGGACGAATATCATCAGTACTGTCCCGTTTCTTGTCGGTCGCCTTCCAACGTTTCACCACTCCCGCCCCATACCTCGGTCCCCGCGGGGCCACGCAGACTGCGGCTCCTGCTACGTGCACGCGGCTCTATCGGTGGTCCAGGACCGCATCAAGGTTGCAAAGGGGGGGCGACCTCCAGACGTCATGCTCGCCAGGCAGTCGTTTATCAATTGCGGGTGAGAAGGAGGAGCGTTGGTGAACGCGCGGGCATTCCTCCGTGAGAGGGTATGTTGACAGTTGGGGGCAGAGTTACCCAGCCAGCCGCCCGCCCGGCCACAGCCGGACATGTTATGTTCTTGGCACGCAATTAGTGATAGCGCGGGGGACCCGCTGCCCCACTACCTCCTCTGGTCCTGTTTTTCGCTGTGCTTGTTCCTCGTGCCGCTCTTCGCGCCTCGGTCGGAGGATGGAGTAGCACAAACACACGAGCTACACGCACCCCGGCCTGGCAGCCTCCCCCAACCCGCCGTTCCCAACAAATGAGGAGGAGCAAGTAGGGATACAGGCACTGGGGGCGGAGTCTCAACACACGAGGCGGCACCCTCTGTTGGCAACTTCCTTAGAAACGAACTATGCCCGCGTGTACTTTAGTAACCAGATAATCTAAAAACCTAGGAGGGTGTCCACCCGCATTTTGTTGTCCTCGGTCTTTCTTTGGTGGCGCGAAACAGCAGGTTTGTTCTTCACTGCGACTGCCGCAGCATCGGTGTTCTGTGTGCATTGTTGCCATTTTCATTCCGAGCGGATTGGCACCTCACCCTTCCCCGCCCTTCACAGACCGGTACCGCCGACCTCTGTGGACCCTTGTCTTTCCAGCGGCAAAGTACAGGGTCCAGTGACGACAAAAAGTGGGTGAATCCACCGTCAATGCCCCCTTCCCTTTCCCACGTTTTAGAAATTCATGCAAGCAGCACACGTTCGGAAGCAGACCGTCAGTTGAAAATCATCTTTGATTGCTCTCTCCCTGCTACGGCTGACGTTTTGCCCCATCCCCCTCCCGCGTATTTCGTTTTTTCGGCGCCGTGGATGTATGGGCCCACCTGCTATTGACCCCACCCACGCGGTCGGCTGGCTTGATCTTTGACGGCAGAGAAGCTCACGGGTTCGGCAAGGGTTGTGGAGGGGGGAACGCACCTGACGTGTACAACTTCATGCATGAGGTATTTTCTCCGGCCGCTGCGCTGCAACAGTTTTGGCACACCACGTATCAGAGCGTTCACAGGCCAATGCCCCTATCCGCCGCCCGCGAACGAGTTGGTTGTACGCGTTTTACATCGTTTTTTCCCTGTACGCGCCCACACCATCGGACAACAACAACAACCAACAAGAACAACATGACGACCACAACGTCAAGGTTTTTAGGCTGCTTGTCTGAAGCGTGCACACAACCGGATTTGGCGTGTTGCGGATTCTTTCTAGGTGGGCCTGCCCGATGAAACCTGCAACGCCTACGTTGCGAAGGAGTCCGACACGTGCGATGCTGAAGCCATGTGCAAGAACTGCATGGTTCAGGTAGGAACGAGGGGCTGGGGGGGTGGCAGGAACCGCGAAGCAGTTAGATGCGCACACGTTTTGTTTTTTTTGCAGGTGTTCCGCACGCTCTTCGCCTATCGATCGACCGGGCAAGGGGATCGAAACGTGTAAGCTAAATAGTATGGATGTAGCACAGAAAGTAGGGGAGGGGGGGGGGACGGGAAGGGAATGCCAGAGACGTTTGACGTTCGTGGGGGGCACGTCGGGCTGTGGGTCTCACACCGAACTTTCAGCCTACATAGCCTTGCAGCCGTGCACACGTTGAGGGGTTGAGGGTCTACACCGTTTCCATCTAGACAGCGAGAATGTTGACACCATACAAACGCCTGCTGCTGCTGTTTTCTGCTGCTGTTGTTGTACGTTGTTGTTGTTGTTGTTGTTGTTGTACTTGCTTTCTTAACACGTTTAGAACCGTTCCTATCTCTGCCCGGGAACATTTAACATCCGTACTCGTCCAACTGAGGCGGACGCTTTCCCCGACCACGCACGTTTGTCCCTTAAGACGACGCCACCGCGCTTGCTCTCGCCTTCCTGCTGCTGCCCCCCTCAGGCTGACGGCAGCCACGAGTGCTGGGCCGTGGAGCGACAGAGCCGGTACTACGTGACGGAGTGGGGCACGATAGAGGGGGGGGAGGAGGCCATGATGAGCGAGATCTTTTCTCGCGGACCAATCGGATGCGGTGAGTCTCGCGTTCACCCTTTCAGGTTGCGAAGGATTTTTTTTGCTTTATCCTCTGGCTTCTATGCATCACGGGTCACGCGCAATGGCTGGATAAGGTTCACGCCGACAACGGCATGATCGATGTCACAAACCAGCGCGGTACTTTCGAAGAAAATCAGGTCGGTTCTGAAGTTCAAGCTGAATCGCTGCGCCGTAATTAGTTAATCCAAGACTACAGCTGCCTATGGTGTGACGTGTGGCGCGAGAGCTGCGCTGAGATGGTCGTCGATGGCCGTCAAGGCTCTCATCGCACAATCCTTGTCAGCTCCTGTCCTGCCGGCGCTATTGTTTTCGAACGTTTCACTCCGACGAAATAGTCGTTGGCTTGCTTTAGACCTCCTCCTTTTCGCAAACCCAACCCCCTGTCGTTTTGCGTTTTTTTCTCCTTGTGTGTCTTGTACTTTTGTTCCCAACGCTTTCGCTTCAATCGCTTGATTGTAGCCTTGTTCAGCGACGACGCATTCGACTACGATTATGAGGGAGGAGTTCACACCGCCCAGGTCACCGGGAACCTGACCGTGGCTGACGTCAACCATGACGTGGAGGTGGGACACACACGAACATATCAACCGGTCGACAGCCTCTACAGTCTCGCCCTCGACATGGACCACCGAGGAAAGCCCTCGCTGTCGCTCTTGTTCATTAGAAATGCCTTAAGTAAATTTTTCAGTTCTGACCTACTTTCGTCTTGTCTCCAGTGCTCAGGCGGCGAAAGAGTGTGCACGCCAACGTATGCACATGCGCAGAAGAGCTCATGAGAGGGCACACAATCAACGGCCACGAGCGCGCATTCCGTGGCGAACTAAACCCGCAGGTGACCGGGTGGGGCGTCACGAACGACGGCGTGAAGTTCTGGCAGGCGAGAAACTCGTGGGGGACCTTCTGGGGAGAGCAGGGTTTCTTCAAGATCCAGCGAGGAGTGAACCTGGTGGGTGGGGTACGGGTTTGCACGGTGGGAGGAGTGGACAGGGGCACGCGGTCGCCCGCAACATGCTTTTTAGCGGCTAACAAAAGGAAGGTTGTCCACCGTTACCTCCGCAGTCCTACCGACAGTTCGGGACGGAAATAGGAGGCGGTGGGACATGGGACGCGGGAGGAGAACGTGCTGTGTGCCGCTCCCGTTCGTGTGGTTCCAGGTCGGCCCCCCACCAAAATACACATGCAGCGATGCTGACGAAGGATTCCCAGCCCCCTCCCACGCTACCTCGGCAACCCCGCAGCACCAAACGATACAAGAAAATTTACGCTTGAACCAAAGCGTTGAAGAAAACACCAACCACGTACTCTTACGACTTGAATGATCCGGGAGTCGTCTGCCCACAGGGAGATAGCAACGTGCGACTGACCACACAGAACGGGAGCCACATACGAAACAACAAGCACTCCGCAGGAACGGAAATTCGGTGCACCGACCACTCTCTCCCGAAACGGCAACGGGTAGGGTTCGGGGGGCTAGAAATGTTATTTTTGTATCGTCTTTGTCATGCTCGACAAGCCCCTCCCTCCTTCGTCCTATCGAAAATTGGAAGCACGACCGTTTTCCACCACCAACACGACAAATCGAAATGTGCATGGGACCAGAACTTCATCGAGTCGGAGTGCTACTTTCCAGTCCCTGAATACGGCGACGAGAGCCTCCTGGCCGACGGCGACCTGACCGGGAGTTTGCATGGTCTGGTGCCCAAGGGCGACAAGGCATCCGCGGAGGGGGTCTTCTTCCGACAGCAGCTCGCCAAGCTCGACTGGACTGCTCTCAAGACCCCGCCGATTCTTCTCGCCGCGGATGCTCTCCGTGATGGTGAGCGCGGGGGAGACAAGATCGGTGTGGGTGGTGGCGGCGGCGCCGGTGTTGGCGATGGCGCAATTACTTTAAGTTCGCCGCGGCTAAGCAAGTCTAGTTCCGAAGGCGTTGGCGGGCCAGGAGCAGTCGAGGGGCGGGGCTGGGGAGAGGGTGTATTGGTCGGAGTCGCGGTTGGAGTCCTGGGCAGTGTTTCCGTGGTTACGGTCGCATTTGCCATCAAAAAGGTAGTGCGAGGCGACCCCCCTTACGTTGACATTTCCAATGGCGCCAACTCTTGGTGAGGGTATCCGATGGCGTGTCACTGCCTGAGTTCACCCGTCTTGGGCCGGATTCTAGGTGTTTTAACTTGACCTAGTTTGTACTCCATGAGTCTGAACCAAGCTGTAGGGGTCCGATTTCAGTTACAATTCCGGAGTGAATCCAGTTTGTTTGGATTGCTTGGTACCAGATGTATTGCCCTCTTGCCAGTAAAATCGAATAATAACTCATGGATTGCGTGTTTGTGGGGAATAGACTCCTGTCTCGGACATGGAAGGACCGAAAAGACCCACCCGGTTTCTATTAGTTACACGCCATGTTGAAGGGTGGTGAATGAAGGTACCCGGACGGCTACACACAGTCGTCTCCGTTTCTGCCGGCTCTCGTTTCGTGGTCAAGCGAGGGATATGTTGCGTTTCCCTGTAGCATCTATTCTCTGGCAGAATTGCACGAGGATACCCCAGGGCCCCTGCCGAGCGACCATGCTACTATGAATCGCCGACCACACACCCTTCCGTGTCCAGCTCCTGCGCCTATGAGTCCGCATCTATCTCTCTCGTGACTGTGGGCCTGGACAAAAGGGTGGAAGAACGCTCGCACGTGGTCGCTGTCGTCAAGGTACGTCAGAGGCAGGCTGTGAGTAGGTTAGGACACCAACTGCAACCTGGGAGGGCGAGGTTGTATGAAGGGTGCAGCCCAATGTGTCCGTATCTCGGATAGTGGCGTTATTCCAACCACGACGACGGGCTCCAAGCTTAAGGAAAAAATTGTTCAAGTTCGAACCTGGCGTCCCAACCGCCCCCCCCCTAGGTTGTAGTTGGTGGCCACCAGTGCAGAATTCGCTTCCGTCGTTTACGCAACCTTCGTCTACACGACCTGCGTATGATCTCCTGGAACGTCTTGAAGAATGGGGCGTGTGAGGCATGTTCAACCTGGGACTTGACCCGTGGAACTCTACAGTATGGTGGAACCACCCGCCGGATAATGAAGCACACTAACTGCTGTCGGGTTGCCCCTTCCGCTGTAAGATACCATGGTTCCATCTGCAAATACGTGTTTCTACGACACCCGCCGGTCTGTGATAATTCGAGTGGAAACAGTCACTCCTCGTTTTTTCTTCGTAGCCACTCCTATTGAAGCCTTTGGTGGTGCCTGTAACCTGCCACCAGAGACCGGCTAATGTATTTCCCTTCGGGGAGATATTCATGGAATGTGTGACGAGGAAAATGCATGACATTGTGTGTGTGGACAGCAGTTGTGCGTGTCGGGGATTCATTTTCCCAACCTCGCAAATGTCCAGGTTATCTTACTGTATGCATAGCATACAGCAGTAGAAGGGCTCTCGGAGCGGCGACCTGCAGTATGAATATCACACATGCTCTTGCGTTGCGTTCGTTCGTGCGCGTTCATTTCATATGCTGCCGTGGGGTCAAGGAAACAAATACATACCGTAACCTCCACATGAGCTTCAAGTAATACTGATTTTTTTCTTGTGTTGAGTCGGTCGGCACTGCTGCTGCAGTTTGCCCGGACATTTCGATCTACGATCTACTGTACGATCTACAATGTATACGATCTCCGATGGATTCGCGGCGGCGCGCAAACGACATCGGTACAAGTAGAACCTTCGGGAAAAAAAATCCCGTACAAACCGACCTGTAGACAGCATGGCATATCTTTGGTACATCATGCTGGCAGGTACATTCACCCTGCCTCTGGCTGCAAGGTCGTGACTGAATGGATAGATGCATTTTCGCTGCGGTCAATTTTGCCAACAGCAAACAACCACTCAAGAAAAAATTGATCTCCACCATACACGTATCAATCGTATCAATCGTTGTTGAAGCACGTCACACCGCAAATCTGCTGTTATCTCCTACTCTTCCCACACGGCTCGGGCCCCTCTATTGCCAACAGACCCGGGGCTTCCGCCGTTCTTAACCCTAGCCACGCCCCCGCGGCGTAGGTTTGAAAGTACAGCAACTTGTCGCTCTTACCCTCTTCGTGGCACAGGCGTATGTAAGGAAAATCGTTTGGGCAGGTAGTGGGGCAGGCGCTGAACCGAAGAACGAAAAGAAGGTGCATCGCGAATGAATCTCTTTTTTTCTCCCGCGCTGGCTCTCGCCCCAATTCATTTCCCCGACAACAACGAAAAACACAACACGAGCAAGAGCTCCAAATACGTACTTCGTATATCCCAGAAGGAGAACGTCGAGGACGTCGGACGAGCGCCAGAGACTGCGGGGGAGCCCGAAGCGACACAGAAAATAGAGGGAGTGAAGGAGAAGGAGGCAGGACCAGAGACCAGAGAGCGACAGGTACAGCAAAGTACTGAGTATTATAGCATGTTCAAGGAGATCTTCGGAAACAAAACATCGACACCAACTTTCAACTTTTCACGTTCTTGTACGTTTCCCTGGCCTGACACCGACACCTTTGACAGCCAGTGGGCCTCTCAGCTCCAGCGCATGTCTCGTTGTGGTTGCAGGTACAGACAGTACAGTGTGTGTAGTTCGTGTGTTGATCATGTGCGTGCGCGTTTTCCCCACCTCTCCGGCGCCGCTTCAAACGCATGCACGCCCGTGACTCTTTTTGACATTTGGCGACCTCATTGGCAAGTACTTCCATCAACCATGGCCTGTTCCCACTTCAAGTATTAGCTACCACAGTGTAGATACAAGTGTTTTTTCCCTCTCTAATCGCCTGTGTTGTGCAGATTCTCCTTCAACATGTGAATATGTGCCCTTGCGCGAAGG
Organism: Ectocarpus siliculosus; assembly: GCA_000310025.1. Taxonomy (NCBI): domain Eukaryota; class Phaeophyceae; order Ectocarpales; family Ectocarpaceae; genus Ectocarpus; species Ectocarpus siliculosus. Next base: position 2,586,756 of record FN649729.1, on the reverse strand, counting down.
TCTCCCAAGGTGCCGTGTGTACCCTGTTTGTCTTTTGTCATGACCCGCCCCGATATCGGGCAACAGCAACGCAAAGGGTGAGCGATATTAGATGTTTTTTGTACATGGCCGACCTTCGCATGCGGCTGAACCAAACAAAAGGGTATCTCCACCTCTTTCTCCACTGCTACCGTGGTCTTCACAAGAAATAAATTACTACCGGAAGTATTCGCAAAGCTCGAATCTGCGCATGGCGGGGGGGGCGATAGCATTTGCGCTCGTTGCAGGATGTCATCGTCTCGGAGCTGAGGTGCGACACTATTGCATTGAGGCTACGTCCATTTAATTCATCGTTCCGAACGCTCACAGTTATTTTGAGCGCCTTGCCAACTGCTGTGGCGGCGGATAGATATTACATCTGATGTGATACTGGGAATCTCTAGGCATGTTGTCATCAAGAAGGTCAAAGGGTGATGAAAGGTGAAAACAGCAGTACCAGTAGGCCGCAAATCAGCCCACAGCCGTCAGCGGAGGTTGCTGTATGTGTCAGCCTAAGACGCGGCGCAAGAGGGCGCAAGGGGTAGGTCACCTGAAAGTGAAAGCCCATGCCAGGGCGGGAAAATGCTACATAGGTACCAGAACAGGCTGCACCCACCCGCAGGAACATTCCCAGGACATGGAGACCATGTCAGCTTGAGGGCGTTCTATTACAATAGACCAGACAGGGAACAGGGAACTCGGAATTCCCTGTTCCCTGTTCTGTCGTTGTGTCCTTTCATACATAGTCTACACCGCATTTCCCGCAACACGCAACATTTCAGCGCGCGTGTCTGGCGCGCGTGCGTCGGGCAGGTAGGTCCTCATCGGCAACAAATACAACCACTAGATGCAAAAAGACGAGTGTGGGGTAGGGGAAGCAGGAGGTGGTGTAGGTTTTGAAGGAACCTGTTGGCGAGGGCATATCAAAGGCATGTGCTAGGTATCGGCTGGAACAGGTGGTGGTGCTCATTATGCAATCCGCACTTTCGAGAGTGCTCTGGAAGACTTGCTTTTTGAGTTATAATGGTTGTGGTCGTCGGCAGGTTGCCGTGTCTTCGACACTTTCGCTTCCCCCATACTGGATGGGGGGCGGGGTAATGAGCCGCGGGTACGACTCAATGCCTTGGAGTAGTCCATCTGCGATGCTGTGCAAGGTGCGAGACACGCTCTGCGTTCCATAGCAACGCAGCAGCACACGCAATTCATTACTTACTTTGCGGAACAGTCAATATTCGAAAAACGCCATGAATGGATGGCGCTGGGCACCAAAAAGGCTCTTCTTTTTTGCCCCTTGGGCACAGCAATTTTGTTTCCGGGTGACCCCTCCCTGACACACGAAAGCAACAGGAATAATAAAGGTATCCGCCACGAGCTGTGTCCATAGTCCGTCTTGTGTGGAGACTATCACTGACGAGGAGGCTGTAGTACTCTCAGAAACGCGAGCGTTTGCCACACACTGCAACAAAACGCCGCGCCTGTCTGTCTCTGCTGGGATAATCAGAATACGTTGTTGGTAGTTTTGCCCCAGGCGCGACGGTCTCGTTTTCCGATGATCCTTCTCCCCACACACCAACGCAACAGCAGTGGCGATGATGTCCGCCACGAGCTGTGCATGTGGCTCCCTTCCCACGCCATTGCGGTCTTCCCCCCCCCGCGGTGTTGCGTGTTTAGCTTACGGAGTGCTTCCTCTGTGTCCCCCGGGCTGGAAACCGAGCAACTAACTGCTGCTGTGCGAGTACAATAGGAGATCTTCGCTTTTGTGTTCCTTTACCTCTCTCTCTCGTCGAACTCCGGGAACGTTTCGATGATTTTTGTGTCAAGGACGACCATCTGTTGTCAGAGCGCGATGAAACCGGTGTGACGAAGAGTGCCCAAATTAGATTCCTCCTCACAACCCAGCACATCGTAAATCGGTACTCTAGACTAAGACCCCGTTCTCGTCAAACAAAGGGACAATATTTTGACGTACCATTCCCCGGGGGGTGCGGAAGGGTCGCTCTACGGCGGCGCGAAGGCTGAAAGAGCCCGACATCTAGAACTTTTTTTTCACTCCTGAGGATGAAGGGAAAAATGTCGCGCTTCGCGCTCCGCGGCTCAATACATCCGCCACACAGGAATCCGCCGCCGTTTTTTTGCATGGAAGACACCTGATGGTGGTGGCAATGCCTATACGGCTTGAACTGGTAGCATGCAGCACCTGTGCAGCCACATGCCCGAGAGCGATCGCACACTTCCCACCACGTCCTCAATTGCCACCGAAGAGCCCCGGTTGGCTAATTTTTTAAGGAACTTGTTCCTTAAAATTATTGTGCGGCGCAACTATGTACCTCAAACCGGGAACGTGTGTGGCATTTCTTGTTCCAGGAAAGCTATTTTGTGTGGCTGGCCAATAAGAAAATAATTCCGAGTTCTATGGTCCCTGGTCCCTGTCCAGAAAAGAGACGTTAAGACACGCCCTGAGAGGTCTCTAACCTCAACCGCTCCATAGCTGACGACGTGTTTTTCACCCGAAGAGCCTAGCGAACCTCTCAACAACCCCCGAAAGAGTATTTTCACGAATCATTCTGAATATGTACAGTATGTAAAGTCTTTCGATCCCCTACGGAGTGTGTTTTGATGTGCGCTTGGGCACGGCCTTAATGTGCGCGGAACGCATACATGATAGAGAACACAATAGTTCGGATGTACCTTACAATTGTTAAATCGTGTTATCTTGTCACACCAGTAGTACGCAGAGTAGGAGTGCGGAGAGCGCGAAGGCTGCGTATCCCCCCACACGTCATTCTTGGGTTGGTCCAGAGAGAATGAGGCAGGCAGCCGTGTGAAAAGGGGTGGTACTGACGATGGCAACATCTATCATCATTGAGAGTCCACGCAATTCTTCCGTGCCGGTAATTTCCATCATTCATTGTAGGCGGAAGGTTGAGAGCCACGGCCATTCATCCATTCATTCGTTTTCATTTTTTGGGGGGCTTCTCAGGAATACTAGTAGGTTGCGGGAGCACGTACTTCATGGAGGAAGCACAGGATCTGAACAAAGTATCGTTTGGAAATGTCTGGGGTGCTACTTCCACTAGCACGCCCGAAGGTCAACATAATTGTGGGACGATCGACGATCGTTGATGGTTTTTGTGTCATGCTGGCACCGGGTGGTTTGACCGGTTATTCACTCGGCAGAATATTGCTAAGGAACCGGATCATCATGACAATAGTGATTTGATTGCCACAATTCATTTCATTCCATCTTGCCTTTGTATCCTCAGACGGGTTGCTTGCGTGGCGTTTCTGTACTCTACATGTAGCGAGTATCCGAATCCCACCTGAACGCCATTCCTATTCCAACTGCATCGCAGGTGAAAATAAACCCTGTTGAGTATCAAGCCGAGTCATCATGGTGCAGTACAGGCCGGAGACCAACAACGAGGCAAAGCTCAGAGATGTTCGTGCTGCGGAAGAGATGCACCACGTCCAGCATCAGGGGAGCCTTCAGGCGAATCGGACGGCCCAGGCTGCTGACACCAGAAGTGCAACGCAAAGTGAGTGTGTACCGTCCAAGGAGACTCTACGGATGTAGTCAAATCAGACAGTCACGTCGGGCTAGTTCGCCTCATGTGACAAAGGCACCACACACACAATCTCGAGGGGCAGACTCGTTGGACGGTGGTCTTGTTGAACGTAGTCGGCGATTGGTTCTTGGTTTCGATTCTGCAAGCGTTTTCCCACTTGGACGACAATGATTTCATTCGACACGCTCGTCTGACATTCGATGAAGTACGCAATATGATCTCGCATCACGTCTGAGGACCGACTGCATTCAGATTGTTGCGTACATCTGCGGGGCTACCAGATCGGCCTTTCACGTCAAATGCCGTAGCTCGCCGATATTCTTCTGAACACGTACATTCAGCAAGAACGCCACGCTGCGCCTTGTTGTGGTACTCATTTATATGTTGGGAGTTTGTGGCTGGTTCCTCGCTACCGGATTGAGCCCCGTTTCGTTTGTGGCACCTACAGCAGCCGAAACCAAACCATTAGACTAGTCAGTACCTGAGGGTCCCTCAGGATAAACACTTGAGGTGTACATGTTCCCGAGACCCGGAGTACTCTTTCCGAGAGTATTTGATAAGGGTGGGCTCGTCTGAGACCCTAGAAAGATTCTACATGATGTAGGTGATGGGAAGATGAAGCGAAGTTCTTTTGGTGGATAGGAGGGCTGGCAAGGGGAGTTACTCTCCTAGGAGTGAGTTCTTCCGGTCATTCGCACCCACGACAAACGTTGAAGCCGGAGTTACACCATGTAGCTTGGTTTATGCTCGGCTTCTTCAATACGGCACTATTCCAACATCCATGTTTCTTATGGTGATGGTTCAATTTCACCGCATGACGCGAAGTTTCTGATTGAACGCGAAGGCTTACCAACCCAACTCTCCGAAAAAATGCACTCCAGACATCCTTACCCAGGCGGCCAACACGGACATGCACATGTCCATGCACCATGACCGCATCAAGAGCACCAAGGTCGAGCAGCTGGAGAAGAAGAGGAAGAAGCTGGAGAAGGATGAAGAGAAGTACCGGGGGCTCGTGAATGCGGCATGGATAGCGTTCCCGGTGACGATGGTTGTGTACGTCTTGACCTGCTGCTCGTGCTGCCTTCCCGAGCTCATGAAGGTGTAAACGCCGGGGTTGGTTCTTGCTTGTTTCATAAACACCACAGGCAGGCAGGTTGCGGGGTATGGATTCACTCGCACTTATGTTGGGTTTAACGTTGTTCTTGTTGAGGTTCTATTGCTCGAAAATCCCATTGCGCGCAAAAAGTCCTCTTCTGGTGTGGCTCAAGCCTTGGCGTACACCCGGCACCAGCTGATGCTGTCGATTGCTTTGCTCGTTCCTCGAATGCTTTCAATTTTCATCGAGATATCGGCGAAAGAGTGAAATTTCCGATCCACTGTCACCCTCGCAGTCTCTAGATAGTACCAACTCTTACGGTTCAGTCTGTCGCAGTCATCAGCGCTTCTACTTGAACGGCCACTGACCTCCTGCAAAGCGAAACATATGATGAGTACAAGTACATTGTTTCCGTGTGTTGCCAAACTTCGCATGCGAAAAATACAGTAGTGAAACAGTATGCTGCCCGGGGCTTCGTACAGTAGATAGATCAGTGCTGCTGTGCACCCGCTCGTTGTATGACTTGTTGCCCCCAAACCCATCCATTTTGAGATTTGCATGTACCATCGGGGAAAGAGCGTCATTCTCGCTGACGCTGTGAATTCAATATGTAGCTTCAACTCGATCCGGCTCGTTTCTGTGTGAATAGTTCACTCTCTCTGTTATTTTGGTTCTTGTTTGTGCCAACGCCTTTCGCTCACCCTTTTGGCAGGAAAAGAAGAGGAACGCCCAGCGAAAGATCAACGTGGTGGACGCCGAGCTCCTGGCCCTCACCAACGTCAACGTCCGCAGAAACTTTGCAATCTCCGACTCTGTCAGCGCTACGAACGAAGACCACCGTTTCACCGGGACAGCTGACCCCCACGTGGAATCGGTGTACGCCGCGCACCCCCCGGTGTCGACGATCACTACCACCGCCGCGCGCGCCCCGGTGTCAACGATCACTACCACCGCTACTTGTCCGTCTGCCCCGCCGGACTATCACGAGTATATGAGTAGTGTCAAGCAGGTTCACGTCCAGTAAATACACGAGTTCACGGCGCTTCCTTTGCTCCGTGCTTCATTCGGTCGAGGAGAGATATGGTGTGTCAACATCGTCCTGTGCGTGTCTAGCGCAGGGGGGGGCGGAAGGGAGCGTTCGCCTCTTCTGCGCCCCAATACATCGAAACGACCATCAATGGTTGGACCTTACGCATTCGAACAGAGACTGGCTGGACTTGGGCTGCCGCTTGTCGCATGACCCCCACGTCTAGCACGTACACTGCGTAGGTGTCTGCAGTATATTCAATGACGTTTGGTACAGGGTATGTTTCCACGGTCTTTGTGTACATAGTCTACAAGCCTATCCGCGCGTTCAGGTGAACTACACGCGCACCGCTTTTTCTCACTTCTGCACACTTAGCTTGATTGTTGATGATATTGGTTAGCCAATCACTCGCTCCGTAGCTTGGCTGATTCTTCCGACGAGGTCATGCTGCGACGTTTCCAGCTGAGACTGCATAATTTGTGGGCCCTCGGTCGTAAGGACGATGGAGCCATTTGGTGTCCCAAGGATATCGAGGAGATTAGCTTGCACTCTACGAACGGATGGGGAGTTCAACGGGCGCGTCCCTGTTCCAAGCAAGTGCCATTTATGAACATTCAAGGACTAGTTGCGGGCTTCAGTCGTTTGGAAGGCAGCAACAATATACGGGTCCTAAGTACCCGTGCATGGCAGGAACTACGTGCTAGCCCACTGCTTGTCGAATTCCTCCCTCCGGCCACCGACATGGCCATCGACGGTGGTCAGACCCGCTACGGTACCCATGCACAACGCTGGTCTCTACGAAAGTAGATCAGTCCCTTCGACGCCCTCACCGGCAAGCAATCATTGGAAAAAGACGGGTTACAATGGATTGTTTGACGGGTTCTAGGAAAAACTGGGTCCTAGAACAGCTGCCACGTGGCGACCGCCTCGCGTCAACCTGCTGCTGGCGGGCCCAACTATTCCAGTTCTACTTTGATGCCTGGACAACGTAGTGAGGCCCACGCGCGATATGAAAATCAAATATTACGGATACACTTTGAACTTCTCAAGGCCCAACACCGTGGCGGCGCACAAGGCCGCGTAGGTCACCTATTTTTCTGAAATTGCGGTTATTCCCACCGAAATACACTCAACGACCAACTTTTGTCCGAACAGTACAAACTGGACAAACGTGGGTAGTATCGGACAAAGCGAGTCTGAAAACAGACAATAATCCTCAAGAAGCCTCCATCCAAAGCCTATTCGCCCTAAAAAAGCCTTCACCCACAAGTATTGAGACAGCATTTCTTCTTTGCCATTTGACGTGCTCGGTACATCATAGAACACACGCCGCCCCTCCCCCCACATAAAAAACAACCAACGACGCCTGCACTTTTGAGGGAATTTTGAAAGAAGCCCGAAGACGGCAGAAAAAGAACAACAGCCCTCTCTCGGCGTAATGGGGCTGTTCTTGTTGAGATCTCAAAAGGGCACGTCACGCTCTCCTTCGATGTTCGACGGAAATGCGATCGACATTTCTCTTGTTTTTACAAAGCGAACAACGTGCAAAGGCCTGTCAGTTACCACAGGCGTCGAAAGCAGACTCAGTGGAGCCAACTCTGAACCTCTCATCAACCCGAAATAACCACTACCATCGCATTCGATACGCACACCGTTTCTCGCAACCTCTCCAACCAGCCCGGTAAGCGTTACTTCGCGACCACTTCGGTCTACAGGTGCACGGGCGAGGAAAAGAGGGCTGCGCCTCTACAACCTACACGTCCCCCCGCACAAGTACAATGGCCGCATAATATTATCATTTCTTCTATCGGCGGCAACGTTTCATCCTCCTCGCCACTTTTCACGGATGCGCTCCCGCGGAGAAACGAAATGAGAAAGCGCCACCGATCCTCGCGCGTGCCTATGAGAAATATTTCTTCTTGATTATCGCCAAGATCACCCCACCGACCACCGTTGAAACCACGCTAATGATGACCTCCGTCATCATGTCTGTGCCGCCATCATCTGTGGAGGGCAATCGAGAAGAAGCGACGGACTTGTGGTCAGACAAACTGATCGAGATACGCTGGGGAACTCCAAGATGACAAGGTTTCAGTCTGTCGACTGGATTAGATTTCAATACCTATTGACCACGAGCGAATACTGATTGTCTCTATGACACAAGGTGACTCACCTTCAGAGCGGCGCAGTGCACTCGTTTCCTCCTACAAAATACTGGGGGTGTTTGCGTGCGGCCCTTCTTCCAGTTTTCTTCTAGACCTATTATTGGCCGGGGGGGTTTGTTCCCGAGTGATGGGAGGTACTACTTGCTTGGTTTTTGCGTCGTACTTTGGGATGATAGCTTGCGAAAGGGAAATATTTCTCTTCGTATTGAAGCGGACGGAAGGTAATGTGACGGGTGCTTGAAACTCAAGACCAAAACAGAAACTAATCGACCGAAACAGGAGACTTCAGTCCGCTGCCCTTCACCTAAATTCCATGAGCGTGAGACGCCCCAATAACTCATTGTTATACCATCGTCATGTGCTAGCCCACTGGGTCAATCGGTGATGAATGAACCACCTACCCAAAGTTGGCGCCATGAACGGTGACGGCCTAGAAAACCTCGTGAGTTTCTAGAACAATGAGGAGACGAGGGGAATGTATTTCTCTTCACGCGAGTCAAACATGGTCCCCATCAGGCTGCCTTGACCAAGCGTTGTTGTCGAGAGAGTCCGGCAAGCGAGTACTTGCTTTATTGACCGAGAACTCAACCTTTTTTTAATACGCCCACTGAAGCGTGCCTACGCGAGCTGCTACCTACTTGTAGTACGTGTGTATTTGGTGCATGTGGCAGGCTGTCCAGCAGCAGACGACTGCGACATCGGGCGGGGAGAAGTCAAACAACGACAACAAAAGATTATTCTTCCGCGTACCTCCGGAGTCGGCCTCCTCTGGTGACACTGGCGAGGAAGATGGCGGTTCGGCTTGTGTTGATGGGGTAGACACTGCCACGAGGGGGGAAACATTTGGGGGGTTAAGCTCAGGAAAAGAAAATATTGCACTTGTGGACACGGTTAGGGGATGATCGAAACGCTCGCGGTATGGCACGGATGTATCGCACAATATTTAACGCGGACGTTCAACCAGGGGAAGGAGGTATGGGGGTGCAGACCATTGGGGATGGCTTCGCCAGGCATGCCCGGGAGACTGGCACCGAAGGGATGGTTTGACATCATTGTCTGTGCACGCCATGACACAATTCATGCCTTGTTGTGGGGATGCCTGAGCCCGTTGTTGATCGTGCGTGTGCATGTCCACTGAGAATGTTGTCCATCGGTGATAGTACGTCGACACTTGTAGGTATGATGCGCCCCCCGGTCGACTTCAGTGGAGTAGCCCGAGCTACGGAATCAACGACAGCCTGCCTTCGGGTGTGGGCGGTGACGTGGGTGCTAGAGGAGGGGGGTTGGGGTAATCGACTTGAGCCGATGAGGTAGGCTCGGTATTCTTGGAAAGAGGCGAAATGGACACGCGGTCATCAAGCGCAGGCCGGCGAAAACAACGGCCCGACAAAGCACGGAGAGGCATATATAGCGCGAACAAGATCATCAATACCCTTGATGATTGGTTCAAGGGAGAAAAGGGGGTGCGCGTATTCGAAAACAGGCTTCGCAAGGAAGAAACAGCCTTGATGGATACGATAGAACTCGCGCATGGAGTTGGTCATCGTTAGCGTGGGAACACCTGATACACTCGAGGGACGACAGAGTAAAACGTTGGTTTTGAAATATGCCAGAAACCTGGTGCATGTAGAGCGAGTCATCGTGACACAGGAGGTGACGTGCTCAGCAACAAACTCCTTGATTATACGACGCACAAGCTCAAAGTTCGTCGGGAGATATACCATTCAGCTGACTGTGTGTCGAGGAAAACGTGTATTTACCCGTTAAGCTACACGCCATAATCGTGTTCTAGCCATACCGCGGGTAGCCACGTGGGGCTCTTCAGAATGTTGTAGTGTATGAGGTACTCTAGCATTGTGTCAATGAGCGAACTACAGCCAGCCGGCAATAAAGCAAGGGGACTAGAACAACGACAAACCGCAAAGAGAGGCTGTGTGAGACCCGGCGCGCAAAAACTTACAGAATGGTGTTTGTCAATGCACCCAGGTGCTTGTTCGGTATAGGTTTAGCCCAGTCCCCTGTTCTATGTTACTTCTAGTATTCCTTCGGCCGAGCGGGTGGGACTACAGTATATACAACAAAACACCGAGTCTAGTCTATTCCGTTGTCGTTTTATTCGATAGTCTCTTCCGGCGTCCCAAAAAACAAAATTTCCGTACCCCGGAACTACGTACAAGGATGTGAATTATCCGGGCATGATCCGCGCTTACCGCAGGGTATCCAGTAATGCGAAGTTGGTATTCGTGGACGAACAAGACTCTGTTCTGAGCGCGTCCTTCGACAATATAGTCAAGCGAACATTACATGCTGCCCTCGACACCTCTAACAACCATACTTGGAAGTATTAACGTATGTCGCCCGTCCAACAAAATCGACGACCTCGTTGCAGCCACCACCAATATCACGTATCAAAGACACAATCGTCATCAGCACCCCCGTAAGCGCCACTCACCGTCGCCACTCACCGTCATCGGTCAATATTATACCCCTGTCTTCGGTGCCGGAAGGGGGCCAGTAGACATCGTCGGAAGGGGGCCAGTCGTCGTCGTCGGAAGGGGGCCAGTCGTCATCGTCGGAAGGGGGCCAGTCGTCATCGTCGGCAGCAGTTGGGAAAACGCTGTCGTCGGTGGAGACGGTAGAAGGTGATAAACCGCTGGAGTCGTCTGTAGGCCACGCGAAAGTCCCGATGGTTTCACCGAACATCTCTCCTGCCTCTCTCAGGGTTCCGTCCAAGTCACAGTTACTAGACGTCGTGAGCGTGAACCCTGCCGACGGGCAGCTTAATTGCTCCAACGCAGGGGTTTCGTACGGTTCATCCACGCAAGCCATCGCACCGTCATCGACCACGGCGGCAACACAAACGCTCGCATCAAAGCCCACGGCTTCCACGTCGGCAATGTAGCATGCAATTCTGGTCCACGTGGGGTATTCGCTCATGTACGAGGAAGCAAAGGAGTTGGCGCTGCCGCATACGGAGCAACTGCAATCGCTGGAGCCGTCTGTGCCCGAAGTTGCAGCCCACAGGCAGCTTGAGGCGTCGGCGCTGCCGCAACCCACCCAGGTTGCCAGGGTGTCACCTGTGTTTACTTCGCACCCGACGCTGCCATCACACGTATCACGCTCATTCCACTCCACCAGCGTGTCCGTGTCAAAAGGATCCAATCCCATCAGCGTGCACCCTACCAGACATTCCGAGGCGTTGCTGATGACGATGTTGGTGGACCCAACCAAGAGCGAGACCCCGATCGTCCACAACGAAGCCCTCAGGCAAGGCGCGTCATCTGTATCAATATTTGAATGGTGTGGAAGAGCCATGCGGCGAGAAACACACTATTTACATCAGCGGCTTTAGTGGTGGAACAATACCTTCTTTTCACAGAAATAGAGTTTCCTGGGGGTGCAGGATGCTTAAATGGTTCGTTTTTCCGTCCTGGGAAAAGGTAGGGGTGAAGGAAAAACAATTTATCGGACGACCATCCCATACCCCGGAAATTCAAGTACCTTCTCGGTCAAATTTTCGCATAACGTTTAGAAATGCTGCTTCTATTTGGTGCTCCCCGTTTGGCGTGAAGCACACAAACAATTTGTTGTTGTGCTTTTTTTATTTGAAGCCGTGATGGAGTTGAGCGCCATCCTGCTGTAAGCACCAATGACTGCAAGTCCGCCTGCGAGGCGTCCCATCGTAACCAATCTAGCTACAATGCCAGCGCACCAACCTACAACTTATATCCACCGAGCGTCAAGCTAGCATCGGTCGTGTCGGTTTGCGGTACGGGTTATGGTTAGCGTTAGGGTTTTAACAATGTTTCATGCGCCAGCCAAGGCACCGGAACTTCGTTGGTCATGACCGAAGCATGACCGAAGCATGACCGAGATCGATCATGATCCAGGTCATGACCCCATCTCGATGAATCGATCACGCCCCGGTCATGACTTCGTCATGGCCCGATCATGGCCAGGTCACGGCACCGGATCATGACCGGGTCATGACCGAGCTATGATCCGATCGGGACCGAGTCATGAGCGGGTAATGACAGAGTAATCGAGATGGAGTCATGGCCTCAGGCCAGCTCATGACACGGGCGTGACTCTGTCATGGCCACTGCAATTCTGATGCTCACAAACAACATATATTTACAACTGATGATCTGCTTTGGCAGGCGCTTCCCTAACGCTACCTACCCCTAACCCACAACCCACACGACAGGTGCTACTGTAGGTTGGCGCTGGATGGATACGTTTTACAGGTTGGTCTGCTGGCATTGCCGCTGGGTTGGTGAAAATGGGATAATGCTGGGTGGGTGTGCGGGCATTGTGCTACATGTACATCGACGTTGATCATCAAGTCATGGTTGGGTCACGATGGGGTGATGCAAGGGTTCACGTGAAAAAAATTCCGGACACATAGGCCACCCCCCTCCGCCCCCCCCCCCCCCGGGAGGGCATTTTCGATGTCTGTTTTATATAGCAAATAGCATAGGCTTCGTTCACGAACACAAGTCATTGACCCCCCTACTGCAGAGTTTTTTCTATCCACGGTGCCCCTTACGCAAACATATACTAGAAGTAGAAAATAGAGTCCCCTCCCCCCCGATGTTTTCCATCGGGGTTGGGTTTTCATCGCTTGGCAACGACATTATCAAACATGCCGCCCCCCCCGGTGTTTCCTTTCGTCCCCGGTGGTTGCCATCGGGGTTGGGTTTTCGTCGCTTGGAAACGACGTTGTAAAACATGCCGCCCCCCCCCCGGTGTTTGCCATCGGGGTTGGGTTTTCGTCGCTTGGCAACGACGTTGTAAAACAAGCCCCCCACTCGGTGTTTGCCATCGGGATTGGGTTTTCGTCGATTGGCAACGACGTTGTAAAACAAGCCAATCCACTTCGTGAACTCGGCAACCAGGATACCGTTTTTTTTTTTTACCTCTGTTTTTTTATTGGCGGTAACCATAATGAATGGTGGTCGAGTAGATCATGTTGTGCGGGGTGGAGAATCCTCACTTCACGCAAGGGAGATGATCGCACCACGTTGTGTTAAAATGGTCAAGCATCCTCGAGGCAGCTAGACAGTGCTTACAACTGTCTCTGGAAGTGAAAGCACCAGAAAATAAATTAAGTCACACGCAGCTGTCATCCGTACGCAAGCAAGTAAGCACAAGATGCTGAACACCCTTAGCAGGATGCAGCGCACCCTTCATGCGACTCGCCGAATACCTCACGGCGCTTCGCGCTTGGTGATGTGAGAGCCTGGTCCGGTGAGAACCCGGCGTGCTCCGTCCCGGCTTTGTAGGGATGCGAGGTCAATGTACGGCATGCACGACTAAGAGTACATCCCCCCCCCCCCCCCGGGGTTGCCCTCCGGGTTGGGTTTTCCTCCCTTGGCAGCGATGTTTAAAAAAAAACCCAACACATCCTGAGCTCGGCAACCAGGGTACCGTTTTTTTTTTCCCCCTTTTTGTTTTTTTATGCGGAAACCATGACTGGGGGTCCAATAAATTTTGTTGTACGGGTCGAGTAAAATAATTGCACCACGTTGTGTAAAATTGGCCAAGCACCCTCCAGGCAGTTACACAGTCCTTACAACTGTATCTGGAAGTGAAAGCCCCAGAAAATTTAAGTCATAGGCAGTTTTCACCCGTAGAAAAGAAAGTAACCATTAGATGCCGAACACGTTTACCAGGATGCAGCCCATTTTTCATGGGATTCGCCGAACCCCTCAGGGCGTTTCGCGTTTGGTGATGGGAGAGCCTGTTCCGGTGAGAACGGGGCTTATTCCGGCATGCAGGATTAGGAGTCCCCCCCCCCCCCCCCCAACGGACCCCGATTTTCGATAGTAGGCTTATGTGTCTTGAATTTGTTTTCACGAAGACCCCTTGGGTGATGACATGAGCATGTCTCGGTCATGCATGGTGCACTCATCGTGAACCTGTCATGACACAATCACGACTTGGTGATGACACAAATTCCTGTCACAGTGAGAAACAAAACACCAAGGCCTAGCGCCAAGGTGTGTCATGGAAGTAGTCTCATGGTGCCATGATATGCGATCATTTTGATGGTGCCTCATGGTGCCTCACGGGCTCAATTTTTTCCTGTGCATTTATCTACAGAAGTACTTGCATGTATGTACTGCTGTAAGCCCAATGTGAAGACAGCCAGACCCAATAGTTGTATGTCTCCCGTTCCCGAAAAGGCTCGTCATCCACCCGCTGTCTGCTACCCACCACTCCAGAAGGCCTGATGAATCAGCCCATCTCCGCTCACGGCCGCACCAAGTGTTCTCGGAAGTTCGGCATGATGGTTGGATGCGGGCCAATAGGCCGCAGCCAGCGATGAGGAAGATCACATGCAATGTCTCTCGCCAACGCTCTTGTGGCTGGAGCTTGATGTGACCCGAGCAACACAACCCTACATGTACTATTCGGCAGAGATCATCCCGATCGCGCCTACCTTCTAGGAGACACACCTTCGCTCAGAAGCTTAAGGTTCCTCTGCCGCCTCCGCTCTCTGCTCCAAAGGTCTGCGCATCGGCACGGCGAGCGCCTTACGGTGATATGCTTCCTATGACCTGCCGTTATTACGCAATGAAGACAACGCTGCTGTGGCATGCAGAATGGGCTGTTTTCTGTGTGTTCTTACATTTTGGTGGGGCTGGAGGCATCCTCTTCTTGTTTCGCCCTGACAGCTGTGGTGAGATGGGATCGACGAAGAAAAGGGCGGCCAGTTGCCGCCTGCCGATATGAGAAACGTGACAATCATCAACAGTTTCACAGGTTGTGGGTGCCCAGAGAACAAACGCGCTCCAGTTTGTTGCCCGTTTGTCCCTCCGCAGAATTTTTCATTTGGTTCTCTTCGAACAACCAACCACAAAACGATGCCGCAGTCAGTTGCGGTGTCGCAGTTTGCTGGTCGGAGATCGAAGATGGATACGTAGAAACGGAGATGGCCAGCCCGATGTCGCTCTCCCACACTACTGACAGGGTTGCATGGGCGTCCCATGGGCGTTTTAGAAGAACTGTAGAAAGTGTGGGAGACCCTGTCGGGGGGGGGGGGGAGCCTTACAAGTTCGTCTGAGGTGTAATCTACGTCGGTAGGTATACCTGAGCAAGTCTCCTGTATGTAGAATGTCATCCTCCCTCTCAGCCGAACGCCGACTGCCTACTTGTCTTCCACCAAGACCTTGCAAAGCAAAGCCACGAGGCCACGACACGACAGACGGACGCGTGGCATGGAGTATTGCATGTAGTCGACGAGGTAGGTATGTACGTCAGCAAGCAACCGATGGAGCTGGAGGGGCGAATGAGGCAGCTGCGGCGTCGGGAAAAGCTCCGGAATCATGGAAGCCCCGCCATGTTGCGCGTGTGAAACGCGTGCAGGGTTCTAGTGTGCCTGCGGTCAACACTACCTACGGTCGGCGCGGTTTTGACATCAACCCCGAAAATCCGATGCCCCATATTCCTCCGGAATGGTACTACGAGTTCACTTGCGCTCTTCTGCCAACAACGAATGTTTCGGTGTTTGTCTCTCTTTGCCACAACACAGTAGTCGCGCCCCTCTCGCCACGCGTTTCCGGTCCCTGCACCGGGAATATTGAAAGTGACGTGTACGCGCATGTGCACGGAACCTGTCTGCGAAACATGACACCCAACACCTTTCTCCAACTGCCGTCATTGAAAGCGACCTATCCATATGGACCTTCTATAAACTGACACCCATAGACTACTAGGGTTAAGGATTGGCCCCCCGCCCCGCAATGGGGCTGGGGGCCAACATCCAGGACAGATGGTGGTGAGTGTCCGGGAGGAAGGAAAGAAGAAGAAGGGGAGAGGATTTGTAGGGGCGGGAAGAAGGGTCGGTGCTGGGAGAGGCAAGGAAGTGGTGAAGAATTTCGGCACTCGACGAGCGCGCGCGGTCCCGTCGGGGGTGAAAGGGACATGTCAGTCCGTAGTCTTGTCTATCGGAATCGAAAAGCCGAAAAATCGAGGGATACATAATGTACATCAAGATGGAGAAGGCCGACGAGGAAGGTACGAAGAGAGGAAATTGCACACCACGTTCGAAGTCGGTGTGAAAACCGCGGCAAGGAAGGAGTGCGAAGGAAAAAAAAAAGAAGGAGACGTCGACGTTTGCGTCGTGGAACGATCCTTCCGTAAACTCACCAATGCAAGACGGGGAGGTAAAATACCCATCGCGAAAGTCAGAGCGCAGGTCATAACCGCATATGACTCATGCGCGGAGAAGTTACCACGGAGACTGACGTACTTTCATTGGTCAGCCGGATAGCACGGTCGATGCCAAAAACAAAAACACTCACACTATATGCAAGGACCTGGCTGTAAAATGACACCCACATCCTTCACCCGCTGTTGTTACTGTCATTGGCAGCGACCTATCCAGATGTAGGACATTCTATTGAATGACACCCAGCCCTTCTCCCGCTGTCGCTGTGCTATCATTGAGAGCTCAGTACGTAGGAAAGGCCCTGGCTTGTTGGATTTCCACATCCTTCTGCAACTGCTGGTGATGTCGTTGCTGTTGTTCCTGTGTGCTGTTGCTGTCGCTGTTTTCGAAAACCGAGCAGCTGATGCAAGGAATGGCGTGGGTTCTCGGCGAGCACGGCTCTCTCGCACCCACCTCGAGGGTGCTCAAGCGATATTCATCAAGCTTTGCAGCGCCGCCTCCGCGATGCCCTTCCGCGATCCTAGCACCTACGGTGTCGTGGTCACGGCCCTCATGGAGCTCTCCGCACAGTCGAGGTGAGTGAATATTCTTTTGGAGATTGCAACGTGCTACTTCGAACAAAGTACAGAGAAGAACGGGCTGGGGAGTGAATGTGGCACGTGCTACATACCATATACGTAACAACGAGTGGCGAATGAATGATTTTCGGACTTCCCATGTGCCACATTGCATGTATATGTAGAAAGTGCCGGGGAGTGGAATTGTTTCGGACGCAGTACGACGCGCATATCGGGTAGAGTAATGAATATTTTAGCATCTGAAAGTGATTTCTACGGTAATAGTATATCTGGGACGGGTCGGTGAGTGAAATTCGTTCGGACTTGGCGCGTACATGTGGCACGAAGCAGGTAGTCAATATACTTCTGACTTGGCACTCGCAATGGATACATGTATAGGAGTTGCTTCGAGCAGGGTTCGGGGAGTGAAGTTTTTCCGAACTTGGCACGTGCTGCACACGACACTGCCCCCCCCCCTTCACCTGTGCAACGCTCGTCCTTCTGCCAGAGGTGTACACTACATCCATCTAGCACGGGATGTGGAGTGAATCCCCGGACAAGGTACTTGGGTTAATTGTGACTTTGGCAGGTACTGCATATAGCATCTACGCAGCACGGGGTGGGGAATTCATTTCCTTGGGACTTGGCACGTGCTACCTGGATCAACCGCTAGTTGGGGGGTGAATTTCGTTCGGGCTGTGCGGGTGTAACTACATACGGTAGAATCTAGCGAGGATTGAATATTGTTCAAAAGCACAATCCTGCACAACGGGTTGGATCACAATTTGGTCCGACCTCTCTAACAGGAACGTCTCGTTTACCTTTTCTCTTCTTTCACCCTCGGGTGCGGGTGGATGTGTGTTCATTGTGCTTCCTTGGAATTTCTTGCCATCCATCCATCATCCAGCCACCCAAACATCCAACCACGCGTCCATCTATCCAACCATCCATCCTTCAGCGCGTCCATCCATCTATTCATCTTCGCGTCCAATCATCCATTCTTCCACATATCCAACCATGCATGTTCTTGTGCTTCTACCTGAAATTTCTATGTAAACGACTTCCTGAACACACGTAACCCATACACATCCAATAACACCAGAAAATCAGGACGGTACTACCGCAGAGTGCATCTCAACACGAAACTGACGATAGCCCCCGCAGAGAATATTGCAAGAATGAATGTAAAAGCAACGTACTGTACAGGACAAACGTTACACCATGAAAGGCCGCCACGCCATTTGATACATGTTTCCCGGAATCAACCCGCCGTGCCGCAACGTCCTCTTCGCAGCCCCGATGTTGTGAATCAAGAGGTGTCACATCCAGAACTCCGAGGAGAAGAATCACGAGTGAGTCTCGAGTGAGTGCCTTGCACGGGTATTTCACGGAGCCTTCCGTCTCCTGAACATTCGAATCAGAAAGTAACGATGCGAACCTCATCGTGAAAATCCACTGTGCGTGCTGCACTGTTCGTCTTGTCGTGCGGACGCCGTTAATCACGAGGCCGCTGCTCGAAAAGAAGAGATGCATCAAATCCCGCGAAATATACCACGCCTTGAGAAGGGAGAGAGAGAGGGTGAGCACGCCATGCGGAGAATCGGGGAGCCCCGTTATACTCCAAATATCCCCCCAATTAAACACACCAAGACCTTCGTAATAAATGTAGATATCGTGTGAATAGAAAATTTTCTACCAACGATCTAAAACGAGTATCAGGTCCACCGCAACTTCCTTAGAATAATCCACGTCAGTCAGTCGACAGTCGACAATGCGAGTTTAGCCCGACAGAAGACGCCCCTCCCCCCCTCCTCCCGATCTCCCGCACCCAGAAAATATTGAACGAACAATGAATTCTCTGCATCAACTTACCGAACCCAAGAAACCATAAGTAGCATGAAAGGCAAAAGCATTCTCATCGCAGCTACAGACGGCTGAACGACCTCCTACAAATTGAAATGATACAGGAACGGAGGCAAGGGGCATCAGAAAAGAATGAAGTTTTGACCCATTTACCAACTGCCCCTTCGTGAAAAAACAGACGTGGGTTGCTATGAATACCGAACAGCTTCAATTGAGGTTCAAGCCTTCAGCGCATCTCAGTCAAGAAGAATAGAACACTGACCACGGCAACCGCCAACGCGCTGACGCTCCTGCAAGCACGAACCCTGACACCGTTGTCTTCGGTGGTTGTCGTAGGCGGCGTGATCGTTTCGTCATCCGTGGAAGGGCTAGGGGTAGTCGCGTAGACGTCGTCAAACGCAGCCACGTCGGGGCACTCGGATGGTACTGAGTCGTAAAGGCAATCCGATATATAGTCTATTGTGACTGAGCTGAGCGGGTCGCCGCAGATGCCTTGGTAGAATACCAGGACTTCGGCCACAGAGAGGTCCCCGCACGGATGACAAATGCCGAAGCCGGAACCGCTCTCTGAACCCCCGTGCGCGTCCACGCAAGCATCAAGTACTGCGAGCGACGAGTTGCGGAAGGAAACAAACGCGGACAGCACGGAACGACGGATTGTCACGAGGCGTGGTGTTTCGCTGGCGACACAAATTTGGCACCCTCGTTATTCTACAACCACGGCTGGCTCCGCCTGCCCGCCCGCCTTACACACAACACGCACATGTACGGCCTATTATTTTGTTTGTGTGTGGTGGATGGACCCGAACACTCAAAACTCGGCGCACTCACGATTGGTTGCTACTGCCCCCCGACGACAAGCATGCTGCTGGTTGTAAACTGCGGTACAAAAACTGAAAATTAGTAGATAAGAGGCCTCCGGGCTGGGTGCCACAGGTACCCTCGCCCTCAGGATTACACTGAAAGGAAGGGTGGTGCGTGAAGACTGCGCACAGCATACCAAGGGCACGAGGCTGGGAAAGAGGTTCCGACTACAGTTAGCGCCCGCGATTGACATAGTAAGAAACATTTTTTTAAGAAACAAAGGCTCAAATCTCCACGAAAAATCAGAAGATGCCGTGAAGTAACATAGCTCAATCTGGGCCACAAGATAATAAATGTCTCAAAAATAAGAAAACAGGACCGGTGTTTATTCATTTTATTGGTTTCAGCGTTTCAGCCCCCACGCATGGGGGGGGGACAAGACCTTGTAGCGACAGCGAGACGTTTCAGCGTAATACTTTTTGCGCTTAAATAGGGTGTGGCCTTCAAATAAATGTACAACCACCGTCGGTGGTGAGAATCGGCGTTTTGAGTACGGGAGGCGAGGAAAGCAACACAAATCATTTGTTTATATATAGCACTTTGTGTAAGCACGAAGAGAATAAGAAATTCAGCAGGTTTCTGCAGCACGATAAAATAAGAAATTTGACACAAGCAATGGGACAACGCACCAGGCGTTTTCAGCCCACAATATAAATATGAGGCTGGACCGGAAACTGGCGTTTCTTCAACGCGGGCGCCAACTGTTAACTGAGTGACTGAACGTTACGACACAATGGCAAATTCGAACGTCATACTTCCATTAGGCCGTTTGCCGAACGTTTTTGATCCATGGACAATTCTATGCATATCTCTGCTTAGAATGACGACGTTAACCATTGTCGTTCCAACTTCCCATAAAAACGGCATACTCAAAAGGCCAGAAAAATGGTAGAAAGCTTTGTTGGACTGCAAGTAAAATCCTTTCAAGGATAAAATTTGTTCAAGGCGAGATTCGAACCCTGGACATTAGCTTTTGCAGAAAAGCACGGTGACCAGTCATGGTCTAGTGGTCATCGCGCTTCTCAACAGCAAGCGTGTCGTACCACAATCAATCCCACCATGCCACAATCCTACCTGCCTTGTTATCCCTACTTGGATATTTCTTTCAGACAAAAAAAATGAATCGGTTTCTAGACTAGCTATTGTCTATTTAGTCGTACGTGTAATATTGCGGTTTGTTTAGGTTTCCTTACGTTAGACAAGTCTACAGCGCAGCAAAACAGAACATGAGCAAGCCGCGAGCAATGGAAATGTCAGGGTGTTTCAATGTCAGGATGGACAGGAGTCTTTCGACATTATTATTGTCATCAAATGATTCGCCTTCAGCGTTGGTGTTCTCCAACACAGCCTTGCCCAACGAGCTTAGCCATTCTTTGAGTTGACAATACCGATGATGCAGAAGATTTGGGATATTTAAACGTGCTGTAAACTTGCCTCGCCCTTGGAGTCTCGATTTCACGCCAGGAAGGTTTTGGTCGTAAGATTAGCACCCTCAGGTCTGCGAAGACAGCCGAAAAAGAAGCTTTACATGCAACATCGGTAAAAACCGATTCAACACCGTTGAAACCGATCCATCACATCCCAACGCCTGTGTATGTAGCCGAATGGCTGAAATAATAGTGGTTGCGTGCATTCATGGTGCTGTAACTCACTCGCCGTTGGAGTCTCGAGCTCGCGACAAGGGCATTGTGATCGAGAGACTGACGCGCGCCACAGTGGGCGAAGACCGGCGAGAAAAACAGTCATAATTTTTGAGTGCGCTAGTGGTTGAACTCTTGCGTCTCAGGGCTCAGACATACTTGTAGGTATCACTATCCAAAAAACGAAACACATCCAACCTATGGATAGCGTCTTCTAGCGTACGGAGAAAGAACTAGCGGAAAAGGATGAAGGCGACGCCTGCTTGACGGACTGATGGACATACTTTGTTCGCCCTGCGGTGGAGACATTTTGATGTCTGACTGATGGTTAAGTACCTTCGGTGCATATCGCACAGCTCATCTCCGCGTCATCGTCCTCCAAGATTATCTCAGCATCACAGGCTTCGCAGCTGTCTTGAAGCTCTCGGTGTTGCAAGCTTAGCGCCGCCTTGTCTCCGAGAGGCGAAAGCTGCTTTGTCGCGCCGCAGCTGTCGCCGGTCAACAGCATCATCACCGAAGCCACATACCAAACGCGGCGGGCGACACTGTCCTTCCGCATGCTGAGAAACCCGCCGTTGCGCGTAGTGGCGGGGCATCGAACATCGGGAACATCATGAAGTAGAAACAGGAGAGGAGCATTGGAGAAACGGTCAGAAGAAGGAACGGGAAGAAAAACGAAAAGGGGCACTGTACCAGAATGGGAATCCACGATCTAGACTATATATACATTTTTTTGTTTTATTTTGTTGTCTTCACTTCAAATCGGCGCTCACCACACTGCGTAGTGCCGTTTACTCCAACCCGTGGTCACACAGAAGGGCCCCTCTCTACCCTCCCCTCCACGATAGCGAAAAAGCATTTGTTGGCTTGAGAATTCTAATCTTGTTAGATTAAGTTGCTATGGGAATCATTTCTCCACTGCAGTCGGCACATCCGCCGTCAAGCATATTTTCTACCACTCATTCCGCACATCAAAGGTGCGAGAGCGTGGTGCGTGGTGGGCACTCAGCTCGTCCACGACACTGTGAATCTCCTGTGGCGAGCGTGTCTGCCTCAACCTCATCACATACTGTTCGGTGGAACGCCTTCACCGTTACTGAGAGAAGAAGGGGACAAGGTCACAAACAATAACAATGTGTTGGCGATACGTTGAAGGCCGCAAGAGGAGGAGACGGTAGACTTGCTAAGGCAGAATGAATGTTACCGAGGAATTTCTTCGTCAGGTCCTGATCGGTCACTGATTGCGGAAATCCATGCATACGTAGGGTGTTTCACAAGCGTATCTTCAGGACATCTGGGAGATGCTTGCTTCGGAGATCTTGCTTCAGAGGAGGTGGGAGCGGGAACTGAATCCCCTAGGAGGCATGGGAACATGCGTAAGATGCAAAAAAGAACATGGGTGCAATGGAATACGCAGGGATTGAACAGGGAGGGAACAAAAGGTCATTCACGCAGAAACGTACCACGCAAATTCAATCGTCATATACCCTCAATCACGCAGCTGTCTATGGCACAAATCACACACACACGGGCCCGACGATGGCATCATCTCACTCTCGATTCACTTGTAGATGTATCGACAACGCCCCGGACAACCACGCATTAACCCCCCGAGACGATGCCGGAAGTCGTCACAAGATATATTCTCGTAGAGCATCGGGTCCTTGGGCGTCTAGTCGAATATTTGAGAGGAACGCCTCACCCGCAGAAGAAGTGCGCCCGGCGTCTGCTCGTCGTGTAACAACTCATACTATTGAAAGGTCCGAGGCATGTTGTGCCATTAAATTATTGCTGTACGGACTGCAGATGTCAAGTAGGGGGAACGAATGCAACAACTTGATGACTGGTGCCGAAGGGCTTGTGTAAAATGGAGCAACGCCTGTGTGTAGTGCATGAGCGCCATGCAACAGAGGAGCGTTGTATGTGAGAAGGTGAATAGGATATTGAGTGTATGCGGTGACGAAAGGACGTTATTCTGGTGGTATCTGTTCAACAGTTTACAGATTGATGTTCTGGGAGCACGACAGCGGCCGCAACTCCGCCTGCCTTTCGTTATGGATAGGGACGCGCACAATTATTTGCATAGACGAGAGTAAAGGTGTTTTCTCGCGTCATGCGAAGACTTCATTGCCTTACCTACGCGTAAAGGAATATCTGTTGCTGTTGCGTACTGCTGCGCTTACCAAAGTGTGCGTGCTGCCAATTCTGCGCTGACCCTACTTGCGGTAGGTCTGCAAGTATACGGCCGACGTGTGCTGCGCGTCTGTGTTAAGATTCAGCCGTGGTGCTCCTGCATGGGTGTTTCTTTTGCCGTTGACATGTTTGTCACAATCTGATCTATGCATACTTACCACTTGTCGATGTTGCGAACAAACTTCGAGCTTCAATATTTTTTACCCATGTATATTACGCGAGACCACCCCCCCGGTGGGAGGGTGGGCGAAGCACCCCTTCTTTGTATGTTCACACATAAACGTCGTTCTATGTTCAGTTCAACGGGTACGAGCAGATGCTGTGATGGGTAGTGCGGTGGGTGCATGTTAGCTACTCCGGAGCATACCACACCGTTTGTTTGTGCCTCGCGAAGCGTGAGAGCCAAGGGGGTATCTAACCCACAACGAGCGCACCGCCTAGACCCGAGCAGTAAAACAGCACAGTCAGCAGCAGCAGCAGGAACGGCACAGGACGTGAACTCGAAAGAATGTAGAGTATTACAGCAGAAAAAACACGAGATGTTTGTTGAAAGGAATGAATGAATGAGACGTGTGGCCATAGCACCAGCACCAGCACCAGCACCAGCTGTCATCAGAGCCAGACGGCGCCCCACCCCTCAGATTGAATGGTATTGTACATGCACCCGCGCTTTACCCAGCGGTTTAGACTACTTTTCGAGTGGGGACGGTTGTTTTGACCCGAGTGGGGAGGATGCGCGGGTGCGTGGACGCGTGCCCACACGTACGTACGTGCCCAACCAACAACAACACCGGTAAATTGTTGTTCAATAGAACGAGCGACTTCGCGGGACTTCTCAGTTTGTGTTCTGTTCTTTACGGGGTTCGACCAGATGTATTTTCGAAACCTCGGTTGCATGATCAAGGTGTTCTTCGCTGTTCCACGTGCTACCGTGCTGGGGAGAATGTTACAGCTGCCGCAGAAAACATGAGAGACTCTCCAAGTCGAACAGCTTCCTGGAAACAGAAGGTGAACAAACACCTCAGCAGTTCTCCATCGCCAACACAATTATTTCGACAGTATAACTGCTCTGGTCGATGGGGTGTATCAACATGCCACACGCCCACAATTGACCAATCACAAAATAATTACTGCTGTACTGTAGTAGCCTCACAAAATATACTGCTGTATTAATTTTTAGCGGAGGCACGCGCTTGATACCAGGGAGGCACGCACGCGTGGTGGATGGACATACTGCTGTAGTGCGTGCATCGTTGTTGTAAAAAACACACACTGTTTTGTGAAAAAAAATTAACGCAATCGTCAAAAAAACAGGTCCTTGGAAAATAGTCTGTTCTTGGGGATGGGGGCGGAGGGACAGGCACACGCCAGGCTCGTGGTGTAGGGTGCAGGACGTACGGATCATTTTTTTGGAGAAAAAACAACAGGTTTTTTTGTGGTACGGATCAATGAAGGTTTGCCGGGCAATGGAGAGCCCTGCTCGACCGTTCGAGGGAGGCACGGGGCTTGCACCCAACCACAACGATGGAGCGCTAAGTAACGCAGTTAGGAGTGTTTGCTTGGTGTGCAATACCAGTATCGTTTTCGACAGGAAAACTGTTGGTCGGTTGCAGCAGCATGCGGAGAAAAAGCGGACACGCGCCAGGTTGCTGTTCAGGTTCTCAGCAGCGCGTGTCATGATGGATGGCATCCGGGATCTACATGTCGCGCCAGGTTGTGCGAGCGTACCTCTGTGTCCGTACAAGTTGGCACCCAAAGCGCCGCTAGCGAAGATCTAGTGTGCTCTCGGGGGGGCAAGGGGCTCACCTCTTGGTGTCTGGGGTTGCGGTCCTGTTAGTCCTCTTGGCTGCTTGCTGTTGTCAGCTGCTGCAGGCACTTGGCTGCTCGAATGGGCTGTTTAATAATTTAATCGCGCCACGAGAGACAGGATCCATCAGCCCAATACATCCAAGCAAGAGTAAGGAAACAAGCGTCGCCCCCCCTCTCTAACACAACGACTAGCACTATATGATGCATATCGTTCTTCTTGTTTGAACCATGTCAGGGAACACGTTCTCTGTTTGATGTGGAGTGTCAGAGAACACAAGCACCGCGTCAAGACTGCATCCTTCTAGCTGCAGGTGTACCGTAAATCCAAGAGCACGTACTCGACCAAATTTGCCGTAATGGCTGATTGCTACTACAGTACAGTAGGGGCTCGCGATCATTCCTAGAGTATAAGCCCGTGTGGCATGGCAAGCGTCTCACCTTGTAGGTGCAGGAACTACTGTCTTGATGCTCCAGGCCGGTCGCTCCAGCCGGTAGTTGCCTGCTGCTGAAAAGGCGCGGATATCTCTAGGCTACAATTCGTAGCTTCCGTCGTGACCTCAGAGACACCACCACCACCAACGCTCCACGAGTGAGGGTGCAAGAAAGTAGCGAAGAGGCCAACAGCTGTCGACCTTGTGCTGCGCCTGCCACCCTTGCTTCCGAATACACAGCTGTGTGGCTTTGAATGTTGGTGTGCGCGTGCGTGATGTCCGCAGCCCGAACATGCTCGGGAACTGTTTTTTTTTTTTTTCTAGGATGCCACAACGAATGTAATTATAACGGGACTGTCGTAGGGGTTGGCTACGCAGATAGGAACCCGTAGTACCCGGGATGGGTCTAGGTACATACCTATATGTAGTGGATGTATGGTTGATCCACGGAGCTCGGCTCTCTTTTTCTCCCGCCGAGCATGGCTGATGGTGCTGGGCAGCTCGAGTCTTGATCTCGTCTGCCGTGATACAAGCACCTGCAACACACACAAGGGTATAACGAACTATCCCTCGAGGGAACCCGTGCTGGAGATGGTGGCGCCGATGCTACAGGCCAGCCTGCCGACGTCACCGAAGATATCAGGGAGGGTGTTCGTGTTTGTCGAAGACGTTCGCTTGCTCAGTGTGTTTCGCCTAGAAAAGTATAGTACGCGTACCACTACGTATCACAAATGATGAGGAAAGTAAAAAATAACTTTCTTCCGGGGGCTGGAGGCCGTCTCCCCTTTCCCGGACCTTTCCTGGACCGTTCTCGGGATCCCGATCCCGATCCCGATCGCCGTGCCAAGCGCGCGAGCACCCACCACACCACACACCCACCACACGAGCCCATTCAGCGCACAATCAGCACGTGAGGGCCGTCAGGAGAGCATCCTGCACGGCAACACGCACAGGGTATTCGCAGCAGCTGAGGCCCAACAGCGTATGGTGGGGTGACGAACGGGGCAACGTGACACCGGGGAAACTTCGCCAAAGCTGACGACAGAGCTGGACGACAGCAATCGATCGTCCCGGACGCCGGAGAGAGAGAGGAGCACTGTACATGTAGACAGAGACAACGGCCCACCACGCGACGTCAGAAACAGGGCTGTGGAGAAGAAGCTACAGTAGAGCGTGAGTGCACATCGGTACGGATAAAATTTAGACTTCGTCGTGAGTACTATGGAGGAATCGATGCTGGGTGCTCCGGCGAAAATTGTTGCGTTTGGTGGCAGCAATCAATCGTCCCGCTACCGTCCTACATTTTGGAGACACTGCACTCAAATGCCTGTTTACCGTACAGCAGTAGGCACCCTAGGCGCCGCTGTGTGAAACGCACGTGAGAACCATGCTTGGCTGAGGTGGTATGCTGTGTGATGTGCCGTGTGATGCCTCTCCTTCGCCTGTGACTTGCTGTACAGATCTGCCAACCCGCGTGCCCCCTAGGTCGTGAAATTGCGTGAAACTTTACATCGGCTGGTACTGGAAAAATGTGCCGACTTGGCTTCAGTATAAAAAGTGTCGCCAAAATTTTCGAGGACACTTGTTATACTGAAGCCAAGTCACCCTTTGTGTGGCAACGAGCTCAAAAACTTTTTGAGGACAGTAGCCCCTCCACCAATCCACCAATGGCTCACAAACAAACATTATTTATTGCGACATTTTTTTGTTGCGGATGGACTGGGTACAAAAGTTGTTGTTGTTTTCATCCTATTTATTATGGCGACAGTCCCCCCATTTCTCGTGGTGAGACGTGTACTACACTTTTCATTTGCTCGTACAAAGCAGTGCTGCACGGCTGGAAAAAAAATGGCGGAGGAACAAAACTATCGGTTTACACAAGACGAGCAGCGCGACAGGCGTTCATCCACCCAAGGCTAAAGGCTCACAGCAGTAGACTATTCCAACAGCTATCTAGGGAACCAAGATTTGCTAAATTCCATCCACTGCAGGCTTCAAGCTTGGCGGCGCAACCCGCAACCCCGACCCCCATAAATTGTGCCACTCGTATCTACTCGGCGCAACCACACTGCTATGCACCCGCCGAAAAGACTACCAAGCGCGAGAACGCGCCCACGACGTAATCAATCGCCGCGAATTTTTTAGGGAAGACGAACTGAGCGCGAGAGAGTACATTGCACAAGAATTCAACTTGATTAGTGCAGAGGGTCGAGAGGTACTGTAGGCACGGATGAAGTTGAAAACTTGCGTTCGCATACAGGCACCGAGCATATGCCCTGCCACGGTGCCGGCTACACCGAGTATTGATCATGCTAGCTGCTGATCTTGTACTTGGAATTGTGCTGCAATACGAACTACAGGTGGAGTACTCTTCAATGGCGTCACCTAGGTTTGAACTGAAAATGCTGTCGGGGTGCCCCCCTCTCCTGCTGCTGTTGTTGCACCACACACGCTTGTGCCTGTTGACTCGGGACCCTCACCCACCCAGCAGCATAACTCTCCTGATTCCCGAAGAAAAAATTACAAGGGTGGAGTAGCGACGGTACCACGGCAGCTACACTAACAGTGAGTGTGGTCACTAATAAGGTTGTGCTATCTGATGTCGCACGCAGGCAACGGCCGGCCTATCTACACCTTTTTTCCTCAAAGTATGAATACGCACTATAATTCGGTGTGTCGAAAACGCGAGGAAAAACTACACACGAGCACTGCACGCAACCCCGGGGGCCCCGAGTTGCCCCAACCCTTCTAAATCCAAGGGCTGCCCTTCTCGCCGCACAAATATATTTGCTCAGATTAGCTGCGCCAGAAGTAAAGCTGGAGCAAGCAACGTTGGGAGCGTGGGCTCGAAAACACTTCGACCTTCTCTCTACGACAGTAACACGAGCAAACAAGCGGGCAACAGTCGCCTCCGCCGTTGATCGTCTACTTGGCTCTGGAAATCACTGCGTTCAAAATAAGAAACAACGCTCCCTCGAGGTGTGAACACCAAGTTCGTCAATAAATATCATCCATGCCCGAACAGAATGATACAACAAAGAACATGATTACGGTCAGTACAAACGACACAGGCCCGACACGCCCTCGTCCCGATAGGTTCCAGGCAATTTGCCGAAACAACGCGAAATGCGATGCCATCAAACACGGACACCCAGCGTGGTTGAAAAAAAAAAGCCTCCTTCGCCCGTCCGTCTCCCTGAGCACCTAGGTACGAAAATTGGTCGGGCGAAAACGTGTACTCTAGCCGGCTGTTCAGCGTACGGCTTCTGCTCCTACGACTGATAATCTGCCACCCCGGGTCGTCGTAATTGCCGCAAGCATCCAACGGAACGCAAGTGAAGCACGGACCTGTTGAACCACCAAGAACGACGCGCAAAATATGGCATTGGAAACATGGGTTAGAATATATCAGATCACATGCGCCCTTACAGGCTAGAGCAAGAGAAAGGCAGCGCCGTTTATCGATCTTTCGTTGCGATGTGGAGATCTGACGTGCAAGAATGCCCGTCACAACACCGCCAACCCCAAGCCAAGTCCCTCAAGGAATGCTACATGCACCTGCCTGAAGAAGTAGCCACATCTCGGTTCCAGGCGTCGTTAACGATGTCCGCGACACCACCATCTGTGTCTCCGTCACTCCACACCGGGTCGACGCCCTTCTCGCTCAACCCGTCAGATTCCTCACCGCTGGAGCTAGATTCGGCCGAATCCCACTTCATCAAATCGTCGAGTGCACCGACCGAACCGTTGCCGTTTTCGTCCGACTCGGGGTCCTCCAGCTCTGCGTGCTTCGATTCCGCGGCCTCACCTGAGGAAAAGTCGTTGCTCGCAGGTGACTCGGGGGTCCCCACCTCAACGTCGTTTTGTTCCACACCGTGCGCTTTCTGCTGCGTCCTCGAGGCTCACTCTCCACATCGGCTCGAACAATTCTACCAGCTGCCCGCTCGACGCACATCCCAGCGTCTGCGCCCTCCTTGTCCTTCTCAACTAGCCCCAGCATCGACTCGAGAGACCCCTCCTTATCTGCGTTCGGGTTGGATGCTCGTCCCGAAGGGAGCTTGGAAGAGGCAAATTAGCGCTCGCGTGCGTCTCCCTTTGCTCCATCTACTCTAACTAATCGTGAATTGCTCACGGGCGCCGCGGCTATGCTGGCGAAAAAGTCCAGGGCGATTTTTCTTGGGTATCTCCCTTGTAAATCCTCCATACCAACCCTCGCGCGTTCAGCAGCTAGCCAATCGGTGACGTCCTGCCAGCAAAGGATCTCACCCCGACCGAGGACTTCATCCACCATCGCGCGCACCGTGCTCAACGGGCCTGGAGGCGTCGGCGCCTCGCCCCCCAATCCACATGCAGTGTTCCTGGGTGCTCTGGCTGTTTGTCATCTCTCTTCATGTCATTCAACTGGTCCTGATAGCGACGGCCGCACCACCAAACATTTCGCTCACTGGTGCACTCCCCTCCGCGACATGATCACCTGCAGCATCCATGGGATACCATCTTAGGCGGCTCTTGTCCGAATTCCGGTACACCCACAATTACCGCAAACGCGAAAGTCTGCCCTCCTCTTCTCCGCGGCAAATAATTCTAGGAAGCAGTCTGGGCGTTGGCAGATGCAGTCCTGGCTGGGTCTTTAAGTCTCGTACAAGAGCTGGAGGCAGGGGTTTCCCTCCTGGTGTCCACGCGGCCACGAAGGCTACTGCTCCGCCTATAACCGATCCGCGCGGAGGTACGTGAAACCCCTGTCATTCGGAGACCTGTGGCACGCCGAACATAGCTTGTCATCGGACGAGTGCACTACACTCCCGGGGCATCTACTGCACTCGGTGCCAGGGTTGTGTGTAACCCATCCGCATTCCGCCCGCGCGCCTTTTTTCGCTTCTTTGTTGTTGGTTGGCCTGTAGATAGCACCGCTGGGGCAGCTTGTCTCCTACCCGCATTCCGCTTGCTTCGCTGATAACTGGCTTGTCTTGAGTTCCCGCCGTGACTCCTACGCCGAGAATCAATGCAGTGATTCCCCCCGGCCTCTGATTTTTCGCCGTTCGTCTTCTGCAATCGCGCGATCTTTGCGGGGCTTTGCCTCCCTCCTCGCCCCGCTCTATTGCTTGTAGCAATCCTCCGTCGCGATCTTGCTCTCAAGATTGGGTGTGCCACCCGTACCCCTAACAGACGGCCTCCTCTTGCGTTTCCTGCCCAACTGGGTCTTTCCTCCCGTCCGAAGGACGCGTGCACCGGAATCTCTCGCGTCGCGCTTTGTCGCGGCGACGAGGTGCGCACCTCGGTAGATAGGTTGCCCTCTCTCCTACTCCGGTTCCGTGGACGTTCACTTATGACGTCTGCTCCTGTGCTGTCGACCACTGGTTGACGCCGGGTTAGCGTGCCTTCCGTGAGCTGGCGAAGGGTTAGTATGGCTACATACCCCCGCTTCCGTGTGTAGTAGGACTCCCAGCCTGGTTCCGAGGCGAGGTCGGTGGCGTACCCGGTTGAGCTGTGGGACTGTTCACCCCACAGGCCCGTTGGCCCCGCCTACTTCTCCGACGGTTCATCTGGCTGCAGCTCGTCCTATGACGGCCATTATTCCAGGGTATCCACTAGAATGAGAAAACCTTTCGTTACACGTACAGCTTTCGCAGGGGCACGCCTATTCGTTGTCTGGGCTCTTCGTTGCCTCTTGACAGCCATGCATAAGATGTAGTCCTCTCTACGGGCATGCTTATGCACCTGAGAACGTAAAGGACTGAAACCTGTTTAACTGCGTAGTTTATATACCTGACTCTGTAGTGCTGCGGTGTTTAACTCTTCTGCACGGTCTGTGTGGAGTACATGTAGCTGAGCGCCCCGGGTCATGTTTGGCTCGTACATTGGCCAAGCACCGAGATAAATTTGAACTTGAAGACGGTCGTACTTACCGCCTTGACGCCCAAATTAACTGAAACTTGTTGTAATAGCCTGACCCTGAGCTGACACGATTGTATCCGGTATTTCTATCGTATCGTGGGGATGGTGTATCCAGTGGATGTGCATACGCAACATGCAAGAGCGTGCGTTCAGACCCTAGTCGCGGGCTCTCCTGAAATTTGAATTTTGAATACACCATGCTTATCCCCTGCTGCACGTAATCGCCTCAACCTTTTGCATTAGGTGGCAATACAACCTAGGTATATGGCGGCAGCATAATTAGGGCGCAAAACACCAACCTCGCGCAAGGGGTCGGTTCGCGTGTGAAGCTCGCTCCCTGATCTTGGAGCTGCTGCATGGTGGAACGCTCTAGCTTTAAAATAGTCTAACTTTTTCACCCTACCGTGCGTCACTGGACGTATAAAGCATACGGTGATGTGACCTGGCATGTTGTTTACATAACTCTATTGAAAACTGGACCGTTTGGCCTCTCGTTCGCCCTCTAGAGCCGGTGCTAGGTGTGGAGGTCTGTTGCCGAACGAGCGGCCTGATCAGAGGGGTTTCCACAAGGGACTGCTTTCCCGTTGGAAGCTTTTTTTGGCATACTTTTTTTTTCAGCCGTGCAGCGCTGTACAACTACAACCATCCAGGATCATACAGGAGGGGGTAAACACCGGGACTGTTTGCTTACTACTTTTTTTTGTGCCCCACCTTCTTCCTCCTGCGGTGCGCGCTGAATTTGTTTTTTGTTGCGAGAAGGGTGCAGCCTTCCCTTTCCCTCGTCAACGGTGCTATCGTCGAAGTTTCGTACTCACTAGAGCTTTTCATCATTTTCTTCGCTTTCACAAGCATAGTCTAGTCAAATTTGTATTTTTTCACCGCGTGATGAGGATTCGAACTCGCGACTTTGCGATTAGCGGTTTCGAGGTTACCACTAGACCACCGGGGCGATCGGTCTACCGTAGGAGGGTTAGACTAGTGAGCAAACACGTACGTGTCGAATGCGTCGGATATGCGATGAAGGAGACATGCGGCAATGGATAGAGGTTCGCGGCAAGCCACCGAAACGCGGGAATGCGGTTTTCGGTTGCAGCGAAGGAATGGAACAACTGTTTGCCACAGCAAGCAGCTGCAGAGTTCCTGTCCCCCTCTCGGTTGGGACAAGTTTTTTTTTTGCTTGGACCATCACAGCACGACAGGAGGACACCCGTGGCCATTGTGCCCTTGCACAGGGTCCCGTCCCAGAACACCCTGTGGCCCGTAAGCATGTGGCCAGTTTAATAAGGTCCATGCACTGGTACCCTGTACATGATCATAGGTCCCTACCCTGTACATGATTAAGGGTAGAAACCTGGCCAAGGTTCTTACCCTCGACCTTGCACATGTGGTTGTGATCACTCGACCCTGTGGGGCTGTAAGAATGTGGCCACCTTAATAAGGTCGATGCAGTCGAACCCTGTCCATGATCACGGGGCGTACCCTGTGCATGGTTATGGGTAGAACGTTGTCCAAGGTTCTTACCCTCGACCCTGTGGGGCTGTAAGAATGTGGCCACCTTAATAAGGTCGATGCAGTCGAACCCTGTCCATGATCACGGGGCGTACCCTGTGCATGGTTATGGGTAGAACGTTGTCCAAGGTTCTTACCCTCGACCTTGCACATGTTCGTCATCACTCGACCCTGTGGGGCTGTAAGAATGTGGCCACCTTAATAAGGTCGATGCAGTCGAACCCTGTCCATGTGATCACGGGGCCTACCCTGCACATGGTTATGGGTAGAACGTTGTGCAAGGTTCCTCCCCTCGACCTTGCACATGTTCGTCATCACTCGACCCTGTGGGGCTGTAAGAATGTGGCCACCTTAATAAGGTCGATGCCGTCGAACCCTGTCCATGATCACGGGTCCTACCCTGCACATGATTATGGGTAGAACCCTGGCCAAGGTTCCTACCCTCGACCTTGCACATGTTCGTCATCACTCGACCCTGTGGGGCCGTAACAATGTGGCCACCTTAATAAGGTCGATGCAGTCGAACCCTGTACATTGGTCATGAATAAAACCCTGGACAGCGTCACGCTGAAGAAGACTTTGGTCGACCCTGAATCATCACAGTCCACCCGTCGCATACATCCCCCACGGTACGAAACATACATTTTATGCAGAGCTATACGTTGCAGTATGCGAATCAACCCAGCCATTCCTATGTACGACTACGTACGAACTTAGCACACGCCATTGGGGCCAGTGGCTGACAATACAAATGCGTGTAGAAAGGTTCAACGGCACAGAAAATAAATTCTCCGCCCTTTTGTCGGGTGCACCCCCGCGGCTCATACCACGGAAAAAACACATGGACCTTGCGCGTTAGCCTCGCCACATACCTTGAACCTTCACTATGTAAGGGTGATACACCAAGGCAGAGAGCGTTACCCAAAGCCCATCTCACAGGCAAATGTGACAAGGTCCGCTCCCCCTCTTCGCCCCAAAAGGACGTCACACAACCATCTCGTATTGTATCAGCTGTGAGAGTCCCCCGACCTTTCCTCACGTATATCATTATTTGCAGCCCTGAAACTGCATGACCAACTACCAACGCCGAAAGCGCCCGCGTACCACACCCATCAAGCATGCAACTAGCCGGCAACCCCTTCCCAACAAATTCAACCGTACGTACACAGGTGGCCCAGGTGCACTACGGTATGCACCATTGTACAATGCCGAAAAAAAAGCACTCTATTTTCAGTTAATACAACGTCTCAGGTTGCTGACCCCGGTGGCATAACCTGGCCGGGTCAGGTAAGCACACACAGCATAACCTCGTGGGTTAGAGAAAGCCTTGGCTCACAACGTCGCCACATTGTGCCCTCTCATCATGCAACGTTGTTCTGCCCCTCGGGACAAACGTTCGCAGCCGAATAACAAGTACCAGGTTTGCGTTCTTTCGTATTAATTCGTCGGTCGTTAACCCGTTAGCGCGTAGTTGCACATATGCAGGTTCCCGTGCGTCAACACCGTGGTGAGCGCGTGACACCCCGGCAAAAAACAAACTATACAATAGTAGCCTATTCTGCAGACACAAATAAACGACGCCTCAAACCAAGGTCCCAGCAACCACAATCGTGGCCCGTGCTTCGTTTAGGGCACGCACGACGCAAAAAAGATTGTACGTGTACCGCGAGACAATTACGGCGGAACGAGGGCGGACAAGATGGCCGCGGCTTCCCGAACAAAGAACCGTGATGACGTACAAAAAAAATAATATGCATACCTAGCCCCACACAGCCATGAGCGGCTCCACACAAGTTTTTCGACCGGCTCACCACTTCTCGACCTCCCGCACACACAAGCAATTGCACCAAGGAAGCCAAGAGAAGAACAAAAGTTAATTTTACCAAAGTCGGTACGAGTGAGGAAACAAGCCCCCGTAGAAACTTCTCCGCATATACTATACGGTCCGGAGATTGACCGACTACCCAAGAAAAAAAATAAAACACAGCAGTTGGCCTTGACAAAACGACCTCAATCGTGCCCCTTCGGCGACGTGTGAGCACGTCACAGATGCCAGCGAATCGAAAAAAACGGCGGTCGCTAACGCGGGCTTCAAGTCAACGCCCGAGGTTGAAGCTTTCAACAACCGTGAACAACCTTAAGGCTGCAGCCCCCCCCCCACAGCCGCCCTCCCTGGCCCACTTTTCCCCAACTCACCCAGGCTCCCCACAAAATCCCGACCAACCTGTACCACCCGAACAATTGGACTTTCCGCAACGCAAACAAGCAACGGCGCAGGCCATCGTCAACACCCATTCCGTCCACACATACGAATTAGTCTGGATATTGACCGAAAACACAAAACGCATAGGGCGTATACATGCTCCCCTTCCCCACCCGTCGAAAAAAAGTGCCGCGACGGTAGCGCCAGACCGATGCCAGAGAACCGAAGAAACACACGCCGGTCGTCTCGCCGGCCTTTTGAAAAAGATGTTCGCCACGCCGTTGTCGTGACTGAAAAACATACAGGCAGTTTAAAACAAGCAAACCGGGGACGGTGTCATCGATCGGCCCATTTGGTTTTGAGTAGAAACGACAGGGTTTTACAGACGGTCGGCCGATCACCGTGAACAAAAGTGTCGATTAAGGGCTTGGCCTTGGGCTACCAAAAAACTCGGGAAGTTCAAACATACTCCAGTGGAAATGTGTTACATTGTAGCATACTAAAGGGTACAGTACTGTCAATAACTGGTCGTCAGCCACCCAAAAGCTCCAAAGAAGCTCCAAAGGATTATTCTTGTCTCGCGAAATTGAAGAGTTGGAATACACTGAACTAAAGGTCGTTGCGAAGCAAATAATCGCCAACGAATGCACATACCCAACCTCCTAGCCTTGAGACACCTCGAGACACCCTACGTATCTTTTTACAGCCACTGTGGAAAAACAAGTTGAACGAACAGGATGCACTGCACAAGACAACATCGGTTGTCGCCTAGATGAATCTTCTAGTCCTCCGTCTCAGTGTCGCCGGCACCCGTCCCTTCCTCGTACTCCGACTCGATGTCGGCGTTTTCCTGGTCGTTCTGGACGGACCCTTCATCGCTGCTCTCCTTGTCGACGCCGCCAGCGTCACCGCCAGCGTCGTCGCCACCCAGAACGCCGTTGGTGTAGTTGTAAGGAAAAAAAATCATCGGCGACTTCCAGCGAACATTCGTTAGCTGCCGGCAGTTCGCCCCGAGCTTCCTGGACTAAGTCGAGCATAATGACCTTAAACCTGTGATGCATATGGGTTGGGCGAGGCAACCGAAGAAGAGTCAGCGGTAAGAATGCTGAGCCGAAAAATCTAGTTGCGGAAGGACAAGTCCGCGGTTGCTGCACCGCTGCACCCTTGGATGAAGGCTCAGGACATACACGACTTAAAAACTACCTCGTGATAACCGTCCGCTACCACGAGTGTCAACACGCACTTGCTCACCAAAGACTACGAAAAGTGTACAGAGGCAACAAGGTTCGAGGGAGTCTTACCGCGCGCGGAAGGCCTTGTGGTGCTTGTCGCCGCCGCCCGGGGGAAGCTTTCCCTTCGTCTTGATCAGCTCCCGGATGGTGCGACGGGTGTTGAAGCCCGGTGGGTCTTCGGTGCCGTCATCCTCGTCGGACTCGGAGTCATCCCCTCCCTGGGATTGCCGGTAGACGCTAACCGCTGACGCGAGCTGCGCGCCAATCTCGTCCAGAAACTCCTTGGCGAGGGGGAGAATGACCTGCGACCAGTTTCATCCACGGGGGAGAAGGGTGGGATGGATGACCCAAACGATAACCTCGCCAAACGACCGAACAACCGGGCACAAAGTACAGCAAAGCACTGGAGACCTAATAACGACACCACGTCCGTTTTGCTACAGTACAATATGCCTGAAGACAACGTCGGGAAGGAGCAGCTTTGATTTCGGGCGAAGGCTCTGTTCCACGAATAATTTGGCTACAAGTCTGAAGGCGATAGTGAGCAGTGCGGCGATCTCCCCAAAGTGACTTGGATCTGCTTCTATCAAGTCACCCGGAGGCCGAGACAACCCGGACTACACATGTCTCGACGAGGCGGAGCAACCGTGTCAAAAAACACACGAGCAATACGAGTCGCAGCAAGCAAATGCCAGCGAACTAAGGTAGAGAAGGCGAATATTGGAACTCAAAC
Organism: Ectocarpus siliculosus; assembly: GCA_000310025.1. Classification (NCBI taxonomy): domain Eukaryota; class Phaeophyceae; order Ectocarpales; family Ectocarpaceae; genus Ectocarpus; species Ectocarpus siliculosus. Next base: position 2,549,776 of record FN649729.1, on the reverse strand, counting down.
CGGGCCAGGAGCCTGAATATTCGGAGGGACCAAAACAGACCATCGTCACGCCAAACTTCGGCTCGGAAACACTCTCAGCACATGCCCAACTCGCCATGTCATAAAAAAGATACTCCGAGCAGCCGAAGACGTCGTGCCAAGGTACTTGCGTCCCGAGAGAAGGGGTCCCGGAGCCGCCGAGAGCGGTGGCGTAGTGCTTGGCCGGTGAAAGCACCGGAACCAGGGCCATACAGGCTAGCGCGGTCTTCATCTCATCAGGCTGTAGACGACACACAGGACGGCGGTATGCAGGGGAAGAGGACGCTAGACGCTGTTGACATCGAGTCTTGCGGGATGGAGTGAACACCCCACGTTGCCTCGAGTGCCAGAAAAGAAAGCGACACGACCGATACGCTGCTATCCTCTGTGCAAACCGGTCCAAAGAGCTGAAATCTAAGTGCCCCAAACATGGCTCGGACAAACAGTTGGGCACCACCGCGACCCATGTAAACAGATCCCCTCGCCCTAGAGACGTAAACAGACAAGTCAGACTTGACTAGAGTGGCGTTTACCAGCCACACCGCTGCATCCGAGTCAGGCTCGCTCACAAGCATCAAACCGAAACACAGTCCTATATGTGTGCCATCACGAAGGCCCCGGGCAACCCTTAATTTTGTTACATATGGGGGGGGCTCTGGGTTAGGGTTTGTCCCTAGTCACCATCGTTTTGTTGCGATGTCGTCAAGCAGTTGAGTACCGTCTAGAAAGCTTAGGGCCAGCGTTTGACGAGAGTTGTACGTACCAATTTGCGGAGAGACCTTCGAGAAGCCTTCGCCAGGTTGCGTGCCGTTAGCTTCGAGGGCGCATCGCCCTCCTTGACGTCGGCCTCGACGCACCGGACCGCCTGGAGGGTGAGCTTGCACACCGTGATCCGGACATGCTTGTGGCACTCCGACCACGCGGCGGCCAGGTTTTTGCCAAGCTTGCCTGTGGTAAAAAAACGAGAAGCAAGAGAATCCGCATTAGGGCTACGCTTACTGTCGAGTGTATCTGCTCGTATGCTCGTGTGGGCTATACATGCTTTGCTCGTGCGGGTGACAAGCCGGATCATTCCATTCCACAACTGGGGCTATCAAGGCACCCCAAGCTTCTCAGCTTCACGTCCATCAATCATACCTATGCATACGCAATGTGCACAACAAATGGCCTCACCGACAAACATGCGTGCACTTGACACGCCTCCGCGGGCCCGATACACCCTGTAGGCCATCTTGAGGATGGGATACTCCTCGAGAGAAGCCGAGGTGCGCCAGCTCGGGTTGGCTGCGAACACCGGCGAGTACTAGAAGACCAGATGAAGAATGGCGCTTATGGCGGTAGTATCTCCCTTGGTAGCCTCCCTTGTCGCAGCCGGCCCAGCGTAGAACTGTAGCGTATGGGGGGAGGGGGGAGGGTGGTCAATGGGGTGTGGAGCGCCACGTGCAAAGGGGGGTTAAACTGCTGCGGCATGCTGCTTCCAAAAACTCGGGAGATGAAGGGCCATTCGAAACGAGCTTGCTAGATCCAACCGGGACAACCTTCGATTTGATGCCTCAAGCGCACGAGAGAGTGACACACCAAAGACGCACCCGCAGGTTTTGGGTCTTGAGCAGGCTGACCTTACTTGTAGCTTCAGAGCTTGAGGCCAGTCCTTGGACTTCTTGAGGAAACCCTTCGCGGCAGTGGATATGTTGGCCGAAAGTGACCGCGTCTTGATGCTTCACAAGGTCAGGCGATGTTTTTGAAAATAACAAAGGCAACGTGAGAAAAGGGGGGAGTTGCTCCCATGGAGAGTGAGTGAGAGCACGCTAAAAAACTAGCAAGAAAATCCAACCCCTTCCCGTACAACAAGGAAAGATCCAACGACGTGAGCGAGGGGGTGGGGGGGTGGGGGTGTACTCATTGTCGTGCATGCCGTAGTCGTTAGGCCATTGACCCTTGCATCCCTAGAGAGCCGGGACGGAGCACGCCGGGTTCTCACCGGACCAGACGCTCACATCACCAAGCGCGAAGCGGCGAGGTATTCGGCGCGTCGCATGAAGGGTGCGCTGCATCCTGCTAACGGTGTTCGGCATCTTCGCTAACTTCCTTGCGCATGGATGACTGCTGCGTATGACTCAATTTTGTTTCTGGTGCTTTCACTTCCAGAGACATTTGTAAGCACTGTGTAACTGCCTCGAGGGTACTTGACCGATTTAACACAACGTGGTGCGATTGTCGCCTTTGCGGGGAGTGAGGGTTCTCGACCCCGCACAACATAATCTACTCGACCACCACTCATGGTTACCGCCAATAAAGAAACAGAGGTAAAAAAAAACTCGGTAACCTGGTGGCCGAGTTCACGAAGTGAATTGGTTTTTTTACATTTCTGCCGAGTGACGGGAACCCACCCGCGATGGTAAACATCGGATGGGGGGGGGGGGGGAGCGAGGGGGGGGGTCAAAATGCACCAACAAATTGGAGATTTTTTACTAGGTGGCCAGGTGGGGTACGGGGGCAGAATATTGTCTTGCTGAAGTAGTTGATATAAAGCATTGATCACAGGTCCTCCGCAAGACGTACCATTGTTCACACAGGGGCGATCACCGATGGCCAATCCTTCCTCACTACGTTGCCGAAAGCAGCTCAAAATGTTTACCTATACCATCAACATATTCACAATGAAGCAATGAAAATCACCGCCACCGACACTATTTGCAGTGCGTTAGGTAGTCGTGCGCGTTAAGTTAGCGTCGACCGAGCCGTGAAGCTACATTGCAGCAGCCTCAGCGGCATCCAAAAAATAAAAAACAAAAAAAAGTCACCGTAGTGGGTGGGTGGTTGTGGTGGTTATGGTTGTGGGGGTCGGGGTTGGGTTGGGTGGGGGAGGGGCGGGGGGGGTTGGAGGGGCCAAGAGAAGCCATCCAGCTGGCATGAACGCGAACAATGGTGAGGGTTGTTCGGCACAAAAGAGCACAGAAAATTTCATGCGGTTGGTCCATGGCACACGAAGGAGGCTGGGTAACCCCACGACGCTCGGGAAGCACTCGGCAATCAACACACACTAAAGGCAACATACGTTCATCGGCGAAGCAAACGACAAACATTACGCACCATGGCGAGGGCGATGGCGCTCCCCACGGGGTCCGAGTTCTCGGCGCTTGCCGTTGTGGACCGTAGCCTCTGCCTGTGGCTTGTGGAAGAGCTGCGCTTGCTGCTGATGGGAGCATCCTCGGTGTACTTCCGGGAGGTTGCTCTGTTCTTGGAGCGGCCGCGGACAGCGTTGGAGCCCGCGTTGCCGAGGTCCCCGAGCGGCAAGCGGGCACGCCCCGAGCTGCTGCTGCCACCGCCCATCGAATGAGACGTACCGAAAAGGAAAGGTGAGGAATTCGGAAACGAAGGGTTGAGGGAAAGGAGAGAGAATGTTGTGTGGAGGAGGGGCGTCGAGGGTGGGGCGAGCGATTGCACGACGCTGAGAAAAAAACAACGCACCGATCATGGAAACTTTGGATTTTTGTTACTTGTACAACAAACAAAATAGTCCAGTACAAGAAAAGAAGAAGAAAAAGTACGAATGCTTCTATCGCTTGAGTGTACTTTACCAATGCCCATTGCAAAGTTGAAGTTCGTGTTAGGGACTTAGGGACTACTGCTGTACATAGCATTGAGACGTCAGAACGATGCCCGTCTGTTCCGAAAGCATGGGAAACTGCAGGTGAGGGTCCGCACCCTCAAGATCCATCGTGCAATCTGAATGCCATACGAATGGCTATGGATTGCCCGAGGTGGTCTGTGGAACATTGATAATCGGGCATCTTTCTGTCTAAGGCCATTTGCGCAACATTGGTAGTAGGTGTTTGTTCGTCCGAGGCGACCTTTGGGACAGAAATGACCGATATTGCCAGCGGTGTTTTTCTGGCAGGTCTCCGCCGTTGGTATTTGGGCGGACGCATTTGAAAAGGGGCACCGCAGACACACACACATCATTCCCGGTCTCGGCAACACACAACACACATGTTTTATTAATATAATTTTCTGAACATATATGATATGACCCAACGAATCCATCTCTAGCTAAGAAGAGAGTCTAAGATAGACTAGCAGTGAATTCAGAGCGTCAGAGAAAGCGATTCATGTTTTGGACCCCAAAACCCGTTACAATTTTTACTTGTATATTTTCGACTCGCAACCCATCGGGAGGTTGCACTGTCCAGGCGTGCTGTCGTACTCGTATCATACGTCAGTGGGTGTTTGCATCATTCGGGACCCTTAGAGTTTGGGGAATGGTCTATTGTTATCCAATTTCCTAAGCACCAGCCGGGTCTGCATGTCTGCGTCCAGCGTTCGTACTCGTCAAATGTTGTTTTCCGTGGACGACTATATAGGCCTTGGTTCGTACATACTCTTCGTGTTTTACGGAGGATGTGGGAAACGTACACTAATAGGGACTAATTCGGTGTAGACCCTCTATCTACACCAAAGTCTACCACCGTGAGAAGGCTGTGTAGCCCTTAACCTCCCGCGCGGAATGGTCAGCAGCCGATCATACGACACCCAGCGCTGCCCACCGCTACCTTTGGGCTTAGGAAAGAATGATACACGCTGCAGCAGTGCGATGGCGAAGTGCATGTGCGTGCCTATCCGTGATTGCAAAAAAAATGACCAACGGCGATATTACCTTTTCCCTCACCCCGCGTTGCGTGCATGACCAGAGCTGGTATGCTTAGGGACACTCACGCTCCAACAAACATCGAACCCTAACCCAACATCGAACACGGTGCACAAGTCGGTTGTTCATGTGTGCAGAAACAAACAGCAGTACACGCTGATTGGAGGCGTACTGCTGTGGATGGGGGCTGAGACCTGTGACAGCAGCGTGCAGAAGCGCGGGAGGACACGAAAAAAATCGTGATTCGCTCACATGGTTGTCTCGGTTCTCGGCTATGCGGCTGAAGAACCGGTCTCGGTCCTCGTAACCATTCGCCATCGGCTGACGCATGCTCGGCACCATGCATTATCCTTTGTATCCATGCGCCCCCTCCTGTCCATGTGCGCACACGTCCATGCGTGGTGAACAGGCTGGAGTGTGGCGCCGTTTAGGGGGACACGCTGTTAGGATCAACAGATTACCCCATTATGTCAGCACTACTTCAATACCAAGCTATGCGCCCCCCCACACGACACCCCAACCCTCCGCCGGCTCTATCTCATTGAACCACAGCAGCCCATGGCACAAACGAGGCCGCGGAGGGTGAGCCTCAAGAAGTTTCCTGGCTGCGGTTATGAGTGTAGTGCCTATGGCGCGTCGTTCAGCTCGTTGAAGAACGGTGGGGCGCACGTCGCGATATGTGGAGCGCCCTCAACGCCGCAGGCGCCACTACACCTAGTTCCGCCGCATCGCACGTCAGCGACGGCGGTGGTGGC
>FN649729.1:2505801-2543245 GCA_000310025.1 Ectocarpus siliculosus | reverse complement strand
TTGATTTTTTACAATATACCTTCCCACGAGCCGGGGGGGGGGGGGCATTTACCCTTTGGTGGGGTCGTTTTTAACAGTGGATTCTGGCTTTGAAAGTGCGCTACAATTCCCATGTCCCTCACATTTTTTTCCCTTTTCACAGGCATAGGTGGGCAGGACCACTCTCAATTGGGGGTGGGGGGGGGGGGGGGGCAGCCTCTGCGTCCTAAGCCCTTGAATTGTAATAGAAATCGCGCGATGCGGTTCACTACGGCGGATGTGTGCTCTCGACCTCCCCCGTCAACATCCTACACGAGATGCCGGTACCGCTGAGTGTATGCAACACTATCGGCCTGTGGGGACGAGAGAGCGCGATGAACAACATCACCCACAGATTTCGAATATTCATTTGCTGTATCGATCGCATGCTGCTGGTGAGCTCTGTCGATCTCGTGGTTGGCCCTCTTTCCCTTTTCCGTGGCACATCCTGGCCAAGTCGACTCGTGATTGTCTGTTGCTAACACAACTCGCTCCACTCGCCATTTGATATTCGCGACACCAGGCGGCAGCGGTACGTGCGACGAAGGATTTGAGGGCAATGCCGGAGGTGACGACACCACGGGTGAAGCCGGCAGTGGAGCCGGTGATCCAGCGAGCGACGGGTCGGCGACGGTACCACCCTGGCTGGGACATTTGCACGAACTCATCGAGGAATACATGAACGCAGAGGTAGTCGACGGCGAAGATCTGAATTTTGCTGGTTTGGCGCTAGGCAGCCGCTTTTTTCCCTGGGCGAACCTCACCGAGATGCTCGTATCGGTATGGGCCATAGTCTGCAGGCCGTCAGGTGGAGTGCGAAAGGTCGCGTAGGCGGGGTCGAGGTCACGAAGGAGTTGACAGCTGGCCGTCTCTGCCGGGAAGTGCTTCAGGAGGTATTCAAGATCTTGCCGTTGCAGACGACTCCAGCAGCCTCGGAAGACGGCACGACGGGAAGAAGGGGGGGGCGGCCGCACGGTTACCAACAGTGGGATGCCGGGTTGGGTCCAACTCGGCTCGAGACCGGTCTGGACGCCCCGGCATGGCAGCAGGCGATATCGAAAACATTGCCATCCGCCGAGCAACTAGAAAAGCGCTACGACGATGCGCTTGGGTGTGGTAGGACCTCGCAGGAGGCGCTATGTAGTAGGCGGACGTGCCCTTTTTGCTGGAGGGACAGAGGCCAAGGGATCGTCCGTCAGACGGTCGTGGTGTTTAACCATTGGGGCCAGGCTCCGGCGGAAGTCAGTGCTGGAATCGGCACCATCCGTGGCGGCCCGGTCAAAGACGCGGGTACCCCTACGTGGGTCCGGTCGGCGGCATCGCGTGGCAATGACGTCGAGATGTACCTCAAGGCCGAAGACCAGCGAGCTGGAAACCAAGGGCTAGGTCGCACGACGCTCGGGAAAGTGGCCTATTTTTTGGAGCACCAAGGCAACGACTGGAGACGAGGTGATATCAGCAACGCCATTCCGGAGGGAGAATTCACCATTTGGGTGGCGGTGGTGGAGTATGTGACAGCAGGAGTTGGCAACAAGCGCAAGGTCGATCCGGTGACCGGTTTGGACATGCTTCGGATGCGCACGTCCCTTACGTTTTTCCCTGCCTCGGCCATCCGGTGCGTAGTGCATATGATGCATGCCTGTTCCACAACTGGGACATCCGCCCGCCGCGTGGTCGACGAGGGGAGCAAGCGGCCGGTGTGGCGGTGCAACCTGACAGGAAACCCGAACTACCTCCTCAACAAGTACTTCCACAGTGTTCTGCGGGACTCCATCGCCTGAGCCGTGAGTGACGACGGGTTCGTTGTATGCGATCGACCGTATGCATACCCTTTCTGTCTCCCCTGCCTCCGCAAGTTGTCTGAGATGGGAACCTAGAGCAACCTAGAGCCATACGGCAATCTAGTGATTTAGTTTCATTTCCCTCCTACACCGCGGACGATCGATGTTTTGTGGTTTGCTGGAAAGAATCTGCAATTGAATGGCCTTTTGCTTCGCATCGAGCAAGCCAAGGAAAGGATGCCACCGTACGTTTAGGTTCTTCATCGGAAGTAGTTGGGCTACGGGGGGGGGACTGGCAAAGGATCGTGCCTACAACTGTGGAAATTGTTTTGCCTCTCTGACACACGCACGCATGCACCAGTTGCCGTTTGCAATGAGCCTGATCCCCCGTCATGTACTCGAAAATTCTCGATGGGAAACATGGAGTCCTAGGTTTCGCCTTGGTCTGGTATTTTACCCTCGTTTTCTGCGACTACCAGGGCATTCGATGTCCATGCATGGAGTACCGTAATCCGATAATATAAAAACATGTTGTCTTTGCTCTGTTTTTTAGTTGCATCGCCGGCGTGGATATGTTGCCGTCTACGCCCGACGGGTTGTTTCGCATTCGTGCTGTTTGTTTCTGGGTCCTTGGTTGTTCTCTTTGGTTTGTCTTAGAGTGTGCCCTCTTTGGGTATATAGGTAGCTTCCAAGCTGTGACCACGGAAGTCGTCCGCGCCATCTGTACTCGTAGGGATTGCTCCATATTGGAGGCAAGGAGCAACAACAACAATCCGGAGGCTAAGACCGCTCTTTGATTCTCGGACCCTACTGACGAGGTACCCCTCCCTCAACTTCCTTGCGCAATTCCACGCTCCTACTTTGTAATCAATCAGGTCTCAGGATGGGGATACGCGTAGATGACAATCCGGTGCTCTACAGATTTCTCCTGTTTTTTATCGACTTCTCGAGTCGCGGGTCTCGTTGGGCGGAGTCAAGCGGGAGGGCGGGGGAGGCGCAAGGAGTGCGGGATGGGGGCGGAAGGCCACGCCGCAAGGCTGAGCTGCTGTGGAAAATGATTCTGCTTGCTTTAGGACGTGTATTGTCGGGGGCAGCCTGCATAAAGCACTTCCGGGCCCACCAGAGCCTCTTTGGGGGACAGGCGGGTCGGGATATTTTCGCGAGGAAGGTCATGGCAGGATAAGGGCACAGCCACTACGGTATGGCCGTAGACCGCCATTTTCGATTGTCGTGGTTGTCTTTGGTGTTGACCGTAAGCAAAGCGTCAGGTTGGAAAAATGAAGCACTCGGAGAGGCCTAAACGTGTGTATGTGTTTTTCTTGTAAATGCTCCTGGAGTATTTTTTGGTTTTGGGAAAAAAACAAACATGTTTTGCGGGGATCGAACTCCCGACCTCCTCCTTACTACACATATCATACGCCTTCGCGATAAATTTTGCGCTTACTTTTTTTGGTTTTGGGAAGAAACTTTTTTTTTTCGCGGGGACCGAAGTATCGACCTCCCCCGTACTACGCAAATCATATGCCTACGCCTTCGCGGGAAATTTCGAAATTTCGCGCATAATTTGTTGTTTTGGGGGGAAAAAAAACTTTTTGTTTTTTTGCGGGAATCGAACTCGCGACCTCCTCCTTACAAGAACTACGCTTGTCATACGTCTTCGCGATAAATTTCGCGCTTACTTTTTTGGTTTTGCGAAGAAAAAAAAATGTTTCCCGGGGACCGAAGTATTGACCTCCTCCGTACTACGCTTATCATATGCCTATGCCCTCGAGAGAAAATTTCAAATTTCAAATTTCAAATTTCGCGTATAATTTGTTGGTTTTTTGGGGAAAAAAAGTATGTTTTGCGGGGATCGAACCCTCGACCTCCTCCTTACTACGCGTATGTATGTCATGTCATTCGCCTTCGAGATAATTTCGCCCCTCTCCCCGGCGTACTTTTTACTGCGTGCGGGATCCCCCGGCTTACGCGATCGAGCTCACGTTTCGGACCTGAGGGAGTACCATATTTTTTTTCGTTTATGGCCCAATCAATCATCCTCGTGTGGTGTACTCCTTCCTTGTGTGTGTGCTTCGTAATCCTTGTGTGGGATTGTTCCTGGCCTCGACGCGAAGGCTCGCGTCGCTGGGTGGGGTGATTGTCACCCAGCTGCGGGCGAGCTTGCACCCATTTGTTTTGGATCGAGGTTGCTAGCCCGACAAGGCAAGGTTAAAATTGATTTCCTAATCCGATAGAAAACCGGCGGTTGGTAACTCAGCATGAAGAGGTTATACAGCGTATATTCAACCTGGGCAGGTTATGCGCGGGCATAACCTCCCATAACGTGCCCCACCGGCCACCTGTGTCCGTCTCGGAGGGACCTCACCAAGGTTCCTTACCCCCAAAGCCTGTGGAGGTCCGTCTCGGAGAGACCTCACCAAGGTTTTCACCCCCAAAGCCTGTGGAGGTCCGTCTCGGAGGGACCTCACCAAGGTTCCTTACCCCCAAAGCCTGTGGAGGTCCGTCTCGGAGAGACCTCACCAAGGTTTTCACCCCCAAAGCCTGTGGAGGTCCGTCTCGGAGAGACCTCACCAAGGTTTTCACCCCCAAAGCCTGTGGAGGTCCGTCTCGGAGGGACCTCACCAAGGTTCCTTACCCCCAAAGCCTGTGGAGGTCCGTCTCGGAGAGACCTCACCAAGGTTTTCATCCCCAAAGCCTGTGGAGGTCCGTCTCGGAGGGACCTCACCAAGGTTTTTCCCCCAAAGCCTGTGGAGGTCCTACCTCACCAAGGTCGATGTCCCTGCAGGGTGCCCACAGGAACCCTGTAGGGAAATCTGAACCCTGCAGGGTGCCCACAGGGTGTCCACAGGGTTGAAAGCCTGCAGGGTGGCCACAGGGCAGGGCACAATGGCCACGGGTGGAGTCATGCCGCCGGGGCCGGCTTTACATATGCTAGGAGGCTATATGTACATGCAGCGAGAACCATCATTTGATCATGGAGCCACCTCATTTTGCAATCACTACATGTAAGACTAAAGATCCCACTGGAGGGAGGCAACACTATTATTATTATGCTACATCGCCGCTCGAACAGCAAAACCTCCTAATAAGATTAATTGTATGTAACATCGGTCGTCCCGGTGGTCCAGTGGTTGACCTCAAGACCTCTACTCGCGGAGTCGTGAGTTCAAATCCTCATGGGTGAAAAATGTACAAGTTTGCGGTTGAACGTGAAAAAAAAGCCGAAAAGCTCTAGTGAGCACAACATTTTGACGTTATTTAGCACCGTTGACGAGGGAAAGAGACGTGCGAACCTTCCTCGAGATAAAGAAAGAAATCAGCATGCACCGCAGGCGGAAGGTGGGGCACGAAAATAAAGTAAATATCTTGAAGAAAAAAGCCATGTGTTTACGCCCTCCTGTGTGACCCTGAATGGTTGGTTGTAGTTGTACGAAAAAGAAAACTGAAAAGGGTAGTACTCCAAATACACTGAAAAAAGTAGTGTACGTCTCACCACGAAAAATGGGGGGACTGCCGCAATAACAAGTAGGCTAGATGTGGGCTACGTGTCTACTCGTGTTATCAGTCCACGTGCAACGGTGTTGCTGCTGTATGAGATAGAAGTAGACAGGTACCATCTATAGGGCGACACTCGGGCAAGAGCCCGGAGGATCGTGTTGGCGTCGTCAACAGAACGGTTTTTGCTGTAGAACGGGGTGTATCAGCTGAGGGATGATTGAGAGAGTCAAGAGAAGGGAGAGAGAGCTCCCCCCCCTCTGCCACTCTTCCACCGATCGACAAGCAAAGAGCTGTCTGAATAATCAAACAAAGCGAGTCCCAACACCACCTGCTATGCTACTGCTCTATGATAGTCGGGTCCGTCGCATATCGCAATCACATTTTACGTTTGCCTGTAAACACGAGGGCGTCCGTGTCGGTTGCAGTACTGCACTAACATATCTAGCCCATTGAGTGCAATAATGGTTGAACTCTAGATAGCGTCACAGCACTCACGAAGAATTAAGCGCGGAATACACCAAAAACAAGTACAAGTAACTCATCTAGTCTACCTGTGGAGACCACACCAAGGATAGATTCCATCTCTCAACCTCTCCCCCTTGGCGTAGACTAACCGAGAACAGAACGAACGTTATTGGACACGAGAGAGAGAGACCCCGCCATCCAACTGCAAGAAGAGCAGAAGGCATGCTGCGGAAAATTTATCTTGTAGTGCGAGTTCATCCGATACCTCCACCCTTGCCCGACCGGGTCTCAAAATCCGGTGTCCACCTATTGCGCACGTCTCGCGATATCTGGGGCATGTACATTTTCGTACCTTTTCCATGGAACGAGTCCTCGGAATGCCATGAAACATTCCACGGGAGTTGCATGGCCTTCCATGACCGTCTATGGACTTCCATGGAAGTCCCATGAAACTTCGATGGAATGAAATGGAAGGTCGATGGAAGTCCTTGAATTCCATGGACGTTCATGGCATTTTTCACGAACGTTCTTGAATAGTTTCTCCATCCATGTCCATGACATTTTTGTCATGAAACTTTGCAAGAAAATATTTCACAACGTGTCGTGAAACATTTCATGGACATTCGTGACACGCATTCATGCACGTAATGTGTAATGGAACGTTGGCAATCGCCATCCACGAAATGTTTCATAAACGCGCTCGTGGAGTTCCACGGAATCTTTAATGAACGCCTATGACACATTTCACAGATTGTATGGAACGCCATGGAATCCCATGGAATTCTTTTAAGAATACTGTTTTATATACTTTGATAAACATTCAAGGATGCCCACGAAGTGTTTTGAAGACGACGTGCCAGGAGGAGACCTTGGTTTGTCCAACACCATGCGTCCGCCAATTTGGCTCCATTGGAATATTGATTGGACGCCCATGAAATGTGTGGTATACTTCCATCATGAAATCTTTCATGGACTTCCATGGCCTTCTCATTTTTTCGACGGACTTCCATGAACTTACATGGTCATTCCGTGGAATGCCATGGACTCTGATGATCTTCCATGGAATGTTTCATGGAATTCTGTGGACATCCATGAAACATTCCACACCAAAAATTACTATGGTGTAGATGACGGTGACATCTGGAGTATGCCTCGGTAGAGCATCGCGTATCATGGCCCCTTGCCAAGTTTCATTGACTTCTTCCGCGCCCAGCAGCTACGCCACAAGCATGCGGCATGTGCGACCATGCGCGCTTTTTCTCTCTGTGCCACTTTCCCTGTCATCCGTCTCCCCGTCTTTTGTCTGTGTTGAGTTCTCTTCATGTCTTCTTCTCGAGCACTTTCGAAAAATTCGAATCCCGGCGTCCGCGTGGCAGCATCCGACGGCATCCTCAACTTGATGGCAGTGAGTGGTGGCATACAGACAGTAGTAAATGCGGGTGTTGGTGGACACACGCCAGACATACTTATGCGGCCATATGCGACCATGCGCGTTGTTTCTCTCCTCTTCACGGTTCGTCGTCTTCCTGCCGGTCTTGTCGCCCCTTTGCTCTCTTCGTCTTCTTCCCGACATTTTCGGGGGGGGAAAGTCGAATCTCGGCCTCCGGTTTGCAGCAACCACCGGCATCATATTCATTGAAGTGGCAGTTTCGTAGCTCAATGTAGTGTGAGCGGACTGGGTGAGTTGCCGACGAGACCAAGTGCCAAAAAGTCATGATACGACACAGGCGCATGCGGTGCGCCGATCGATGTGCAAGCGTGCTGCGTACGCCAGAACTGTGCGACAAATCGCCACCATGTGCACCGTTTAGTTCCTCGTCACCCGTCGGTTGCCGTCTTCCTGACTGTACTTTCGCTCTATTTATCTTCTCTTAAAAAATTGGGAAATGTCGAGTCTTGGGGTCCTCTTCCCAGAAACCAACAGCATCATCGCCAAACGTAGCAGTAGATTGATTTTCCTGCGCCCATGCATCTTCATGCACGCACGCTGACTGGTTCATTTGACTTCCATGAACACTCGTCAAGTAGTCTAAGCGATTTCCATGGGCGTTTAGGGAACTTCTTGGGAGTGCAGTTAGGGCGGTTCACGAGCGAAGTCCATCGAAGATTAACGTTCGATAGAAGTTATTGTAGTGGAAGTTTCAACTAGCTTTCATGGCAGTCGCTCGGTGAGCTTCCATGGAAGTCAAATCCAGTACTGTGAGTTCCACGGAAATCGTCCACCTTCGGTAGCTTCCATGGACGTAGAAGTTCGACTTCTATGGAACTATGCTGTATCACCCTAGTTCAGATCCCATGGAAGTCGACATTAGCGATGTCCATGGAAGCTGAGAAACGCGGACGACTTCCATGCATGGCATGTAATGTTCGTTGCATGCAAATCATACTCATAGGGATTGTCATGGATGCTGGATCCCACTAGCTTCCATGGAAGGAATCACCCGAGTCCAGCGTCCATGTAGGAAGAATCATCGCGACACACTTTCGTGGAAGGTCCTTGAGAACTTTCATGGTTATCGCTCACGAGGATGCCCGCCGTCTACTGCAGTAGCCCACCCAGCGGTACCCGAAAACAATTTATTAGATTCAGGAAGGCAGCGCCGACCATGCTCGTCACGTTAATTAATCACAACAATGTACACGTATGCATATCCTCTTTCCGCACCCTCAACAAAGCCAGCCGCGGAAATTTCGACATGCCGCTAATCTGAGTTTTTTCCGGTCGACCAGGCTAACTGACCCCCGCACACACGCAAGCCTTCTGGGGCGTCCCGCTGATATCCACGGCAGACTTTTCCGTCAGCACCCACGGACGTGTCGCACGGAAGCTTCCGCGGACTTCCGTGGGCGTCGTCCGCAGCTGTTTGCCTATCGAGCGACCGTCCGTGGACTTCGGGCGCGCCCAATGCAGAGTCAGATAGTCTGGTGCACACCAGTGACGACGTCGCCGAACCCCCACGAACCCTCCGTGAGACGGCAACCTTCAAATAACGAAAATTACACTATTTATGTCATTGGAGGATAGTCCGCTCTGTACCAGACGCAACTGCTGGTCATGTCCTAGTCACCACGTTGGGTGTCTCCTAAGGGTGTGCATAGACTCATATATTTGCGGCACATGCGCACTTAGTATATTGAGCGCGCGCACACCCCGCGCGGGTCATTTTATCACGTATTCAAGGTTGGTTCGATCGCTTTACGGACAAGAGCCAATGTCCCCCGTAAAACCTACCTTGGAGTGCGCTTCCAAGACACCCACACCCGCACACCCACACGCCTGCTTTTGGTGTTTGGGCGACGTCTGTAGCGACAGGTGGCCGCTCTAACACTTTTGGTGAGGTAGCAGTTGCGCCATCATGGAGAGCGCCGCGACAGAGCCCTTCGCGGAGTGGTTTACCGGCGAGTTCCTGCCCTTCGGAGACCTCGTGAGTGACGTCTGGCTCTGGTCGACCTTGCCCCGGGAAAAGCCAGAGGACTACAGCTGCTCGGCGGAAACCTACACGGTACGGCCGACGCCGTACGAGCGTGTCTTGTTGTGGTTCTTCTCGTTGGGGTATTTCGATGCCCCTTGAGTGTGCGTACGATGCGTGCTCGCGACATTTCTGTATAGCCGAACCGACTGCATTGGGGATTTTGCTCCCTCCGTAGAAGGTGTTGGTTGGATGTGACATACGACACTCCCTTCTGCACCCGTGCGTGCGTCAGGAGGGAAATGGCAAATAGGTGTTCTTGAAGTACCAGTTTTGAAAAGGTGAGCGTTGACGCAAATCTCTGCGATGGAGAGAGACGTGCTCCAGTACACGTCACACACTCACGCTAGACACAGGTGTTTCTTCTACAACGCGGCGCTGGCCAAGAGCGAGTGAGAGAATGAGAGAGAGAGAAGAGAGAGAGAGAGAGAGATCTGAGCAAACGGTAACGACGTCTTCGAGCAAGCCCAACCCCGTCTGAGATTCCATGAGGTTCTAACCGTTCTGCCGGAGAGTTCTCTTAGTTTCTAAAACCCCATGTCTGCCCCGCAAGAATGGCGGGGATTTTGTTTTCTATATGGGAAGCAGTCTCCTGAACTACGAACTAGTCTTCTGCACCGTACGTTGCGGTTGTTCACTTTTTCATCCCTTGGAGGGAGGCAAGATTGCTTTTTGTGTCCGCTAGGATGGAAACAACAAGCCTCGGAGGCACTCCCCGAATCATGGATTCTCCGAGCATCTGCGACCTTCCAAGCTGACACATCATCTGCAACCTGCGATGGCTTATCTCGCCCTCATGTCTTCCTCACCGCTCGCGCCAGCTCGCTGTGAGAAGCTTGCGCCGCATATCGTCCTCGCCCCTCACTTCGGCACTTCGGTTGTTACCCCGTCTCAGGTGATGCGGGCGCTGCTGATGGTGGGAACCGTAGTCGATGCCATCCCGGACGTCGCGATACTGCTGGGGCTGCTGGCGGGGCTGGTGGTCGCCGTCGTGGGCAAAGCCCGAGCCGTGATCACCCCCACGGAACAACGGCGAACACCGCCAATCAGCGTGAGGAACGTGGTAAAGAACGTTCCGGGCCTGGCAAGGCGAGTATGATCGCCACCAACCTCTTGTGCGTATTGTTCGAAACCCTTTTCAGCGGTGGTTGCTGTTCACCAATGTAAAATGAAAATCGGCGACTGCGCCGTTGCTTTCCTTCGGTCGCTTGTACAAGAGGTGTCACACATACCGGGGATGTTGAAATATGAGCAAGGCTATACCTCCACCCCAAAAAAACACAACTACAGCGATGATAGTGTAGCTCAAGAGGAAAGCAGGAAAATGTGTTTGATGACTGTGGTGTCCGGCCTTTGCTGCCTTTCGCTTTTCCTGCGGGAGTCGCAGAGAACCCCGCGAACAACACGAACGAACCATTTCGCCGTGGCGACGTGACACAGACGTATCCACTTCTTGCCTCCTTCATCCGCATTCCATGTGACGCCTGCCCCCCCGTGATTCTGCTCGAACAACAGCACATTGGGGTAGTGGTATGTATTCGGAACGCGAGACGTTTAAGTCGACTTTTTCGATGTATTGGTGGACCGAGTGAAGTGGTTCGGCACTTTGTTTTTGTGGATGACGGACGATGGCCATCTCGCTCTTAGCCAGGCGGGCGTGACGATCTCGCAACGTTTCGGGTGCATTCAGCAACGATTTTGTTTGGCGACCGAACGTGAAAAGAAAGGTCGTTTTTTGCCGAGCATCTCGCGCTGTTGTATCTTCATAAATCGGGTTAACACAGAGTTCAATATACAGCAACCCCACTTTACACCAACCACAAACTCTGGAAAACCGCTTCTCTTTGGAACGAAACGGAACATCTCAGGTACGTCTTCTCCGACGGAAAGTCCATCACCAACTTCCTCATCAACCGGGTGGGGCACAAGGAGACCACCTGGGACAACACGATGGAGCTCGTGGCGTGGCACACGCTCGTCTTCTGCCACGCCCCCTTCCTGTCGGTGCAGAGGCGGTGCTTCCGGTACCAGGTCAACTCGCAGTTCAACGGCTACCTGACGATAATCCTCGTCCAGCTGATCGCCGGGGGCCTGACCGAGGCCAGCTCGATCTTCTTCGCGGTGATGGGGGGCGGGACCGTGTCGATCGTCAGCGCGTGGTTTGGGCTGTACTCCCTGGTCATGACCACGATGCTGGCCGTGTACCGGGGGAACCTGGTCCGGAAGTTCGGGCCCAACGCCACCGTCACCTCCCCCGCGGCGGCGCGGAACGGCTGCTGGCGCGCGCTGGAAGGGGTCTCCGACGCCCTGTGCGGCCTCATCCCGGCAGCCGTGTTCGGTCTCGGCGCCTTCATGGTCATCATGGGCATCACCTTCTTCTCCACGGTTGGGGCGTCCTCCACGGAGGCGTGGATGCTGGTGGTGCCCGGGTCCGTGGTCGCCCTCTTGGGCTGGGTCTCCAGCCAGCTGCTGATACGCCATTACCACAGCACGTCGCAGGATGGGATGATCATTCGAGAGCAAGAGCCGGGTGTTTAGGCGTCTCGGGGCTGCTGCTGCTGCTGTGTTGTCGTCATTCGTGTGCCTGTTTTTCTGGTGGTGAATCGTGTTGGTGAAACGCATTTAAATTTTATTTTTGGAACGTTGGCTGGTCTTATTCTCCTAGTGGTAACGCATCATCAGGTTTGATCACTACGGAACGCGACACACGACCTTGTTGTATGTATTGTTTGAGGAGTGACTAGGCAGCTATGTTACAATGCCCTTCGGTGAAGAGGTACCAAGGATCGAGGTCGCTCGTCGGTGCTTATCTTCCGTGGGGCTAGGCAGAACTGAATGTATATACCATCATGTAGATATATATATATATGCGTAGACAGAGGGAACATCTACTGGGCGTTCGCCTCCTGCGGAAATCCAACACAAGCACGCAATGAGTCAACATGTGTATAAGTTTCGCTATGTAGACTAGTTGGTCCTGTTGCGCAATGATCACTCGGGGGGGGAGCACGAGCAGCTATTGTTGTCGGGACCCGACGGTAGTGATTGAGATCCATAAGGTCTGGTGTGCTTCGTCGAAGAATTTCGTGGGGCGGCATGTGACGCTGTATTCTCACGCTTTTGATAAAAGAAATTCGCATGGTTTTGAACAGTACGCAGCATTTTTAACGGTCGGGGACGCAAGAGTTTATGTAGGGCGTCCAACATAGCCTCCACCAAAGGTTAACTATTGATAAATTTTCGTCTCGGTAGGTAGGTCTCATAGGCGTTCGTCGAGTGCGGCCGATGTTTGTCTCCAAGTCCTCTCGAAGGACTACAAACAAAAGCCCGGAGAACCTTGGTGGCGACCCAGGGTTACGCCTTTTTGAGAGGGAAAACGGCAACTACTCAATGTCCCGTCTCATATCCTTGTGGTAGTGGAGGGTTCTTTGTCGTGAATGTCACGTTTTTGCGCCACCAGAAGTTGCGTGAAGGTTTGTGAGGGCGAACGCAGAAAATGGGTGCTCGTCGGGTTGTTTTTTCCAAATGACAAGCCACGGTTGGTTGCCAAGGAATCGATGGGGTGACAACATGTATCTCCATGGTCGGGATCGTTTGGATTGATTGCGTGTTACGTGTCGGAAGGGGAAACAAGCGGAATGAGTTTTCGAATGAGGGTGAACTGAGCGTGGATGGACGCTGACTTGATGAACAAGAATATCGTCACCTCCTCTTCGGCGAATTTTTGGTTTCGCCCGGCGGGGGTGAATGTGGTCCTCGTGCTGAACGTCTCGGTGCCTCAGTCATCGCCAAACACCGCGCAGTATTTTAGCATGCGTACGGCATCCTGTTGGGGACATTGGTTCGCTCGAGGCGATCCAAACTCCTGCAGACTGTAGAAATCGAGGTACCCGACAATCGACACATGCATGCCAGATTCGTGCATGTATTTTTCCGTGTGTGATACTACATATAACAAGGTTACATATCGCGTGCCTAAGGGCATTCTGCGAAAGTTCATCCAGGCAGGTTAGTTCCTGGTGCGTGGCCGCCCGTTTGGATTATCACTTGTGAGCGTGGGTTTGCCACGAGGGAATCTCAGCTTCGTGCGCGTTCCAAACAAAGAAAACAAGGCCGATCTCACATGATGTAGCGGTCACGTTGCACGCTTACAGGTTATGTTGGCGAGGACTATCCTTATGGTGCGTTCCATGTCACAGAGCGGCACAGGGTGCTCCCATCCCTAGACTCTGTGTGGATACAGCAGTAGTACGATGAACAAACAGACACCGATTAACATTGGCGATGACAATATTTAGACTAGTTTGTGGGCCCCAAGGCGCACACTGCCGGAAGTACCGTCCATGTTATTGTTGCACACACACCAGCACAGGATACAATCTTCTGTCTGTATACGGCTGTTGTTCGATATGTATATCATGTGCAGCGAAGAGTGCATGATGGCTTCAGCCAGCGAGCGATTCCTTTGACGCCCTCTTCGCTGCATATGTACAACTCGCACCACTGACTGTGTGTTTGCATCGTTCGTCGTCTGCTACCCATGCGCAAGCGCAGCATCTCACGGCGGTCGAACCTCGAAACACGAGTGTCTCCGTCGAAACTACGTCTCATTAGACTCGTCGTACCTTGTACGAAGGGGGGGTATTGAGCGGGCCCGGCCAACGTGTGTTGGTGAACCGGGGCAAAGGTGCGGATTTTTGTACTCCGTGTACGTCCGGCAACTTTGCCGCGCAGGCAATATGCTCTTGTGGAATGGACTTAGAATACTGTAGATCAGATACGTGCGTCGCCATTGATCACGTCCGCTCGAGAGGATTACTGCAGCCCTTGTGCATGCCTTGGGGCACAGCAGTCCGGCGAATTCGATTTTGCGGGTGTTATTAGATCTACGGAGAAGGTACAATAGTTGCTGTCAACAGATCCTCGGGGGAGAACAGGGAGTTTCTACTTGGTTTCCTCGGAGATTCGATTAGTGAGGGAACTGCGTCACGGATGGATGTCGTGATGCACTCCTCTCCGGGTGGGATTCCGGTTTCCACTCGCTCCTCTCATACAAGACCCTCGCATCTCAGCCCTCACTGGCCAAGCTGCCTTTCTCCACAAACCTACAGGAAACAAGCGGCCTACACCGCCGTACCCGGGTGACGGGCGGATGTTTGCCGATGATGATGCTGATTAGATTCAAACGAGGTACGTACTGCTGTAGCTTGAACAATGCAAGGACATTTGACTCTGTACCACTGCCGAGAACCTTCTGCCACTGCTCTCTGCGGTGTCGCGGTGTGGTCTCGCGCCTTTTCGCATCCCCAGAAGGTCCGTCGGCGATGAGACTTTTCGGCACAACTTTTCGTAACTTCGGTTCGAGTATTGACCTGGACCAATCAACGAAAAAGCGCCAGGTGGCCCTCACATCACGTTTTATCGTCTTCTTGTGCCCCTCAACTATCGGTACAAGCTATATCGGCACCTGTCGGGCTACCTCCATGCGTGGCCCTTGCGCGCGAGGCCATCTTATCCTCCTGAGCTAGCGGTACCTATGGTGAGACCCGGGGGGCGCACGTATGTGTAGGATTCAGACGGATTCAGACCACCGTTATTCACCGCACGTATCAACCATCTGCGCATGTATTAACCATCTGCCATCTGCAGTCAGAACCCGATATAGCGACTCACGACATTGCTGAGGGTGTGTACCATCAGTACTCTCAAGAGGAGGAGCGTGATCAATAGGATGTGCGCCAGTTACCACCTCTTCTTGGTGTCAAAACTGGGGCGCGCGGCAGCCACTGCTGTACTGTGCTGTAGCAGGTTTCGAAGTGTAATTCCGGGTGATCGCAGGTCTCTACAACTCTTCCACTCATCTCTCCTCATGCACTGTAACCAGCTGCATTACACTACTGTACCTTCGATTGTTTTCAGTTTAGAAACGACACAGCACCAACGTTCCTCAACAACACTTGCTGCTTCAACGTGTGGGCATCCCTCGTGTTTTTCGAAATTCCGAACACGGTGGTGGGTGATATTCTTACTCTTCATATAATATTTTTCTGTTCGAAAGTGCGCAGATTGGTGGAGAATCGGAAATCACCGACGACGTGGATGATTGCGACTGCTAGCTGCTGCAGATTGACTGAATATTGCTGTATAGCGCTTAACCTGCGCCCCTTTCGATTTTCCCTTGAGGAAAGTGGCATGTCAATAGCTGATCATGTGTGTGTTCCTTGGAAATGGGAACGTTCGGCATTTCTTCGCAGCCGCGCACATGCTACGGAGCTGGTGCCGTCAGGGAGCATGATCTAGGCTTCGGTACATCGAGATTTCTGTCCCAGGAAGCTTTTGTTGGCTACAAGGCTTTACTGGGCGCCTACTTCCTTTTCTGGGCGGTGTACTGGCCGAAGTTCGAGGGCTTCTCTCGGCAGGCCATACATCAGCTGACCTTTTGGACGTGGGATGTCTGCACAGGATGTGGGTCCACTTCTTTACGGATCGCTTGGCAAACTGTTTGCACGAGCATTGGCAGGGTTTGCCCTTCATGGTGTAGAGGAAACTCAACTTGTGTAGATTATGTACAGCAGAAGTCTACAGTAAGTCTTTTCCAACATACGTGTTTCCTTGTTTGCACGGTAGAGATAAAGAGTGCACCAAACAACAGCACCAAGTACCGTAAACGTCGGAGTTTTCCCCCCGGGGAGGGGATCGTTTTTTTTTTCTGAAACCAAACCCCCCGGGGGGAAATTGACATACCGGGGGGCAACTTGCGGGGGGAGTTGGTTGTTTTTTTTCCAACGCTACCCCGGGAGGAAGCCCCCCGCCGGGGGGGTTGTGCAAAATAATGATGGTCCACACACCAAACACACAGAGAGTGGCAAAACTGAGATGGATAAGGTTTACGAGCAAGCGTTCAACAAGCAGAGGGAGGAGGAAGGTAAGAGCAACGAAGGCGAAGAGAAAAAAGACAGCAAGGAGGACAGCAGCTGAGGGAGTTTGTCTCGTCCCGCAAGTGATTCCAAGAAGAGGAAGGGCCCGCCTTCCAGTGACAAACGGTACACCTAAATCTCGCTCGAAGCGCAGATCTGCAAATGAATATTCCGTCCCATATCATGCTTTGTGTGCTCTGCGATGCAACAAAATCGACTCAGAAAATTAGAGAAATACATGCCCCGGGGGGGAACTAGTGGGAAAACTGGTGCCCCGGGGGGAAATTGAAATACCCGGGGGGGTGTTGTTTTTTTGGTCGAAAACGATCTACCCCGGGGCTAAATCAAAGAAACCATGCTTCCAGGCCGAAAATGTAATGGGGGGAGGGGAAAACTCTACTGGGGGGGGCAAACTCTGACGTTTACGGTATTCTCACGGTGTGTTTTCACAAAAATACGAAGAAAAAAAGGGAGACCACCATCAGATACAGTTTGTGGTACCTTGGGGGACCTTGCATCACCTCGTTGTCACATATGAGATAGAGAGCCAAACATCCAACCAGTTGACCGATGTTTTTTTTTCTCGTGGAGGGAAGGAACACTGTTGTTCCTGTTTGCTTCCGCTTGTTTCTGGCAAGAACTCTGCTTCCTTTGGGGTACTCCGCATTAATTGGTTCTCTATCCATGTTGTTCTTGGACTCCGCGGGAGGGGTGGTGCTCGCGAAACAAATTCCCCCCTGAACTCAGCAACAGGTGGGGGTAAGTCTTCAAGAAAGAGAGTACGGCCAGCACGGATGCCCACTCACCCGATCCACCATGCAGCAGCCATGGCGGTGGATCTCTCTCATAGAACCGACGATGCCAGGCCGTTGTTGACTGCACATCGAAAAAAAACAATTGTACGTATTTCGGTTGTGGAGCCGGGGCATCCCCGAAGGTATCCAGATGGAGGGGCGGGGGGGTTCTCGTACTGCTGTCAATTTACATTTCCAAATAGTAGAGCGAAAGGCGGGAGGTGGGGTTGCGGCTTTTCGAGATCCCTCGTCCCCCTTAAAAAAAAAAACGAAACTACCAAACGTACATCACCGAGCAGGGAGCCCCGCAGTGCTGTCCGCGCACATCGGGGGCACGTGATAAACGGGCGGGGTATCCTCGACAGCGACCACGATGTAAGGGCCGTCCGATTTTCCCTCTGACCGTAAGACCCCAATGCTGCATCCAACCTCCCATTCCCAGTCGGTCCCGTCTCATCTCGGTGAACCCTACGTCCCGCGCTCTTCCAGACTTCCTTGTTTCCACCGCCACGGCATTCATGTGCTTGAGAGCCATGGAGAGATACGGAGGAACCTCGGCGGCGACAGCGCTGGGAAGAACTCTCTCCATGCACGAGCTGGGACGAACCCTCTCCATGCACGAGCAACGAAGCGGCAACAGCACCGTCAGCTCCACAGCACCATCTTCTGTGATGGCACCGTCGGCAACAATACCGTCTGCGATGACATCAGCGGCGGCGGCGGCATCAGGAACGGCCGCGGCGGCAGGAGGGATGGTGCCGGATGGGAACGCCCAGCCCCCGGTACCGCGGGGGTTGAGGTGGCTCCAGCTCGTGCTGTGGAATATCGCGTGCATAGCCTCCCTGCTCGTCACGTTTGTCTGGGCTTCGGAAGACGTGAGCGTGGTTTTTGGAAAACAAGCATGGCACCTTACAACGTGCCATATCGACGTAGGGTTAGCCTTTGGTGCAGATGCGCAAACGTTGACAGTAGCATGCTATACCCCCTGTCGAACTTGAGAGCATTGTCGTCCACCCGCCTTGTTAGCGAGGGCCAAAACCCACCGCCACTCTCCACCGATAGCTGATTACTCAGGACGAACGCCCGCGTGTTTCGCGGGCACCCGCAAGAGGGGTAGTACTTATGCCGAGAGCAGACCTTGTGCTCTTTTCCCGGAGTGGAATGGATGCGGCAAGCAACAGTCGTTAATCGAATAACATCATTTTTGTCCTGACTATCGGTTGTACAAGGAACGTGTGCGCCTTCCTGTCTTAGTCTTTCCAGGCCGGAAACCTACCGGAAAAACGTGATTTTCCCTTTCTGATGCCGCGCCCTTCCCATGCATCGCACGCGCCCACCTTCTCTTTCACGCGGCGTTCATCACGACGCTCGCGGACGTGGTCGATATCTACAGTACGTCCGACAGGTTCGGCAGGGCACCAAGAACTTCGACGTTCAGGCTCACGGCCTGGTAGCGTTCTTCATGGTGAGAAACATAAAGCTTTCGGGTTCCCGTTTCCCGCGAATATAGGTGCCCGTGGCGTTTCTTCTCCCGGCGCTGCTTGCGAGAACATAGGGCCGTAACTGCGCGAGCGATCGCACGCCCCCCCCCTCCCCCCTAGATCGAGTTTCATAGCTCGATTCCTCAACAACCAAGAGGGTGCGAGAATCGGCCGATACCTCTTCCAAGGAAAGCTCTCGACTAGATGTCAAAAATTCCCCACAATTTTCGGCCTCAACGTGCCCTCTCGATTGCAGACCACTCGAGCTATGAAACCGGTCTCTCGGGGGGGGGGGGGGGGGGGGGGGCGTACTCTTATGTTTTGCATGCCTTAGCGGGTAGACCATTGACCACGCGTCCTCGAGAGGACGGAGCATTGTTCCCACAGGACCGATCACCGATGGCCAATCGTACCTTCCTACTTTGCCAAAGGTGGCTCAATAATGTCTTCCCTAGTCTGTCTATCCTAACGATATCCCTTCCCGCCTTTTCAAACCACTTCCTACTCCCCAGTATAACTACCGTCCTCTCCTCTCTATTTCATGCCTCAAACATCTCCCTGTACGTCCCTTGTATTTTTCCCAGCTCAGTCATGTACACTTCCCTCTCCTCTTCGTACCACGGACATTCCGCGACTGCATGAACACGGTCTTCGCATTCGAAGCCGCAATCATATTTGAACTTGTCGTCTTCGTCGTCTACCGTCCTATGTCTTCGTCGACGTTCTCGAAGGCCTATGTCCCCGGTCCTGAATTTGACTTTAAGCTTTGTCCCTGCATCCATTGGTCCATGTAGGTAGTCCTTGAACCCTATTCCTTCTTTCAACATTCCGTACACTTCTAGACCCTCCTTATCCTTGGTTTCTTTCCTTAGATTCCGTTCTTCTCTCTCGGCACAAGCAACAGATATCTTCTCCTTGAACCCCTGTAGACCCTCTGTTTCCAGCGTTTCATCTTCGTCGATGTCTAACCCCTTCCATACGTCCTCTACAACCTTGACCCATTCCGTGGGTTGTCTACCCCTCTTTTTGTTTGCCCACTTCGCCCCCCATACTATTCTCGGCAACCTCTCCTCTCCCATCCCGCACATGCGATACTGCCATGTCAGCTTCCTTGCGTCTCTTCCCGACCGTAGGGATTGGATCCCCAATTCTGCCATTACAGCTGCATTACTTGTGCGCTTGGAGCATCGTAGGATGATTTTCGCTGCTTTCGTCTGCGCCGCCTCGAGTTCTTTCACTCCCTTCTTATTTCCTTCCCATACTTCTCCGGCGTACTCTAGCGGCGGTACGATTACGCTCTTCAAAACCGCCAATTTGATGCGTGTATCGAGGTGCCGGTTTGCGAGTATTGGGTGCAGCTTCCCTGCTCGTGCTTTGCCGTTTTCCGCTACCTTGGACATGTGTGCATTCCACGAGCAGTCGTTTGCGATCTCTACTCCGAGGTATGTGTACTGGTCCACTACTGCCATCTCCTCGATCCCCCACTTCCATCTATGTTCTACTGGTTCCTCCCTGACCTCGTTGCACACCATGACGGCACTCTTCTTAACGTTGGCAGACAATCTACATTTATCAGTAAACTTCTTCGCCGCGTCAATTTGTAGTTGCAGTCCCTCAGGGGTGTCCGACATACCAACAAAATCATCCGCAAACAGTATTCTTGACACCGAAGTTTCCGTGTCCCCTACTTTTACTCCCTTCCGGACTGCCTCTACGACTTCCAACAGATCGTTGATGAACACCTGGAACAAGTTGGGGACAGCGTGCAACCTTGTGGGACCCCCTGCTCAATGTCGAAGAACTTAGACAGTTCTCCGTCTAGCATGACCGCGCTTTTCTTCTTCAGCACTCTCCACATTTTCCCCTTGATCCCGTACTTGGACAATTGTTTCCACAGCCCATTTCTCCATACGGTATCGTATGCCTTTTTCACGTCCAGGAAGAAGCAGTACGTCGGCTTTCCCGCCCTCTTTCTACCTTGGATGATTCTCCCTACCGTGAATGTGTGGTCTACGCACCCCCTCTTCTGTCGGAAACCTGCCTGGCCCTCACTAATGCTACGTTCCTTCTCCAATACTCCCACTGTCCTATCGTTCAGCAATTTACAAAACACTTTTCCTACTGTGTTCAACACCTGTAGTTTCCTGGGTCAGGCTTGTCTCCTTTCTTAAACAAGTTCACAACCACTCCTTCCCTCCATCTACTTGGGGCATACTCGTTTTCCACACCCAGTTGTACAGCAGTACCATCAACTGGATCATTCCCTTCCCCCCAGATGATTTGTCCACTAAACTTTCATTCAGAGGTCCAAAAGGTCCAGTTTTGGATGGAATTTTACTCAGTGATCTAGGTGTGAAAGACATTTCTTATCAAGATGGCTCAGCAAATGATGAACCATTGGTCAGCGCAGTGGTCACTGCAGCCTTACTAGATAGACTGCCAGTCACAGGATGGGTCACTACTGATGACTCCAACTTCCGTCGAATATCAACCTTCTGCCATGGTGCTCTGCTGCGGGGGGGGAGGCAACCTACTAGCCGCGGGCATTTTAGATGTCAAGGTTGCTATTGAAGCGGATTGGAAAGGTCTGGAGTGTGCTATATTCAATTCGGAAGATGGAGATCTACGGTTGGTAAGGACATCTCTGGGAGATTTAAAGTGCACTCAACTCTTGCAAGAAGTCCACCCGGAGATAGTCATATACAACTTGGAAAGTGATAAGGACAAAATCAAGTTAGCTATGGAATCTTTGATGATAACTACAGCGAAGATAATAGTGCTGGACTGCTCTTGTCAGTTTTGCTATCAAAGATATGGACACAAGAGATATATGCGACGGTGTCTCGAGCTTACTATGTGGAGTCAGCAGATCTGAAAGCGATTCAAGTTAATATCCCATCTGGAAGGAAAAGGACTTACATTACCTTGGTGAAAAAAAGAAAAATTCTGCGAACAGAAGAAAGGCTTTTGGCATGGAAACGAGCGATCGAAAGTTCATGTGGGTCTGTACCGGATCCCATCCGCCCCTGCTGCTTTGTGGCACTGCAACTTGTTCACACACGCCTCAACCTCGTCCTCAGTGAACTCTTTTTCCAGTTCTACGTTCCCAACGTCTGCCTTCGATGTCTCTTCTCCTTTCTGGGCCCATGCGTTCACCTCCTTCTTAAACACTCGGTCAAAGCTCCGAAGGAACTCCAAGTCTCCTGTAGTGCCCTGCTAGAACTTCCCTTTTCCCCTTCCCACTGCTGACTAGTCCACCGTTCACACCTCGCAAAGTTGCTACCCCTATATCCCCCACTTGCGCGGTATTTGTTACCATCCCACTAATCCCTTCCCACATCTGCTTGGCGTTCCCCTCCAGGCCTCCGTTGGCCTTCTGCACTACTTCGCCCCAAATGCACGTTTTCATCTTTTTCACTAGACCCTTCACCTGTTTTCTCTTGGCCCTGTACTTTTCCCAACTCTCCTCAGACCCCTCACTCAGGTACTGCTTGAAGACTTCTCTACGTTCCCCTATTTCTTCTTTCAGCTCGTCATCCCACCACTTAACCGATACCCCACATCGTACCACTTTCTTTCCCACTACTCTCTCTGCCGTTAAGTTCATTATGAACTCCCATCCTTCAATCACCCTGTCCCCTGCTGCTTGTACGTCTACATGTCCGTCTTCGACGCTTCTCAGCAGTTTCCTGAAGGGTTCTACACTACCAGCCAGTCCTTTCTGGAATTCATCCCGTGTCCCCTCGTCTCCCAAACGCTCTACTTTCCACCGGAACACTTTCCTCTGTTTCTTACTCTCCGTCTTTCTAGATCGGTCGATGTTTGCCCATATGAGGAAATGGTCGGTCGAACCTATATCTATCGCACGTACGTGCAGCTCTGGGATTTGTGTGCTCCCCCTATCTACCAGGATGTAGTCGAGGATCGAGTATTCATTTCAAACTGCCCTTTGCCTGGTGAACTCCGGCTTATCGCATTCCCTCCTACCGTTCAACACCATCAGCTCGTTGCTTCCCAAGAATTCAAGCATCCTCACTCCGTTGTCATTCACTTTGTCTTCTCCGTGCTGCCCTATCGCCTGTCCTCTACTGGAAGCTTTCCCTACCCTGGAGTTAAAATCGCCCACCATGACACCTTCTCCCTTCCTACTGAACCTCTGGACATCTTCCTCAATTTGTCCGAAGTTCTCCTGCGCCTTGCTTGCGACTTTCTTCGACGACCGTGGGACGTATACGTTCCCTAGAAACAAATATTTCTCACCCCGCTCCCCAGGTATTTTAAGCCATAGGCTTTCCTCGAACTCCGTTTTCACCACACGTCAAACAAGTGTTCCTTGGCCAGGAATCCGACTCCTCCCTCCCCCCTTTTCTTCGGGTCTAAGCCCTTTCTTGCCTTCCCTACCCACCGGTATTTCCCTAGTTTGCTTACCACGTCCCCATCCTTCAGTTCCCACGTCTCCGGGGGGGGGGGGGGGATACTCATAGTCGTGAATGCCGTACATTGACCTCGCATCCCTCCACGCTTGCACACCGCTTGCATGGTTTCGTGGGTGTACTCGGAGGTGTGCCGCGCAGCCAACTCTCTTAGGGGATAGGGTTGGCGTGGGCGGGGTCATCGTGAATGTATGGTATCTGCCGCGCGTGCCTCTGCACTTGTGTGTACGTCTCCATCAGGGTTCAGGGTTCTGTCCAAGTGGGAGCGGTTTCTTGTGCTTGTGCATGTGGACGCGCGCCTGTGGTGGTTGATCGAACAAATCATGGTGCGCGGTAAAACTCGTTTGTCTGACAGTTGTCACCCTCGTTTCCGTCCATCGTTTGTCTTCTTGTTCGTCTTCCAACGACGACGAAATCCAGCTGGTGGATCAGTTGCTCATAGCGGACACGTTCAAGCTGGGGCACATGATCTTCACCCAGGTGAGAAAATAGTACCACCTTGAACAAACTCGACCGAAACTACCGGGGAGAAACGGTTGTAACCGTCATGATTGGCTAGTCCCACCTCGCAAATCAGGGAATGCCATGGCTCTCCTAGAACCCCCCCCCCGACAACAAACCAAAGAGAGTGTACCGGGCGCGAGCTTTCTATTTTTCACTCGGCGGGGGAGGAACGCAGATAACCCCGTCAAACATCTGCAGCTCTCCGTGGAGAATGTCGTCTCGTTTAACTGCTGGATGATACAAACGTACAAACCGATGCGAACGTGAAGACTTTTTTCGCCAGTCGAACGATGTTTCGTTCTCAGCTGTGTCTCGCAGAGGTTCTTGCTCCTACGAGCCTGATGTAGAGACCTTGGCTTGTGATAACTCATCAGTGGGAAAACTGTATTTTTTGTCAATGTTCCGGGGGGTGCTACTTGAGTTTTCCAAGCCCCCCACGGAAGGCTTCCTCTCCCCGGCAGAACTCCTGCAAGATTTTCGAGAAGATTTTCCCCCGGCGTGCGTGCCAGTGCTTGATTGGACTGTGGAGGGATTCCCTCTTGTGACAACCCAGCTCCCGCCGGCGTACTCAGTATTTACCTGCGGTGGCCCCTCGTCCAAGCGATCCTATCCACACGCGACCCGTGCCCTCCCCTAGGTCTCTCGTTGGTCTACTTCGCTTTCCGTTGGTCAATGCGGCAGAACTTCGGGTACGCTCTTAACCAATCGGACTCATCCCGCCGCCGCGCCTCCGCGCCTGCGCCTCTCTCGCCCAGATCTACGGGCTGGTATACCTAGCCTTTTCTGTCATTTGGTTCTACAAAGGCCCGGAAGACGAGAAGTATCTCTACGAGGACACACTCGATTGGGGCGAGAACAGGCTGCAGGCCTGCCTGTCGGGAGGGGTCGCCGTAGGGGTCCTCGTGCCGATCGCCGGACTGCTGCACCTGGTGGTGTTCAGGTGTGAGACCATCTACTGCTGTCACTGCGTGTAGGAGAAGGGGGGGGGGGTGTCCGGTTGTTCTTTTTTTCGGTCTGCGTTTAGACATGCGTGTTGCAGGCGCTGATGTCATCGCGTTGGAGAAGGGGTGTAAGTTTTCTTTTTGCCACTCTCTGTCCAGACATACGTGCCGCAGGTAGACATCTCGCGTTCGGTATGCTTACCTGCCGTTGTGAAGGATTTTGATCTTTCCGTGCGCCGCGTCCCCATGTGCGTATACAAGCCAAGCATCATTGATGCATGTCACGCGGGATACTTCCAACAGTTTCGAGAACGGTGCCTTCCACTACGAAAATGAAACCAGCGTCAGAAGACGGGTGGTGCTTGTAGGAAGCGTACTCGATCGCCCCTCTCTCTCTTTATCTGTCCCTCTCTTTGTGCCGGGGGCGTTAGAATCGTAAGCCAGGCCGATACCTGCTGTCGAAGCGAACCCACGTATCAAAAAAGCATGTCACCGTTCCTTCGTGCATGACGTGCGTGTGCCTCTCGCCGCTCGCATTGATTCATCGGTCATCGAACTTGCCTCTAACGGCAACATCTGCGTCCGTTCGGATATACACGCCCATTGATGCACCACCGATGGAAAAACCCGTGCCTGCCTCGTACAACACGCGCAGGCTGCGAGAAGCACTCTACGGGAGGGTTCGAGACAAGGACATCGGTACCCTGAAACGAGAGCATTCGTTGGACACGGAGGACGCTTCTTGCCATTCGCTACGGGTAGCTGCAAGCAGCGAACCGCTCTGAGTAGAGGATCCCCTGCATGTTTTCTACATACACATACATACATGTGGTTTTGTTGACGGTGTAATGGATTGGGTTTTGGTTCGGAGAGACCATCATGGCGATGCGGTTGGCGGGACGAGGATGTAAACTCCGGCTGCAGGTATCTCTGGCAGGTGTACGAAACGTGTTTCTATGTAGACTCCCTTTGATACAAAATAAAAAAATATTGAGTTATATCCGTTTCATAAAATGCGCGACCGGTCGCATTTTCGGAACGACACCGCCGAAGGAGCACAAAACTGTTGTGAGACCCATCGCGCATGGTTCCTTGTTGTGCTACCCCTGGTTCGGAGGTCTTTGGTCGATTAGACAAAACGATCTCGGGCGCGAGAAACTGCAAGTCACAGCTCGACCTGCCGACGACGTGCTTGAAAAAACGAGCGCGTACAGACCGACCGGTTGTGTACAGGAACACTCGATCATTTTACAGGCCGCAGGTTTTTGTGAGAAGCATCTGTTCGGTTGGGTATTCACTCAAGGCACGGAGTGTATGTATGCCGCCCTCTTGCCAATCACACACAACGACGCTGTCATACCTGCCAATCACTACGAAGAGAGAATTGCTTGAGGGTTGTATCAGACCAGTGATGCCAACTATCCTACAACAAGCGTCGTTGGCGGGGATATAAGTGGGGAACGGACCCCCTTCGTTTCTGGTGTGTGGCCATAAGTACCGGCCGGTAGCATGTGTATGTTATGGTATTTGAAGGTAGACATGTGATCGTGTTTGATCATGGTTATTTGGCGCCGTCGGATGATAAGACGTGACGTCATACTAGATCAGGGCTTTATGCCGAGACATGTGCCCTTCTGTTCAGTGTGTGCGTACAGACGATCTATGATCGTGTGTGCGCGGGATATTGTGAGTTGGCTTGGAAAGCGTTAATCAAGAGAAAGAGAACAACAGAAAGCAACAACAACCTGCTACTGTGGTCGAACAAGAGAGTTCCACACAGCTCAAAGGTGATTGATTCTGAAGGAAGGGGCCAAATACCATTACACTGGCGTCGTCGGCAGGACTCGAACCTGTGCGTGAAATCACAATAGGTTTCCGTACGAATATGCTCCCCGCGATGTTTGGGCCCGCCGTTATCGCAACACCGTGCTGCCTGTTGGCGCACACTTCTGGTACAAGGCTCAAGACGCTCTATGGTGGCTAGGGAAAATCTCCGGACACACTCCAATTACAAACGTCTTTTTGGTTCGCTTCCTGGATGACCCTGGACCTGTCAAGATCACCCTCTCCCCTTCGCGCTACACGACAGCTTTGGGAGTTGTTTGTGGTTCTTGGTGCCTTCAGCTGCACCGAAGTAGTCCCTTCATGCGAGGTATCTTGCGCAATGTAGACGAATCGCGTGGTACGGCTATAGATGACTGATAGGACTGTTGCCCTTGTTTTTCTGTTTATGTATATGTATGTGTATATGTTTGTGTGTTATAAGTTTGTGTTTTTGTATGTTTGTCTGTATGTTTCTAGCTCGCCCTCTCGATCTATTTTTGAGACTGACTATTGCTTCTGTATGTTTCTAGCTCGCCCTCTCGAATAAGCTCGCCCTCTCGAATATTTTGAGACTGGCTATTGCTCCTTTATGCTTTCCGCTCGCCCTCTCAATATCTTTGAGACTGGCTCTTGCTCTTGTGTTGCGTACTTTCTCGCCCCGTTTGTCACTTCTCGGTCGGTTGTCGAAATTTTTCGCTCCCCTTTCCCTATTTTTCAATGCGACCTAGGTTCGTCATTAGTTGCGGTGACACCCAAATTTGGTGCATCGTTTAACCCCCCCCTCTATGGTTTGCTTTGCATATTTTATGGTCCAACGTTCCGCCAGTGCTTCTATTGCATGCCACGGCCAACGTGTTCCATCTTGCTACTTTCTATAGCATTTTTCTTCATCCAATTGGCCTTAACGTACAAGTAGGATTGTTTTCCTCGCTCCACCCCGATCGCAACCACGTTGCATCGTGACATGCGAACGTTGTTTTTGGCGTTGGTTCCTGTCCTTTTCTTTGGCCGTTGTTTACGTTCCCCGGAAACCACCTTTTGCCATGCTTTTCTCGATTTTGGTCGACCCTTAACGGTTTCCATGTCGTTTTAGCTTTTGCAGGCTCGGTTTTCGTTTCTTATTATTTATGTTTGCATTTCGGAACTCCATCGCATCGTAGCCCCCCTTCCCGTAAGGGTTTGGCTTACTTGATGGCATAGTCGATCGGTTCATTCGTGCGAAATCGTTTGTGATTTTCTCTTCACGATTTCGTTACTTCGTGTTACAATATGGTCTTTTCGGTTCGGATGTTTTGGTTATTTTTCGCACCCACCCATATGCCTTTTCCCGATTTTATCCGCCGACTTTGCCGCCCCCGGGTTCTTTGCTTTCTTCTTTCTTGGTTCCGCTTCTTTGGTTTGGTTAACGGAGAGGTGCGGGTGAGGGTTTTGAGTTGTCGTATCTTCGATCCATCCCGCAATCCTCTTGATTGACTAGAGTCCCTCCGAGGTTTGCTTCTGTATCTGAATCTACGTCCACTCAGGGTGGGCTATTGTTATGGTATTTGAAGGTAGACATGTGATCGTGGTTGATCATGGTTATTTGGCGCCGTCGGATGATAAGATGTGACGTCATACTAGATCAGGGCTTTATGCCGAGACATGTGCCCTTCTGTTCAGTGTGTGCGTACAGACGATCTATGATCGTGTGTGCGCGGGATATTGTGAGTTGGTTTGGAAAGCGTAATCAAGAGAAAGAGAACAACAGAAAGCAACAACAACCTGCTACTGTGGTCGGACAAGAGAGTTCCACACAGCTCAAAGGTGATTGATTCTGAAGGAAGGGGTCAAATACCATTACATGTAGAGGCGCCGGGGCTGTATGTTCTTCTACCTAGCAAGGTGTGCGAGGATAAAGCTTGGCCGCAGGCCAACTAATATCCCAACAGGAGTCTCGACCGTTAGTCTAGTGGGGAAAACAGCAGCTTCATTTGTGGGGGCTCAAAGTTCTAGCCTAACTTGTCCAGAGAGGCTACACCAGTAAAAACCCAAATATAACAGCAGAAAACCAAGCACTTCTACCGAGAGGAAGCAAGGAAGAGATGAATTTCCGATGTGAGATATCCTGAAAAAACTCAAACTCGGAGTCGGCGACGCAGCTTGGTTTGTGATTGAGATTCTACTTCTGTCCGCCACTGCGGTTGGACTACTACAAGAGGAATATATGGACTTAACGACGGGACGCGTCAAGCACAGCGGAAGGCACGCGATGCATGCCGCAGGCGATGCCGCACGAAAGCAGGCAGGCGGATTTTGCTAAGGTCGAACACAAAATGAAGGAGGCGTTTTCTCTTCCACGGTCCCGCCCCTTTCGCGCTGTCCGTGGCACTTTTTATTACAGTCCCGTCTCTTCAGCCTCATTTTCTGTCCGGATTTTCGGAATTTCGGGATACACCACACACGCACTCATACCGCGCTGCGCCGTGTTCCAGGATACATCATCTCACTCGCTTTCGAACTACAGGAGAACAACAAGAAGGAACGGAGAACCACGGGCAGAGGGCACTTCACGAATTGATATCATTCGCCCGCATGTGCTTCCTGAACTGTGCACAGCTGCAACAGTGGCAGAGCGACAGCGTCCAACGCGCGTGACATATTTGAAGAATTTATAACATCCATTGGCCGACGGATTGGTCGGAGAGGGAGAAGCTACAAGTACACAAAACAATAGCTGGTATTGCTCCCTTAGCCAAGGCGGGCCCAGGGGAACGATGTCGAAGGCAGCATTCAGTACGACCATGCTACCCCGTGGGTACGGACGATGGTCCTCGCCTCAATCTGGCGGCATCTCAGCGGGTGAGCGCCAATATTTATTTATGGTTGACACGAAAAGTGTGTGGGAGTTGCAGCGTTGGAGTTTCGGGAGGCAAACCAGTGAGCCAGCCTGAGACGCTAAAAAAAGCAGTAGGTCGGAGCTGGCCAGCGACTCCCATCACGTGTCCTTGCTTCGTCTCGAAGTGTTGGCGGATGGTGGCTGTTGAGAAGCACGATGTTGAGAAGCACGGTAACCACCAGATTATTATTTGACTATTTATGTACTACATAGTGTCTATCGTGCTTCTCAACACAAGCTCATTCTGGGGTTCAATTCTCCCCTTGGGCATTTTATTTGTGCCTGAAATAAAAAGGACGAAAATGCGAACACATGGACTTCGCAAAAAAGCCGCATGATGACCTGCTCGTTGTATCGATCTGGCAAGCACAGCGTTGACTACCAAGCAAAATGGAAACCGTGGGGGAACGTGTGAACAAAAGCCTGACGGACTCGGGCGTTAACTTTTGTTGAGAAGCACGATACCCACTAGATAGACTTGGTCAGCGCTAACTGGTTGTAGTCCAGTGGTCATTGTGCTTCTCAACAGTTGGAAACGCGCTGGGGTGTGTTCGGAATTATTTCCTACGATTGGCTGCGTTCACATCTCGGATTGGTTTTTCTCTGTCTTGCCTTCTCTAACTTTCTTGAAAACACAAGCATGTTTCTCTGATAATAGTGTGTCGATC
The DNA here is from genome assembly GCA_000310025.1 of Ectocarpus siliculosus. Classification (NCBI taxonomy): domain Eukaryota; class Phaeophyceae; order Ectocarpales; family Ectocarpaceae; genus Ectocarpus; species Ectocarpus siliculosus. The sequence continues at coordinate 2,513,576 of FN649729.1, read as the reverse complement.
TGCTGCGTCTGTCTGCTGCCATAACACTGAGTGAGTTTAGAAACAACGGTTCGTTGTCGTAGCTTTGGGTGGGTGTGTAGGACACCAAGGTTTGCATCGGATGAAGTGTGAGACTTCCATATCGTCTCGAGACTACTTCAACCAGAACTCACCGAAAGAACAGCGAAAACACATACCTTGTAGCGAGCGACGAAAATAAAGTCTGCCACGCTTCTCGTCACCGCTTTCGCAGGGCCCGTTGCATGTTCGGGATTGAAATGTAGAGATGATGTGCTACCCGCTTGTTTTATCTCGGCTTAGCACCAACTCCTCTCGCATACGAACCATCCATCCATGCAAATTCCTCGCCATGCCCTGCCCTCGCCTTTCTTTCTGGTTACCGCATCTTCCTCCGTAAAACGTCCGATCCACGAATCCAGGATGTGCGACATGCAAACACTCTTCCACGGCGCTGTTATTCAACCGTAGCGGCTGGTGGCGAAACAAAGCTGATCCCGCTCTCGAAGAAGTCAAGCTACCACCGAGATCGCCGACGGCCTTGCGGCTCCAAACGCCCGACGGCCGAAGCTTGCACCCCCGCCGGCGGCGTGCTGCCAAGCGCCCCAACAAGAACAACAGCCCCCTCACGGATGCTCTCGACGGCGAGGAACGGCGTTCTAGGCAACGGCGACGGCGGGGAATCGTCGGCAATGCCGTCAAATCGAGTGGGGAGTACGTCACGGTCAGGGTCAGGCGAACCATCGAGGTCGAGGTGCCCCGCGGCTACCCCGTCAGCGAGAAGACGTGGACCGAGTTCAAGGCTGGGTGCAGCGTTACCTTCAACAAAAAAATCCGGGTGAGCGGAGGCGTAAAACGTTTATAGTGTGGAGGGTCGGTAACAGCCATGTATGCTTCGCTCTCGGGTGTGATGGGTGTGTTGTACGAGAATGCACGTGACGCGACTCTCGCCTCCTCTTTCTGTTCAAAAATTCACGCGGTTGTCAAGGGGATGCCGTCGGTATCTCTCACTCCGCTCTTAGCTGGCCGGGAATAGAGCGGTAGGAAACAACGTGTTGTTCGGTCTCTCCGTCTCTCTTCTTCTTTGAGAAGTATTTCATGTCTCTGTCTCTCTCCTGCCCACCCCCTCTCATTGAATTGACACTAATCCGCGGCATGGACTGGGCAAGAGTTGGGTGGGAAGTGTCGGTATTTGTTGCATTTCCCAGGGCTTTGAATTTGTGTTGCGTTCTCTAGTGTCAACAGTGGCAGCTTGAAAAACGGTTCCCTGTTGGTGTGATGGGGTTGAACATGGTGCTCGGATGGAAATCATGCACGTAGGTACTCACAAACAGACAGCCTCAGCACAAACAATGTTGGACCAATGACTTCGCACGCCCTGCGAGGTGTTTCTTGGTGTTTTGTCGGGCACAAGTGCACGACTCTTTGCGAGAAGTTCCGGAGGTACCACACGCTACTCTTGTTGTCCAAATGACCTTCTGCCGCTTGCAATACATTAGGGCAAGACAATCATGATGATGTGCTTTGTGCCCCTTTCAGTGGGGACATTGGTATGTCAGACAAAACTTCGTTGAGTCCAAGTCATTAGTCTAAAGGGTGTACAAAATATAAAGCCCGCCGTTCGGTGTAACGTTCGCGCACACGCACCACACTGGGCCCCGTTTTAGTTCGCCAGCGCAACCTCCAATTTCCTGCCATGCCCCCCCACCCCCACCCCCACCCCCCTATGCTCAACAATTTTACTCCCGTCCCCCCCGCGACGTACGACAGGCCGTGCTGTTGCCGTCGAAAGAGGAAATCTACCCAACCGCGGCCTTGTGGGCTTCGTGCTTCTACTCCAGCAACGACTACAAGATGCACAGATTCGACATCTCTGGAAAGGGGGGCGGCAAAGCGGAATGGGTGGCGCTGCTGGAAGAGACTCGGCAGGTCGCTGCGGAGGGAAGGAAGGAGAACGAGGACGAGCAGGAGAAGGAGGACGAGCACCAGCACGAGCACCAGCACCAGCCGAACGAATCTGCGGAAGCGGCGCGGGGGTCAGGAGACTGCCTCGACCAGCCTGAAACAAAGAAACTCGAGCAGGGCGAGGCGGGGGGAGGAGGGGAGGAAGGCGGCGCTGCTAGCGATGGTGGCTCTGACTGCGCCGGCCAAAAGGAGAAACGGTCGCCAGTAGAAGCCGAAGCTTCCCCTCACCACCCCTTCGGCGCCCCGCAGGAAAAGGGAGGAGGAGGAGGAGGGGATGCGAAGGGGGGCAGAAAGCTAACCGGTATCATCATCAATTCACTGAAGAAATGGTTCAGGGAATTAATGCCACACGGGCTGCACGGGCGTGGTGGCGTGAACGTACACATCGACTGGGTGGAGGTTCCACTCGCAGGCGGGAAGAAGTGCATGTTGTAAAGGGTACAGGAAGAAGCAGGTGCCTGCTGGAGCTGAGTAACCACACCGTGCAGAAAAACTCTCCTGGAAGTCGGCGGTGGACGCTAAGATTCCTCGGGTGCGGTGGGTGGATTGCGTGTGGGTGGGAACAAGCGCCGAAAAGTTGAACGCGCGAAGTGTATCGCAAAGCTTGAGAGAGATTCGAGTGAGTCCTCTTCCTCTGCTCAACCCGGCCTGAAACTCTACAGGTAAAATTCCCTACAAGGAGCCATTGTGAGTGGTTGTTCGTCCGTGCACTTTTGTTCTGTGATTCGCCGCTTTTTTTAACTGTGCCAGCGGGAGTCTTCGTGCCAGACGTGTTTTGTTGTGTGGTACGTTGTGCGTCGTACATGTCCTCGGGTCGGTCTGTGATCATGGTAGTTCGCCTTTCTTCGCCAGTGTGGACTGGCGCGTTAGTCGGACAAGCAATATATTATGTCAATTTGTTGTGAACGGGTCGGATTGGATGGATAAGTTCTAGAAGACTAAATGATGCCCAGGATATCGACAGAAAGGGAGTGAAACGGTAAGTACCTCGCGGGACCTTGGTTGTAGCGACGTACAGATGCGATCGCCCCTGGGCATATGATGCTTTTAACGGCGGCGGCAGTTTGGCATTTGTTTTTCTTGTCTTGTTTAGCTGGTTAAGGTTTTGTAAGGAATTGCCTAAGACGAACAATCCTTTTGTTGTCATTTTCGTGTTGTTCCGTTTGCCGTGTGAGTGATGACAAAAGGGGCCGTTCATGTTGCTCAACCATCGGCGAGCCCAGACGTGTAAGAGGTAGGGGAAGGGGGGGGAGGTATCTGTCTTCTTGTCCGGCGTACGAGCCTGTGGAGATACTGTCTCACACACTGAAAGTTTGTGACTCAATAGTCTATATTGTCAAGTCCTGTTCGCCGATCCCAAGGTGACGGGGAGGGTTGACCACGCCGCTCTGGTGCGATAGACTACAGGTTGGAGGTGAAAATCTCCAATAAATTTATCGCGTGGAGGGGAGGGTGCGAAGCGGCTTCTCCGGGCATGTACTGTAGTATGCATGTAGGCGTGATGCAACATAAGGGAATCAATCAATGCCGTTGTTTATTTGTGATGAAATATTAATATTGCTCCACACCACAGATAGATCTGTCACCGGGTGGGCTGTTGTAAGGAAGGGTAGTGAGTGTGTGTCGCACATCTGCATCTATCTCATGTCGTTCTATTTGATAGTTGATATTTGAGATCATTTTTTTGTTGTGGGCTTACGTTCGGACGCGTAAGAATTATTGTCACCTTGCATGGTATTTATTGTGGGGTGGGTGAGGAAATCTCTTAGTTGTGCGTACGTTGGTTCGATGTGAACCGGGTCTCTTCTTGGTTGGCTGTTTGATGCAAAAAAATAATCATGCAGCTTTTAACTACTGGTGGTGTATGCAGTATGCAGTCTGTGAGCAGTGGGCTCTGGTTCTTGAAAGAAAGATTTTGTCCTGCAATACGTACGTTCTTCTTTGAGTTGCTGGATTGCTGTCCTTGAGAGTTTGGTTTATTGTGGTTGTTCGCAGGCGAGTTTGTTCGAAGTAGTAACTGTTTTTTGTCTACCACAGCATAGTTTTTGTGTTTTTCGGATATTGACGAGTCTGGGGTGACGGGATGAATATTGTTTCTCGTGTGGTGAGGTACAGAAAACGGAAACCCTGTGTTTTGCTGCTGTGCGAGGACACACAACCGGAAATAAATTCGGAGAAGAAGCTGGAATTTTCTTTCGGGGTCTCCTCCGCTTTACCACTCAGTCTGACCCTCACTAAACTGCTTATATTATCGATCGATCGATGTGTTGGTGCTTGAGTAAGGACTGATGATGATCTACGTAGATTGACTGGAGCGATCGATGCTACGTGATGATGCGTACGGACCAGATGTAGTTGTCGTAAACCTGACTACTACAGCAGTACGCGACCGAGAAATAGTTCCACCGAACACCAGAAAAACACGAATACTCACGGTATGTGGCACTCCTACAATCGAGGGTCTGGCGAGGAGCACAACAGCTGAACGGCCACAGAAACAAGGGAATTACCGAGACTGCGTGCGACGGCACAAGAGTCCGGAGATAAGTTACTTGAGTGTGCATCAAGGGTAAAGCACGTACCACAGAGTGATGGCAGAAACAGCTCGGGGGAGGTGGCCCCCCGAACCACCATCTCAAACCGCATTATTGTCCGCCAACACAACGGTAGAGCAGGGAGAAAGTAGCAGCAAAAACCGCGACGAAATTCCCCTTCCGTCGAGAACTCAACTCACAAAAGCTGAGCCCGCAACGGCTTTACGAGCGAGAGGATGATTGGGCCGTGTTGTTTCTTACGCTCCTGGGAGACTGCTGCCAAATTTCGCTCGAGAACGACAGCCTCGAGTTCGACGTACTTCCAGCTATTAGCATCGCGGGACCGGGAGTGTCGGGGTGAATCGAGTGTCGAAGATAGAGCCGCTGTCCTCCTGAACGGCTTCGCAGTGTGGAGGGAATTTGTACGAGTGGGCGCCCGGAACTTATCCGTCCCCAAAGCGCCGTGTCTAGTCTGGAGCTAGACTACATGGGTGCAGCACGGGCCAAAGGACACGGCCAAGGACGTCGCGCTATCGTGCACGACTGCAACAATCGAGCTTGGTACGTACACGTTTACCAAGCAGTCGGGAGGGAGGTCCGACCGGCTGCCACGGCACACCATTCACTACCCTCACGGGTGATGTGTTTTTTTTCTTTTTATTCTTGAGCGTGAGTGTGCAGTTCTTCGGCTGATGCTCGGCGACATCACATTGGACGCCCACCAACACCACCGCCACAGAGGCAGCAGCAGCACTGCTGTACCCGACACCGGCCCTATCAGAAGCGGCCGGCGAGGGGCGGTACGCCACATGTACGCCTCCTACGGGACAACCAACAACCGATCTCCACCACACCAAAAACCCACCAGCCCCCGTGCCCTACTCCACCCATACCGTATTCCCGGCGAAAAACCGGACACATGCACTACATATCCGGAAACCAGGAGAACCGGCAAAGGGTTGTTACAGCTGCCAAGCAATCGTCAAGGTGGCGACGCCTAAGCGGAGAGGAGGCAAGCTCCTCCTGCCGCCTTGATCTTCTGTTCGGCGAGCTTGCTGAAGATCTTGGCGCGCACGATGATGGGCACCGCGGGGAGCTTTCCCTTGCCCAGCACCTTGAAGTAGCCCTGTATCAACCAACACGGGAAGGTAGTAAAGACAGATGGGGGTAGGGTGGAGGACAAAATAAGCCGTGTCAATAATGCGGAAAAGTATTACGACAGATGGGGGTGGAGTGGAGGCGAAAAGCACATGTCCATCCAAACATGTTGCACGCGGAGTCGAGGGGAGTAAAAAGGGTCAAGCAGAGCAAAAAAGATAAAAGACGGGATGGTGGACGGTAGCAGACGGTAAACGCGGCGAGCCAAAAAAGTCCATGGTTGGAACGCTGACGTGAGTCGCTGAAGCAAGCACTCTTTCAGCAACGGTTTTCATCGTCTAGCAACCGACATTTTTCGTAGATTGTTCGCGGTCACCACCAGCAACTTGTGACGCTACACGCCGGGCGTCGCGGCCTTACAAGGACAGAGGCGATAGGCCAAGCGTACTCGCCACCTCCAGCAACGCAAAGGGGGGTGGGGGTACACATATTGAAGCGGAGCAACAGCACTTGCGGCTGCCATACAAAACAAACAGGACCAACACAAGGAAGATCAACGGTTGTTGGGCTTTTAAGCGGGGGCTAATTGCAGCCGCCCCTTCGAGAAAGCAGGCACTTGAGGGTACACAAAGCAATTACAGCACAATCTGCGCGAGTTGCAGCCCAACCTCGAATGCTGCTCTGCGGTGCGTCCAAGGTTTGTGTAGGGCCGTTTTAACATTTTACTACTTTCGTTCTTTCCCGCTCGCGGACAGCAAGATTGCACTCAGCGTGCCTGGCACGTATCGCACCATGCGGTGCGCTGTGCCAAGAGCTAGTCGCGCTTGACCGCCCGGATACGGAAGTCAAGGATTTGGTTTTCTCGCTGGGGGTCTGGTTCTAGTAATTACAGTAGTTGGTTCAAGTCACTTGGCGCAAAACGAAGGCCAACGCAGGTCACAGTATCACAGACAAAGCCACAGCCACAGCATCACAAAAATCTCCACCTCCCCCACAACTGTCAGCAATGTCTACGTTCCACAACTCCCAGCCTCTACAATAGTAGCGCGGAGCAGACACCCCCATGTATGTCAACTGCCCTTGACAACTCTCCAGTTGGCAACAACGGTCGCGGTCAGAAGCAGGACAGTTCTTCCTCTCTCGGTTCCCAGACAGGCTACAAGAAAGTCGACAAGTTGACCGATATCAAAATGCATCGACCGCGAGTGCCGCAGCGGTAAGTTCCTCAAGAAGGAAGCGAACTAGGGTAATCGGTGACACGAGGTGTTCCAAATGTGCGTGGTTCAAGCTGTGGTATCGCGCATTTTTCAACGTTTTTTGTTTTTTTCGTGGCATGTATGACTTGAAGCCATGGATGCCGTAGGTCAGGCATTTTTCGGCGTTTTTTTTCTGAGGCCTCTCTCTCGTGCGTGTCCCTCTCACCCATGGTGTCTTCCTCTTTTGATGAAACCCCTTACAGTACAACTACAATTGAGTATTGTGTGTCACATGGTAATCAGTCTGTTGTTTGGCATCATGTATAATCGCGCCGTGCGCTTGGGCGGCAACCAACAACAACACGCCACACCCGGGGTGGTAAAATGTACACACAGACAACAACAACAACAACAACAACAGAGGCCAACCGCAACAAAAGAGAAGAAACGCCAATATAAGACACGCTACACAACGAGACACACAGAGAACGAATAGGCCACGTAGTTTCAAGCAAAAAAATACACATCCAAGAATACCACAAAACCTCACGTTGTCAGTCACGTCGATGACCGGTGCCTTTCCGCCGCCAGCCTTGGCCTGCTCCATGGTCCCCTCGGGCAGCATGGACCACAGCTTGTCGAGGTTCACGATGGGGCAGTGTTCCCGGTTGCGCAACACGTGGAAGTGGCGCATACCCACCTGTCGTTGTTGTCGGGTGGAGATTCGAGGGATGAGACAGGACGGTTCGGTTCTTCGAATGCCCCACCAGCAGGGCGGATCACTAAACAGCGTCGACAAACGAAAACAACGTGAGGCACAAATGAGCTACCGTACAGGAACAAATAGGCTGTGACGGGTTAAGCACAACCCTAAGTGGAGGAAAATGTGCTTCATTCGAGGCGAGAAGGGCGACGCTAAGCCGATCGGGGGGGGGGGGGGGGGGGCCCCCGCCCCAACCGCCTCCCTTTTTTCCACTCCCCCCCC
>FN649729.1:2475069-2489954 GCA_000310025.1 Ectocarpus siliculosus | reverse complement strand
ATCATCACCCGCGAGTGGGGCAGCGCCATGCGCTTTCCTTGCACGTTTGGACACACCGCAGCGGCGCACGGCCCAACCGGATCGATGCCAGGGGAGCAAAACAGCCAGAGAAACAGAGGGAGGGTGGGCCACATACAGAGAAAGAACGCGCGGTTTCGCTCGGGTTCGGGTTCTAATGGGCAAGCAAACACGCGCGGAGCATGAATTGCCAGGGGCGCAAAACCTGGCGTGCATCACAACCCGTCCCACCCCCTACACGCCACTACGGGCTCGTTTGACACACAACAGCAGCAGCAACCTTTCCTTCCGTCACACCACCGCGGTGATGGGGGGGAAACACAAAATACGACACTCCGAAGACAAGAGCAACACAAAAAAAAAGGCCTAGATACAGCGACACACATTGGACAGAGTCAGGAAAGCGTCCTCTCTGTATCATATTTCCCTGGCGTGTTTTTACGCGGATGCGAACAACGACAGAGTTGTGAGAGAGCAAAGAGCGCGCTGCGGGGCGAGCGACGACCTGCACCACTCCCAGCCCGCACCCATCTTATGGAGGCGGTGCATCCATCCATCTATATGGAGGCTGTGGCGGGGGTGGGGTAGATGCACACATTCAACGCCACCGGTTCACCTTCGCCCCCGCCGCGAGGATGAACGAAGCCATCGATGCGGCAAGCCCGACGTTGATCGTCACCACTTCTGAGCGGATGTGCTGCATGGTGTCGAAGAGGGCCAGGCCGGCGATGACCGAGCCACCGGGGCAGTTGACGTACAGGTAGATGGGCTTCGTACTGTCTTCGGAATCGAGGTACTGCAATCGGGCGAGAGCAACAAAAAAGAGGGAAATTCACGCAAAGTGTGTTCAAATTAGGGAAGGGGGGAGGGGCGTCTGCGGTGGGAAAAGCAGCGCAAAGGTGTAGCCATGAGGTGGACATGTCGGTCGCCGCAAAAAGCCGTTGTAAGGATTTTTGGTGCATTGCCCTTGGAGGTCCGTCACTGGGAATACGAAAGGAGGGGTACGCGTACTTCAGTCTAGAATGGACCGATTGGGTGGATGGAGGGACGGGGGTCAATTCGCAAAGCAGATTTGTGTCGTAGATGTAGCTGCGTGGTGCGCGACAGCATTCGCGGGTGGCTGTAAACAACATACAGTACATCATGGTGGTGGGCGCTACGACGTCAACACAAACTTGGCATCAGAGAACCAAAGCAGATACAACAGCAGCGACAATAACAAGGCTGGCCTTTCGCGTTCGTGACGGCTTTGTTTCTTTCTTTCGGGTGCTGAGGCAAAAAAACAGCACCGGACGGCAGTGTGGGCAGGTAATCAACCTTGGACAAAAAAAGAATCAGCCAAGTACATAACCGCAGGAGGGGGTCCAACCCCCGCTCCTATGTGACCCCGGTTGGGTCGTCTAGCTAGTAGAAGTGGAGGATGGGGGCCAGAGGGGCAGACGACAGAGCCCAATGACGGGAGAAAAACAAAAAAAAATACATGCTTACATATATTTTCTAACAAAGAACTAGGAAGTACATTTTTCGCAAGCGAGACCCGAGCAAAACAACAAAATCTCACCAGCAGAACCCCGATGATCTGATTGGCCAGCTCGTCGTCGATCTCTTGCCCCAAGAAAATGATCCGCTCACGGTAGAGCCGGTTGTAGATGTCCACCCAGTCCGCGGTAGGCGCCCCTGGCACTCGGTACGCCACCTTCACGAATCATATAGATTTACAGACGCGAGAACGACGCAAGGGTAGAACAAACAGATGTGTTGACTGGCTTGGCCACGTCGGCTCTACCTGTGTGCGTCGACAGCGCTCTGTCTGCATCTGTGCTGCACTAGCTTGACCAAAAACACAGTGGGATCGGCATGCGCGAGGTGTGTTGCTCTCACAAGTACAATAACTTGGAGCTAACAAAACACAGGATCCATCACCTTCCATTTGTGCAGAATGATTTATAATGCCACGCAGTATGTATGCATAGCAGCAGGACGACAGATATATGAAAGAAAAAATAGAAATCAGAGCGAGCCTCGGTGCGTCTGCTCCCCCAGCTGTTGGCAGCATCGCACACGCAACACCCACCACCTCGAGGCGGCCATGGCGCGGGAGCGCGGCAGCAGCACTTGGGTACTTGTTGCAGCAGCACCGGGGCAGTTGCTGCATCAACGCATACGCGAAGTGAACCAACCTTGTGCTAACACTAGAGGAGTGCCAACATGTCATCGGCACACAGACCTGCTGGCCCATTCCTTCCCCCTCTTCCTTCTTGCTCCAACCCTTCCATGGGCACGTCCATTGCTGCACCCAAGACGATGCAAGACCACAAAATCTCCCTTGTCCAGTTGTTGGGCTAACAACAAATCCCCCGAAATGCGGGAAAGCCACCCAAGAAACTGGACATGTCTCCCGGGCGACTTGGGGGCTCGTTACCTCCACGCCCGGGGCGAAAAACGCTGTCACGAAACTGCGCATTCGCCTCCCATGGGTAACTCTGATGATACTGCTGTGCCCCGCAGCACGACGCTAAGAGGCTTGTCATCGTTGATGACTTGCAAGGGACATCACGGGAACATGGAAGCCACAGATCAAACAAACGGTGGGTACCGGGTGGATCATGCCTGTTCCGTTGCTTCCGATGGGTCCTGCTGTACCTTGCTCAGAGGCACACACAAGTGCCTTATGCGTGCATGCAACTAATGTGAACATCCCTGCCACAAACGACGCGCAAAAGCCTTGTGGGAGAGACCATAAAAGCAACGTGTTTGAACGCGGTGACAAGGCAAGAGCTATATGATAGCGCTTGCTTGCAGCGAACCTCTTTCGTATTCTTGTACTTCATACAACAACACAACGAATTCCATCTCTTCCACAGACATGATGAGTCCGGGACAGAATAGCAATGACTTAATTCAACGGCAAACCTGCGTCTCTACGATTCCCCAAGCAGCATACAGCGATATCCCCCTTCTGGTGGGTACCAGCAGAACAGGCTCTCAGCACGAGACACTATTGACTGCTGTTGAGAAGGCGACCACCTCTCGCACGCCCACTTGTGTTGGCGAGTATGTACACATGTACACAGATCGCACACACCTTAGGCACGCCGATGGGCATCATCACCGTGGAGGCGGCCCCCGACTTCGCCGTCGACAATCGTCGGTAGGTCCTCGCCTCCCGCCCGAGAGCCGACGTCGCTCCCGGCGTCCTGAGGCCGGGCGACATGGTGCCCGTCATGAACGCCGATGGCGAGCCGAAAAACGCGGTCGCCTGGCCTACCAGCAGCGCCCCAACAACGGCGCAGAAGCCGCGCGCCATGTTTTCTCCGGGCGTTTTTTCTGAGGCAATATTTGAGGGGAAGAACACGATCGGAGCGGCAGAGTGGGCCGGAATTCGTAGAGTGGACAAGGGGCGGTGCAGTGGTGTAGTCAGCCCAGAGAACAAGCAGAAGCCGGCGATTGCAACGTGTCAGTTGAGAAGGATTCTACAGCAGTACATGATTGTTGCTGGGAGACAAGCAGGAGCGTCCATCAACAAGCTGGCATGAGCAACTAACGGAAACAGCAAGAGCAGGCGCTTCTTGAGTGGGCACCTGCATCTCATGACATTCCAGCACACATGTCATCGATGAGCACACGGTAGCGCGCAGTAGTAAGGGCTCACACAGCAGCATCAAAGAGGGCAAACAACACACAGCCGCAGCCGTCGCATACACGACGAGTTGTAGTTGGGAAAGCAAGTGTATTTGCATTACCTCGAAAGAAACAAACAACACGCTGAGTACAACGGGTAAAAAACCTGCTCACGATTCTCGACGGTGGGTAGCTTTGTCGCTGCTCTCTCCCAATGCTTTGTGTCCGGCCCGTGCGTCGTCGCGTGTGGAGCAGCAAACCCGTGGGAGCACGCGCGGGGGCACCGCCATCAGAAAAAAAATTAGCTGGTTGTGGAACGAATGAGGCGTGTTTGCAAACTAAAGTAGGGGATATTTTTTCCCCGTCCCCTCTCTCTTCTCGAATTAGCACGCGAAGAAGATTCCACTGGCACACTGGAAGGAAAGATTCATACACAGACACAGAGAGAGGCAGGGCTCGAGCTTTGAAAAAAAAAAAAACAGCATTTTTTCCGAAGGCGCGCACTCACCGCCGTCGCACTCCCAACACTCAAAGCCCACACAGCAGTCAGTGGATTTGAAACCAACGGTGGTAGGCACAGCACAAGGCCGACAGCTCGTTTTGCTGGGTCTCGTCGCTACTTCTTTGCATCCGCATTCGTGGGAGCGGTGGTGGTGGTGTCTGTCGGACACTAAGGAATCTTCGTATTTTGTAGAGACATCTTCGAGATACATCAGCGCCTTTTCAGCAGCAGGCAGCAGGCAACCAGCAGAGCAGGCAGCCCTCCGGCCCTGAAGGGACAGGCCTGGAGCATCCAAGACAGCAGTAGTTCGAGCATCTACAAGGTGAGACGCTTCCCAGGCCACAAGGGCTTACTCTAGTAATGATCCACGGGCTTACTCTATAGTATTGATCGAGCCCCCAGTAGCGGCGGTAGATTTGCGTATGGTACGTGCTCGTGGATTTTACGCTACACCTGCAGCTAGCAGCAAGCAATAGCTGCATGTGTTCCCTGACACTCCACCTGTTGAAACAGAGGAACGTGGTATACATCATACTCTCCTGGTCGTCGTGTTAGAGAGGGAAGGCGGAGATTGCCTCCTCGCTCCTGCTTGGTTGCATTGCGCTGATGGCCCCTCTCTCTCTCTTCTTCTGCTGTTTTTCCACAAACAGCCACTTCGAAGGGGCGAAGTTCCAGCAACAGGCAGCACAGCAAGCAGCTAACAGGACCGCACAGATCAGACATCATGAGGTGAGACCTTTCCCCTTGCCCCCCCGAAAGCACACTGGATCTTCGCTAGCGGCGCTTTGGGTGCCATTGTACGGGCACAGAGGCACGCTCGCGCAACCGGGCACATGTAGATCCCCCGTATATATATATGCCGTCCATCATATGACATGCGCTCCTGACAACCTGAACAGCAACCTGGCGCGTGTCCGCTTTTCTCCGCATACTGCTGCAACGCTGCAACCGACCACGTGTGTGTTTCCTGTCGACAAGTATATACTGGTATTGCACACCACGCCAACACCCTTTAGCTGAGTTACGTAGCCCTCCTTCGTTATGGTTGGGTGCAAGGCCGGTGTCCCCCTCGTACGGTCGAGCACGGCTCTCCATAGTGCTGGGCAAACCTCCATTGATCTACAACACAAACCTGTTGTTTTTCTCTTTTTTTTTTTAAAGATCCTGCGCACCACGAGCCTGGAGCGCGTGCCATTCTTTCCCTCCGCCCCCCCACTAACTGATTTTTCCCATGAACTGATTTTTTTTTTTTTTTTGCAATTTCACAAGATGTGTGCTCTTTGCAACAACGACGCATTACCGTTCCACCCCGCGTGCCTCCCTGGCATCAAGTGCGTGCCTCTACTAAAAGTTCAAATAGATTGAAATTGCGTTGTTTATAATGTGAGGCTGTTTGTTTTTGTGATGGGTTCTTCGTGTGTGGTTGTATGTACTGAACGCAGTGAGTGGCATGTTGATGCACCCACCGCTCCATGCTTCGTTGTTGATGGATCAACAGAGCGAGGGGTGGACGCGGTTGGTTGCGATACTGCAAAAAAGTGAATGTTGAATATTTCGTTCATCGGGGGTCTACATTCGTCGCACATAGTATTTCGGAGAACATCTTGAACCTATTGTTCATATGCATATGAATATGTATACCATATAGGCTAGCTTACCCAAGAGGGACCAAAATAGTACGCAAGTCAATAGAAATCAACGACAGATAAGCCTAGAACCCCCATCCGGCCTCTACACGCTATGCTATGTAAACATAGACTGGAAGTCAACATCGCGGGCCAGAGATACATATTTTGCTCAATCTTTTGTGGTACTTCACAAAAGAGACGGTCATCATCCGGAAAGGAAATGCCATTGCTGTTGTTGCCTTCACATTAATAACCGTTCCGGTCTCTCTAGCTTCATCTGTTGTACGTTAATAGAGTCTTAACTCTTGACGCTCTCAATCCCGGTGGTCTCAGGTTAACTTACCCAGAACGTATAATAAATGTATGTGGACCGAAATAGTCCGCAAGTCAAAAGAAATCAACACCAAATAGCCTAGAACCCTCCGCCTGCCTCTACACGCTATGCGAGGTAAACATAGACTAGAAGTCAATATCACGGGCCAGAGTGGTAGGTATATTCCCTGGTTCAGTCTTGGTACTTCAGAGACAGCAGTATGAAGTCATCTTCTGGTATCCTGAACCCTTCTCCGACGGCATCTTCTGGTGTCCTGAACCCTTCTCCGACGGCGGCGGTAGTGGGAAAGGAAAATACAATATTGCAACGAAAGAGGAAAAGACGAAGAAGAAAAACAGAGAAAAAAGAGAATGACACACGCCAGAACCACTACAACTGCACTGCTGTACATCAGAGTATCTCGAACCTCCTTTGCATATCCAAGATGCGCTGAAAGGGTGCCAAGTGTTTCGGCGAGCCAGCATCGATTTATTTAACTCGCGCCCCCCCCTCGTTTGTGGTCCTCCCGCGGGAACAAACGATTTTCCTCATGTACGGTGCGTTTCCGACACAACCCCCCCCCCCTCCCCCCCCGCAGCCGTCTCGCACTCCGTTGCATCCTTGTATTTGGTTGTGTTTTTGGCGCCCCCGCGGCAGCGCTCGAAGCGGTCTCCTCGCTGCATTGGCTGCGTCTCCGCGATAATATGCGTAGATATCCACACACACATGCACGCCGAACCAACTGGCATTGTTACATGGATGGCCCACCCCCCATCCCGCCGCGCCCCCATTCCATCCGCACAGTAGGGACAACAACACGTGGGATGGGAGCTACTCCGTCTCGTGTAGCTACAGCACCCGCCCGGTGACCCCCGCACAAGAAGGCGAACAAAAAAAACATAATCACGCCGCGAACGGCGAGGGCTTCCCGGGCTCAGATCAGCAGCAGCAGCAGCAGCAGCAGCAGAAGGGCGTCTTCATTCGAGGGGCGGATCGGCGCGCCCTGCAGAACCTCCGCGTCGTCCGGCGCAACCTCGTCTACGCCATCGGTCTGTCGCCCAACTTCGCCCAGGTCAACACGCTCAAGCAGGTGAACAGAACAGAAGCAGTAGCCGTTTAAGCTGGTGCGCACAGCGCCGCATTTTCCATCCGTCAGTGGCATTTGTTGTGTCTCTGTTCCTTCTGATCTAGCACACCCATCGGTTGCGGAACGACTTTTTTCACGTGCACCCTCGTGAAATTTCAACGTCTGGTTTGCAGTAGTTGATCGGCAGTTGCGGACACGCGCATTGATATCGATCGCTCTCTTCTCGGGAAAACAAGAAACATGTTGGGTTCGTGTTTGTTTGGACAAAATGACAGATGACAGCATCCGCTTCCTGCCTACACTAGCCAAGCGGCAACGAACACACCGCACCTCTCCCCTGCGCGGAGCGCATGTCCGATTGCTAGTAAAAATCGACCCTTTTTTCTAGAGACCAGACCGACCCCCCACAATGGTACCAAACATTACAACCATCCTCCACCATCTTGTTTTGGCCTCCGGCGGAGCAGCGCATGTTCAATTGCTCCAATCGACCTTCGTTCTCAGACAAAACCAACCCTCAGCAAGCCCACCCCAATACACAGCAACCAACCCCACCATTTTTTTTTCCCTTCCGGTGTCTGTGTGCCAGCCGGAGTACTTCGGCCAGTACGGCGAAATCGCCAAGCTTGTCATCAACCACCACGAGGGCGTCCCCCAGGACGACCCTCGCTACGGCTCGGCCAGCGCGTACATCACCTTCCGCCGCCAGGAGGACGCGTGGGCGGCCGTCTGCTCCGTCGACGGCTTCCGCCTGATGGGGCGCACCATTCGGGCAAGCTTCGGCACGACCAAGTACTGCAACAGCTTCCTGCGAAACCTCCCCTGCAACAACCCGGATTGCCTCTACCTTCATGAGCTGGGCGACGAGGAGGACCGTTTCACCAAGGTATGTACAACATGTTTTTTTGGTCGACGTTTTGCAACACCCTTGCTCTTTCTTTTTTCGTGCCCTTCGCCGGTCGTCTAAGCCGCGTTGTGTATGTGTACAATATTCCTGTTGTTGTTCCGACGGCGTCGGCGTTGTTGTTTTTTCCTTTGTGGTTCTGCATTGGGTTGATTCGTTGTCAGAGTTTGTGAAGACAACAACAACAACAACAGCAAGAGTTTCCTTGTGCCAACCGTCGCTCGAGCAATGCATACATGTATGACTTTTCGGCAAATGGGCGTGGATTGTTTTGCGTAGAACAGCTTTTCCTTATCTTGCCCCGTCTCCCATGACCCAGGTCCGTCTGTTTCGTGTACACAACGGACACGCTTTCATATTCGTCGCGCCTGTCCATTGAGCACACCCATGATGGTTTGGTTTCGCATACACAACCAGACAGAGAAATGACACGTTATAGAAGTATACATTTATTTATATTTCAGGATGGATTTTCATCGTGTTCTCGCGCTGAAATTTCAGGCTCGAAGGGTCTTGTACGAGTGTTTTATCGCGTTTTTGGTTGTGACCACGTAGCTATTACTTTCCCCACAGAAACGAAGCATGCGGAACACGTTGCTTTTCGAAAGTACAATTGGGTGTCATGTGAAGAGGCGGCGGAAGTCTCATGTCGCGTCCGTTTTCCGGCGGCGGTGTCGACGAAAAGCATGCATACCACGTACTAGCTTTCCACGGCACCGAAAGCCCTCACCCTCCTCTCCGACGTTTCAGCAACGACGACCTTCCCATCCTGTCCACAAAACAGCAGTGTTTCCGTTACTTAAATCCACTTTTTTTTTTTTTAAACGCGCGCAGGACGAGGTCCAGCTCGGCCTCGCCCGGCACGGGTCCAGCTTCGCGTTCAAGGAAGAGGTCCTCGGAGACCGCGGCAACACGGCCGCCCCCCGGCCGACGAACCCGGTGTTTCCCCCGCCCTGCGCGATGCTGCCGGCGCCGTACCGAAGAGAGGGCGCCGGGAAGCCCCAGCGAGACGGTGGCAACATGGGCGTGGGCGGCAGGCAGCAGCACCAGCACCAGCACGATTGTGAGATCTACCGCCACGGCAACACGGGGGGGAACGGTCCTCCGCCACCAAAAGCACTGCCGATGTCGTTGCCACCCTCCCCGCAGGTCTGCCACCCTTGCCGGACCCGTGGCGGCGGTTGCTGTGGAGGAGCGTTTCCGGGAGCTGAGGCGGCGAGGTGGGCGGGCAGCGGCGCCCCGTTGACGCCGGGCTCGCCCCTGCCGCTCGACGGAGGCGGCCTCAGCCTCAGCGGCAGCGACGAGCGGCCCCGCAGGAGGAGGCACCGCGGGCAGCGTGGGCGGAGGGGCGGGGCGACTGGCGCGCCGGGGTTGGTGGGCCACGGCAACGACGGCTGCGGCGGCCCGACGGCGCCCGCGCAGCAGCAATACGGCCACCACGCCGGCGTGCCGAACGAGTACGGGGAGCAGATGACCCCCGCCGGTCAACAAGCGAGCCACTTCGAGTTGACGGCGGCGGCGGCGGCGAGAGCGGGTCTGGGGTCGCCGACGGGGGACGTGTTCCGCCTGCCCGACCATGTTTTCGACCGACCCTTCGAGTTCGGCGGCGGCGGCGGCGGCGGTCGCGCGGACGACCTTTCGAACGGTGGCGGAAACCCGTACTATCCCGCGCCGCAGCCCGCTCAAGGCTTCGGCGGCGGTTCGTACGGCAGCAGTGCCGGCTGGGGAAAGGGGCGCAACTCCCCCCTGGCCACACCGGAGACGCTAAGCAACACCCCCCCGTTAGAGCTGTCGCCGCTGGACGGCTCGTCCCCTACTTCAGCCTCCGCCTCTTTCCAGGGTTTCGGCTGCGCCGGCGGCGGTGCCTCCGACCCGTCGGCACAAGAGCTGTGGAACCGAACTCAGTACAGGCACCCTGCGAGGCCAGCGCCGCCGTTTTTCGGGATGAGGGACGCTGCCGGGGCGCCGCAACAGCAGCAGAGCGGCGCTGCTAGCGGTCAGCAGCAGCAGCAGCAGCAGCAGCATAAGCTACTAAGGCAGCAGCGAGAGCAGCTGGTGATGCAGATGCAGCGGCAACGATACGAGCTGGAGAGCATCGCCGCGTTGACGCAGCAGATCGAACAGCTCCAGCGCTCCGCCGAGGAGAGCAACAAGGGCGGCGGGGTAGTTCTAGGGCACTTCGGCGGCGATCCGAGCCGATCGCGCGCGCTGGGCGTAGACTTGCCGGACATGAGCCGCCTCCCTCCTCCCCCTCCTCCTCCTCCCGACAGCAGCAACAGCGGCTCCTACTCAACCGCCGAGCTCTCCTCTGTGGGGGACCAGCTGGCCGCTCTCTCCTGGGACGACCGCGAGGATGTCGCCGGTGAGGCAGCGGGCGGGGCTACCATCAACGCTGCTGGGACGCTCGCACCTTCTTCGGGCGCCCCTCACCAGGGCTCCTACGGTGCTGGGGAATCGATCCACGGTTTGGCGGAAGGAAGACGGGACGAAGACGTTGGAACGACCTGGGCGGGGGTGCCGTCCCCGCTGGCTGGATTTGGGTCCTTGGCCCTGCTCTCGGCGGCGTCTCAAGCAGAGGTGAGAGAAGAAGAGAGAAGGAATGCTGGCGATCTCAAGGCGGAGAGTCGGCCCTCTACACCCTGGATGATGCCGGCTTGTTTGTTGTTGGAAGCAGCAGGGCGTTTGCGCTGGTGCGATGCACAGCCTTGAAGTGGTGGCGAAAAATGTACTGTAGCGCCATGAAACTCTTAATGAAACCTAGTTGCTTGTGGCGTATAGAAGCCGAGATCATACCCCTAGACTAGTCAGCGCTGACGAGTCTAGTGGTTTGATTTCGGCTTCTACGGGCGGCAAGCCAGGTATCGTGAACGGAAGGAGAAACCTTTTGGAACAAATCGAGTCCAAGATGTTCTCGCATGCAGATATCGCAGAAATGTATGTGGCGGATCATGTCAGCAGGGGGCCCGCTCAGCCGTGACCATATCGAACCCAGAACTCACCCGCCCCTCTCCCTCTCGCCTTCTTGCCTTGCACGCGTCTTTTTTTTTTTGTTCCTTTCATTATCGTCTCCGCGTCTTGCGCTTGGGCGTATTCAGGCGTCTGAGTGGCGTCGTGCAACTCCAAGGTTGTTCGCTTAGGAGAGAACACCCTCTTCTTGTGGAGCGAAACACAAACGAAGAAGAAACACCTGCATAGGCTAGATTTGTTCTTAATTAGTTCCATCCTGTCTTTCTCTCGACGTCTATGTACGAGGTCTGGGATCGGCTTACACAGTAGTTTTTGTAGACATGGAGGACTAATGCTGTAGATTGGCCGTAGCTGGCTTTCCCGTGAATATTTGTTAAACGGTATGAGTTTTTGTCGGGGTCATATTGTCGCGGTTCTTTTATATCGCGTTTGGGGCATACAAGGCGTGTCAGCCGCGAAAACGCAACGGTACATGGAACATCGTTTGGGGCAAAAACGCACCGTTGCCTGGAATATTGTGGAGTTTGGGGGGTGATGTGTGGGGGGGGGGGGGGAGGGGGGGTACGACAACAGGGTATGTAGGATCGGAGGCTGGCCAAGCTTCGTTTCCGAGACAACACGACCCTCGTCACCAGGCCCCGTAAAGGGGTACGCTTGATGAAGACCATTTTGTTGGACATTTTGCTGAGTCGAGGAACACGAACAGCGTGGTAGTCGGCGAGATCAAAAACGGTTCGTGGGACCCCGTGCGGCAGCTACCAAGTCGTGGGTGCACGATATCGGCAAGCTCGGTGATGATTGCGGGGATTATGCGTGTTTGCGGCACGTTGGTTGGGTGGTGGGTAGCCTCTTCAAATAGATGATGGTACATCACGTCTCGCGTAGAAATGACGAACGAGAGCATACGCCACTGATCTTTTATATCCAGCGCGTTAGTTGGCTTTTGCAGGGCCCGGCCTAAATCCGCTCGGTTGGAGGGGGGAGAAAAACGCTCACTCCGGGATGATCACGAATACACGTTCTCAAAGAGAGCGGAGTGCGCAGCCATTGGAAGGGAAGGGGTGAATCAAGGTATAGCAGTATGTGTATTGGAACACAGAGACAAGCGACGATTTCCTTGGGAAGCAACGAAGATTATAGTAAACCGGAGGGGGGGGGGGGGGAGCATTTAGTACATTCTTCGGGGTCAAGCGGGATCTAGTCGTCTTTTTGGAGGGGTCAGGGTAGTGAAACGGTTGGACGAGCGAACTACGTATCCTTGGCTCCCGTTATTTTTGTGGTCCCGCAAATGCGTTTTTCTGTACACGGAATCTGAATTGTGGCCTTGTAGGTTGGTTTCGGAGTAGTAGCGCGTGTTTCCTTTCCAGCCTTTGCGTCGTCGCGTCTGCGATTTGTTTGATCGGGCGGTGCACCCATTATCAGCAGTATTGGGGACAATTTTGATGTTGCGGCGAGGGGCACACGCCGTCCCTGCTGAGGCCTTCTTGCTAGTAAAACGTTGAACTACCATGAATGAACTCATTGTACAGGAGAGTCGATTGGGATTGAAGGTCTTGACGCGTTCCACGGAGTTGGTGGCGAGAGTCCGGGTGAAACGCGAGCAAGCCAACGGAGGATTTTTTTGTCGGTAGTATGTCGTCGCATTCGATATCGTACCTGCGCCCGTGCGGCTTCCGTCGACTTCGGGTTTTTGGCTGGAGCTCACTCACTCACGGTAGACGGTTTTCGCCCCGTAAAAAACACAAGGAAAAACAGCACAACCGAGCGCGCCTCGGCGTGTTTTCATGAAAGTAGGGCGAGTGCCGATATTCCCCCTGGTGCCCGGCTGGAGTTGGGCATGTAAGGACCCACTGGTGTACAAGATTTTTTAGCAGGTGGAATGTAGATGCACGTTTGGTGACTGCGTTTGGCGCACATACCTACGGACACCGGGAGAACAAATAAATGCATGGGTACGAGCAACACAAGGAAGGCTCCCCTTCGGGAGTTGGGTGGCTTGACTCTCGGTGGCGACGCAGGAGGGCACGGTCTATCAACGTCATCGCGGTCGTATCGTTGCATCTCAACGTCATGACGTTCGGTAGTGGGTGCCGGTTTCGCCTTTTTGCCTGGAAGTTTGCATCGTGTGCGGGGTACAAGTGTTTGTTTTTGCTCGTCGCGACTTTTCGTGTATGCGTAGTTTGTGTTCTCGCGAAAATAGATTCAAGACACCCTACTTATTTACTTCGAATCTGGGCCCGCTGGGGCGGGGGGATGGGGGGACTCTAATGTCTTAATATTTGCGTATGAGGGGCACCGTGGATGGAAACCCCTCTGCGGTAGGGGGGACAATGATTTATTTTCGTGAACGAAGCCCCCTATACTAATTCCTATGAAAAACGAAAACGAAGTTGCCCTCCCAGGGGGGGCGGCCTATACCATGTGTCCGGAATTTTCGAGGGTACCCTTGCGAAGCACGAAATCGGGCGAAATATACATTCTGACGCCCTTTCTGAAGCCAGCCGTATGCATACGATGAGCTGACATAGTTTCTGTCAGCGAAAATTCTCAGACCTACCGTATATTTGAATTTTGAATTTTACCCCAGGTTCTCGGCCCCAGAAAATTGACAACCCCTGTTCGGCTGCATTCCCGTTTTTTACTTGGTTTTGGAGTTGGCGCTCCGGATTATTATCTAAATGAAGCAAGTTACAGTAGTTTTTTTCTCCGTCGATGGATATTCTCGAGATTATCTGGAAAAAGGACTTCGAAGACAGACGTATTCCTCCTGCCCCCACCCGCCCCTCCTGGATGTTTGGTACAATAGATGGTTGTTTCAGTTTTTTTCGTGAATCTCGTCTCTCCTCTCATCAACATTTTGCGCTCTTTCGTGGACTGAACTGACAAGCAAGGTGGGCGGCACGGCAGTACAGAGAGAACGTGCGTTCTACTAAGAACATTGATTGATAATCTCCTGCAAGTTCAACGGTTCCCTGCAAGTTCAACGCGCCGCGCCCGTTTTGTTTCTTTCGGCATCCGTCTCTGTTAGGTCACCCGAGAAACCGTCATCTCGGGTAAATGGGTGACATGCGGCGTTCAACATTTTTTACAGGTCATGAATGGGTCAAGTCCCAGTGCCAACCACGAGCGTCAGAAAAACCGGGTCACTCAAACATTTCTTCGCCCTGCTTGTCCTGCTCACGTCAAAACCACACCATCGGTTATGTAAACTTGCGCGATGTAAGCATTTCTCTTGGAGTCACTTCCCTATGCGTGGCGGTGGAAGCAGCCGAAACCTCTTCTTGCAGGAGTCCCAATTTCGCGGCCACTTATTCGACAGCATGCACGCGTGCTTTGCCGAGAGCACGTACACACACCAGACCAAAAACCACAGCAGTAACCCAGTAGCCTAACGTTAAGAACGAATCAGAGACACGTGAGAGAAAAAATACACGACCTCCACAATAAAATCACACACCAGCACGTAATATCGTATCGGACCTTGCTTGTTTTGCTCAATCCCGTCTACATCTTCCCTCTACAATCTACGTATACGAGTACAATCCACGTCAGTCATCGAATGAAATACATCAGGCAGCTTTCATCACTGGTCCTAAAGAATGACCCCCCTCCCCCCCCACCCCCGCCCCGCCGCCCGAAACTCCCTGGAATCCGCCCTAAGGGCCCTTCAAACACCAAAACACCCCAACTTAAACCTTATTTCCCCCCCCCTGGGGGGGAAAAAACCCCAAAAAATTTGCACCTAAAGGGGCTAACTTTTTGGGAACCCCCAAAAAAAAATGGAAATTGGCCCCCAAAACCCGGCCCTTCCAAGGAAGGGAAGGACCCAGGGCGAAAAACTCCCC